>CM041778.1:183391281-183756834 GCA_023374045.1 Limonium bicolor | reverse complement strand
GTAACACTCCAATTACCCTGTTCCTGCTCTTCAGCTCCGACAATGATCAACAACCTGTAATGGTGTAGTATCAGCGATAGACGCTGAGTATGCCGGGCCTGGACCCTAATGGTCACTTGTCATTTTAACCATCTTGTCATTAGATTGGTTTCATGCTTTACCATTTTACAGTTATAATCAGAACTGAAGCATAAATGTATAATATACATAATCAACCATCCAAATATTCATAGATATTCAACCATCCATCCAATCCACAATCATTTAATAACACAATCCACAATTATATATCGAACGTATCGAACATTACAATATAATGTACAAAGTACATTCGCCGTAGCGTACAGTTTTCACATTTAATTTACCTTAGCCTTGTAGGCTCCATCCAACCATCAATACACAATAAAATAACCACAAGTATAACCAATGAACAACAAAGCGAAACAACGAGAATAATAAACAAGTATTAAGTCTCGTCCATGGTATTGTTCGCCACTGTATAAGTCTCAATTGTTTTAGTTGTTCAGTTATACCTAGTGACAATGTCTCGTTAAAACGACATGTCTCTAGTTACCCATATATTATGGCGGGTCACCCACGGCAGTAGCCACTCCAACGGTAGAGTCTCCGACCAACGAGCCATTCTAGCTCACGGGAAATTTTCTTGATACTTACGGACCCGTACGCGGACATCCTGGTATCATTTTTGTGATCACAGCGCGCACCAAGAGCTACATCCTCTTGGCTTTACTTCCATTCCATTAATTAATTAATTATACCATCACATCGCATTACCAAATTTTCTAACACCACAGACTAAGGTCATTAGTCCAATCCGGAGTCTGTAAACTCGGGATCCAGTGCTAGATACAAGAGCGGCGTATAGAAAGGCCAATGCTCCGTATAAAAGTCTCAGATAATATGTGTATGTTATTATCATAGTGCTACAACGTTTTACTTACGTTCCTTATATTTCATATAAGATAGCACCATAGCCGCTAGTTTGTTTTATATATATAGGTTCATATATACGAACCAATACTGTTAACTCAACAACAGTAAATAATAAGCAGCTATAAATATACAGTTCATGCATATTAATTATCACATTCAGACAAATAATCTTATCACAGATCACACAGATGTCTGAACTGAGGAAGCCCTCAGAGACAATCAGAGACACATAACAACATACAAGTTATATCACCCAAATCCGAGCCCAAGGAGCAACCTTAGGTCAACTCGGCAAACCCCTTTACATACCGTTCACCCTGATTGTATTACGGTGGAGTATGAATCAACAAGATCCTTTGCTCCGTGTAGTCCGCTAGCTCGTCGAGCGTCTTGTCAGAAGTACAATCTAAACGGTAATAAACTATAAGTCAGTCTCCATGACTAACTACATCCGGTATTTCCGAATAATAAGCAACCCCGACAGTTCACCCCTGTTTTCTACAGTTGTTTGTTACAGGTTTTTCTAAAACAGTCGGCTTTGTTACTTAAAACGCGTATGTAACACCCCATCCAACATTAACACACTTACAATAAACTGCAGCGGAAAAACAACCTCATCGCATTACTTAACTCGTTGGTGTTACACGCCGTTAGCCACCCACGTGGCTAACAAGGCTAATACATACACATTGTACCGGTCTGATGGGCTAAATTCCCGAGCAACTACACATTACTATCCCTTTCCATTAACACAACAACAACATACACCTTCCAACTATACCGAGTATTTATAACTAATGCCGATAACAATTTCGGTCTTACTACACCTACTGTATATATACAACATAAACGATTACCCTTGTACAATGACTACCCCGTCCTACTCTCGAACGGCTTCCAGCACCTTGTACCTGAAATAGGAAAAGAAGAGAAAGGGTGGCCCCCAAGGGGCTCAGCACCTTTGCTGGTATGGTAATCCCGCAGCCCACATGCTACCGGGCCACGCACAACTAATTGTCGTCTTAGCATGCGGTTGATTATTTTTAAATCATGCATGCAACTGTAAACACACAACACATAATCATTTCGCCTCAACGGCTCAACAAATGGATAATATATCCTTACTTAATAAATCACTCATGGTATTCATTATCCCTAGATTGTTCCTCCTCTAACGGAGCTACTTCCTTAATAGGCAACATTTACCCTTAAATCGGGTTATCCTTAAACGCCTCCTTTCACAAACTGGGATTCATATCCATGATCCACACACTCCATATCTTACAACATATAACATTCCTCACATAACAACACCCTTCACGTTTCCACGTGCACATGATAACATCACAACAGGGTTTACTTACAACAACGTCACATAACATAACGGGAACGGTCCTCTTAGGAACCGACCCAAACATAGTTAAATCACTGGTGAGCCTAGAGAATGGTGTCACCCTCATGTTAAGCTCGTTATACAATAACAACAACACTCATTACCGTCCTAATAGTCGGACGAGTAACTTAAGTTAAGAAGGTTCGGGTTTGGAGGCCCGAACACATCACACAAACACATGTTCCCCCTAAACCGATCATAAGTCAGAATAGCTAAGCTTTGAAGTGAGCTATGGGAGATCATAACCCGTGAGGGAAACAACCATAACAAAGAGAAGGGTAAGGCTAAGAAGGATACCCTCTCCCAAACAACGCGCGACCGGCCAAACCGGATTCCTCACTACTGTTAGTACATACTTACTTTTAGATATTAGTTAGAACCTCACTATGGAGTCTATCATAACTACACTCATATAGTATTAGAACTGGGTTAAACATACAAGGGAGATCCCTACATTCATTTACACAACATCACATAATCAACTCACGCATAGCCGTGGTTAGAACGCCCCATGGTTCGGGTCGTTTAATCCGAATACCGAACTCTCATGTGATCCTAGACTCAGTTAACTAAGGTTAACACTGCCGAGGTTAAATGGTATCGGAGTTGAACACGCCACATATATGAATTACTGTAAACTCATTACATGTTTTATCTTACAACGTGGCAAACATACAGAAAAACACATTGGCATACAAGCCGGTGTAATCCGGTAGGACACAGGTTGCAAGAAAACCATACCTTTCACCACGGTCCACTATATTGTGTCCTCCTAGTTTCCTCGAACAAATCCCGTACAACTGGTAACATCACAATTACTTTCATTAACATTGGAGTAACATGCTTGTTTAACGTCTAATGCGCCCATAGTTACCCTGTCATCCCGTTATATTTAATTTTACACTTGTGATCTTAAGTTCACAACTCTCACATCAATCCTAACATTTGTTTACACACTTTAAGACCTTTACATGTCACCAATCAAGGCCTAAACATCACCTAAAACCATTACCATTCAATTCCCCATGATTAGAAGCCTTTAAAACAGATTTTGCAACACTTTTGACCTGGTCCGGGACTTGGTCCGGACCCAAGGTCCCGGACCACTTGTAGAATGTACTCTCGGCCTTATTTTACCCTTGGTCCGGGTCTTGGTCCTGGACTAAGGACCCGGACCACTTCTAAACTTCACTCTCGGCTCTTTTTAAGGGGTGGTCCGGGTACCTATACAAGGGCTAGGTCCCGGACCATTTATTAACTTGTCAAAACATCATTTTTCAACCCCTAAACCAACCTTAAACCTTACCTAATCATTCCATAAACTTTCCACATGTTTCCTACATGTTTAAACACCTTAAAACAAGCACTAACTTTCCTAAATCATCACTAACTGGTTACTCAATTCCATACAACAATTCCTAGCACTTATAACATTTTTCTTAGATTTCTAAGTGGTATATCATGCCTACTACCTCAACTAACCAAAGTGTTGTCTCACAAACATTACCACCACTCCAAAAGCATTATTTCTCATACACACCTCCTTTACACAATTGCTTATAATTTCCACAAGTTTTCACTTAGACCTTCACTAGGCATTTCTTTTCCTTTGTTTACCAAATCTTGACAAGACTTAACACTTCACATAACAATTCCTTGGTGTGTTCAAACACCCATTTGAGTTCTAATCCTCCAAGACAATGCCCATGGCACCTTAACACCTAAGAACACCATGATTCACCTTCTTCCACCATCTTAACACTTAACAAGTTCCTAGTACCTTCTAGGTCTTAAAATCTCATTTCATCACATAAACTCCTTTGTTTATCAACTAAATTTTGCCATAGCTTCTCTTGTAAACTCTCACACCCAACACTTAGGTTTTCACCTTTAGACAACCAGACACTTAATCCTTAATACAATTCCTTACACACAAACATATTGTTTTTCATCCTTTAACCATTCAAGACATTCATCTTTACACAAGAAATGCCCTTTACACACAACTAAGCCTTTAACTACACTACATCACAATATAGTGCATAAACAAATTGCTTGGCACTTAGGCCTTAAATAACATGGCTCTTAGGCCCTTAAACAACATAAACCTTAAACACTGAATTTCCACAATACATAAGCCTTTGACCTGCAATTACACACAACAATGCTCCCATGTATTTTTAGTCCACCTTGTGGATAGTTTTCTAGCTCATTCCCATTGGCTCTTTAAGTCATTTATTAAGCAAATATAGCTCAATTTCCTAGTACAATAAACCACATTAAGAGAGGTCATTTACCTCTTGTTTTCCAAGCTTTCCCATTTGTTTTCTCTTGTTCTTTCTTGGTTGAAAACCGGCAAGGAGGTTTTACCACTTTTCAATCTTCTAACCAATACACATGTAAGGGTAATGAGCATTAAGTTTAATACTCAAACTCATAGTTAAACCCTAGGTTTACATAGTGTCTTAAACACTAAATTGATGATTACCTTTGGAATTCGAAAGAGAGCTTGGTAAGTGGCAAGATAGGACTCCTCCTAGTCCTTGAAGATTGAATTAAGCTAAGAAAATAGCAAGACAAGACCCATGTAAGGTGAATTTCGGTTTATACAAGAAAAATGTGGGAACTTGGATTTTCTTTGATTTTCCTTACCTTGAAACAAGGAGAAATGACAAGGATGACAATATGCGCTCCTTCGCTTCCATGGTGAATCTCCATGGCACCAAAATGGAGCTTTTGAAGATTTGAAAAGATAGGAATGTAGAGCTTACTCTAACTAAGACAACGGTAGTCTCGGAATTGAATTCGGAGCTTGGAGCCATGAGTTACAAGCATTTAAAGATGGAGAATGGCTACTTGCTGTAGCAAAACGAGAATGGAGAAGGGAGGATGAGGTTGGAGACGGTGGGAACCAAAAAGAAAGAAAGAAAGTGAGGAGAGAGGTAAGTTTTGGAGATATTTAAGTTATAAAGCAAAAAGGTATCCTTTACTTACTTTTCTTTCTTTCTTTTAATTTGCAAGCCATGTGATGACTCACACACCCAAAACCGTGGCCCCTTCAATATATAACATATATATGGCCTTTGTTGACCAATTAAACAACTTATGTTGACTTATAACTTAAACTAGCACTATTTGAGCACTATTCACAAATTAAGGCACATATTTGTGAAATTTTTGATTTCCCATTGATTTAGACTTCCTAATGTGATACTAAGTAGTACACATGTTAATTAAAGAGTAATGATGGACATTTAGCCATTCAAAACTCATTTACAAGACAATTTTTCAAAAACGTGCTTTAAGACTCCTTAAAGCACATTTTGTGTTTTAACTTGTTTTCAAGCTTGGTTTTCTTTGGTAATTGATTTAATATGTTCATTAACATATTTATAAGGTATAGGTATGACCATTAGGTCTTATACAAATTTATCCCAAGCTTAGAGCACATTTTTGCTCTTATTGACTTTAAGGTATTTATTTGTGTTTTGTTTGGTTTCATTGTCTACCAAAGTTTCCTAAGGACTTAATTAGCCTTATTAAATCATACTTGAATATTATTAAGCCTTGGTAGGCTCTTTGGGTCCTAACCAAGTTCGCTCATAGCTTAGAGCATGTTTTTGCTCAAACTGTGTCTTAATGCTTTATTGCATTTTACTATGGTTTAAATTGTACACTGATGTTCCTAAGGCACTTTTTAGCCTTTACATACCATGGTTTAATATTTAAACTACATATCAAGGTTTAGGGTATTTCAGCGTACGTCAAAACTATTTCAACCGTTAAGTTTAATTCCTTATATTTCTTTTAATCTTATCCACATCTAGTTTAGGTACGTAACCTATTGCATGTATGCATGCATTCTTATATTTATGCACTCTAAAATTCATAACTTATAGTTCGTAACTATATTATTTTTTTTAAAATAACCACCACCAGTAAATCATATGGTTTTGCACCGAAATATATATATCCACCTTATATACATTATTCTTGTGTATGTATATATTTTTACCACGTAGGTAATTCTCATGAGTTTCATAAACTCTTGTATTTTAGTTACATTTTATCATCTTTTATTGGATGATTATTCCCATTAGTTGTATTATATTATACAACTTATATTAAGATTATTATCCTAATATCATGTAATATCTTATGTTGTATAATTACAACTCCTAAGGTTTATTCCATAAACACCTTAGTTTATAATCTCATTTATTTATAGTTTGTCACATTATTTTATGTGAGTACCCTTCCTTATATCATTCCATCTAAACCATATCCTTGTCATAACGTTTATAACATTATAGACCTTAGTCTAAAATTCATCTTTCAACTCCTATTAACTCAGTATAGCCCTTAACTTAATTTAAATTCCGTTTTGACCACATAACATTATGTAATGTTATACCATATACTAATATCATACTATGTGATATTTTTATTCCCTTTAACTTATAACCTATAGTCTTTATACAAAACTATTTATTATTGCCTCTTAGGCACCATAAGAAAATCTTATTCTTTTCCATAAACCATAGTTTCCTTTATTTACAAAATCACCCCTTTTTTTTACCATGTTATATATACCATTTAATATAACATTTCTAACTTATAAAAGAGTATAACCTATGGTTATTTTTTGTAAATTCCGAACAGCCCTTGTGCTATTCTATAATTTCCATTTGGCCCTATTTATAACATATAGTTCTTCCATATCATTAAAACCATATTTTATACACATATCTTAATAAATTCTCTTCATAATTCTAAAAATCACCAAATTCCACCAAAGGGTTATAAATATCCTTATTAACCCATATACTCTTGGTATTTACCATTCCACCATCTATATTTCTCCAAAGTGTCATAATGACATAATAACTATATATTATACATATATAGTTCATTTTAATTCCAAAATCCACCAAATAAATTCCTAAAAATTCCTAATAGCCCATGGGTGTTTAAAATACCATTGTACACCCTTTATTTTTGGTAATAACATATTTACCACATATGTTATAAAAATATTACCATTAAATACATAGCTTATTATAAAACCTTAAATAAGTTATCTAACTTATTTATTTTAGTCAAAACCTAGCATATGGTCAATGTTGACCACCTTAATATTTCCTTGACCACCAATTCTTTATAATTACGGTTTAGTACCCAAACTTTCTAAAATTCACCATTTAACCTCAAAACTTTATAAAATCTTATAAACTTTATTTTAACTCCTTTTTACCTCTAATTTTCGGCCTTATTATTCTACAGCCCCCAAATTTAATTTAATTACACCTAATACCCCATTTATTTTCGGTAATGCATTTATACTACTTAAACTTAATTAAAAGCTTGTAAATGCATAAATAAAATGGCCTAAAATACATGGCCTTATTACAAACATTGGCTTGCAAAATAAATTACACATAAATGTCCCAAAACACTTATAAGATTTCGGCCTCACCATATAATTTCCATTTATTTACCAAACTTCCACATAATGTCTTAAATTTGACATTTATGCTTGTTTAATTAGTTATAAAATTTATTAAACCATTTCTTAAACATTTTAAGGTCAAACAAGACCTTGTTTTTCTCCTTCACTCATGGCAATTAATATACACACACTTAAACTTGTGTTAATGTATCAAGTTAAGGTTTTAAGTGATTTATACCTTGATTTAGCTTAGGTAAAGCCTTGTTTGAGTTCGCCACCATAAGGAGTAATTCTCCACAGCTTGTTTTACATGTTTTCAACAGAAACCAAGGCCTAGTTAGTCTCCAAGAAAGATCTAACCATAAGAGGTAATTTAATGTAAGATTTAAGGCAAAAATCACCTTAAGAATGCAAGGAGAGTTCAAGATGGTTTCGACCTGAATCAAACACACCACAAGGTGTTAGATATACCATATTGACATAGGAAATAGCTAGATCTCGAAATGCTACCTTGTTATTAGGTTTTACCTTGGAAAAATGCCTTAAAAGAGGGTATTTCCTTTGGATCTCGGCCAACCTTGCTCCAAATGGCTTACCAACAGATTCCACATGAAAAGGAGAAGAAGATGAGGCTATGAGCAAAGTTTCACAGCCGAATTCGAAGGGAATCAAAAGTTATGAGCTTAAAGCACATTTTTACCTTAAATGGTCAAGACTTGAACTTTCCTCCTTAGATCTGGTTATGTACGAAACCATCACTTCCTATAACCTCCAAATCACTCTACATAGATGTATAGAAAAGGTTGGAGTGTAGATCAATCGAAAAAAAGAAAGAAAGATGAAGAAAATAGGCATTTTTATGCCTTAAGAGCTTACCTAGAGCTTGAAACCTCATCAATGGTGCTTGGGAACTTACCCACGGTTGGAGGGGAGCCAGAGAGAGCTCATGGACAGAGCAAAATCGGCTCAAGAGAAGAAATGAGAGGAAATGACCTATTATTAAGCTTAAAGCACTTTTTTGAATATTTTAGGTCATTATTGGTTTGATGACTCATCAAGTCTGATTGGAGCTGCATAATTGATGGAGAATTCGGTGGAGACAAGGAGGAGACAATGATAAAGGCAGCCGTCCTTGATTGAGAAGGTAGGGTAGTGTTTGATTCAAATTTTGAATGAAAATGGAGTTATAATGTTACTTTAGTCCATTTAATGAATGTGTGACTCATCTCTTGTCTTGTACTGCTTGGGAGCCACGAAATACAAGGAGGAAGAGGAGCAAATGGGGGCTCCAAATCGGTTGGCTCACATGGGTAAGGTAAGTGGAGCCCACTTGTTTTGTTTTATAAGGTAAAGTTTGTCTTTTTTTGTTATTTTATGTAAAAGTAAGAGCATTTATTTAATTGTCACATGTCTCTTGTCTCTTGGTCTGTTAAGAGACTTAATTATCTGATTTCATGTAGCCCATTTCGTGGTCAATGGTCAACATTGACCAACTTAGTCAATGTTGACCCAAACGGGCCCCACGTTAGGGTTTTATTAATATTTTAATATTAAATTTGTAAAAATTCGTAAATTTCTGGAATTAAATTCCTAATATCATATAATATGATACTTTATCATATTTAAAGGTATTTATAACCTTTTAGCTCATTTAAAACCAATTTAAAAGACAATCTCACAAAAACGTGCTTTAAGGAGTTTTAGCGCACATTTTGTGTTGCCTGGTGTTTCTGAGCTCTGTTTTCTTTGACAACGGTCTTGTTGTGTTCCTTACATGATATTTGATCATGTAATTCAATTTTATATCATTTAGAGGTCATTTGATTTTTAAGGTTTTCCTAGAGCACCTTTTTGCCCTTTTTGACCTTGAAGCATGTAAATGCTTTTTCTTTGTGTTGGAGTGTTGTCCAACGGTTATAATATGTTTAGTAGTATGTTAATATGCTTAGGACAAATTTTTAGGTCCTAAGAAGTTTATTTGGGTATTTATTTACCCTTAACAGTCAAAGGGTGCAACATCTTGTTTTATGTTGACCACTATTGTTCTCAGTTGACTTTTAAGGCATGTTTAGGCCTTAATTAATATGATTAAATATTTAATCCATGTTTAATAAGTTTGGGGTATTTCAGTCTACCCCCCTTAAAAAGACTTCGTCCCGAAGTCTCTTAATCAAATAGGTAAGTATATATAAATGTATAACTACCCATTATTCCCATAATGTATATCTATGTGATATATCATTTACATACATCGTATTGCGCTTATACAGCACATAGCCATCACGTCGTGGCGTTAGTTCAATCATATATGGATATAGGTGATCCATCAGCCCCATCATTTCCTATCAGTTCTACAAGTCCTGACAACCTTCTGAGGTGTCCATAACATTCCATTGTTCCACATTCCATATCTAATGATTCATTTCGTATCCAGGCGATACCATATGTAATCATTCTATAAAGCAATATGAATACATATCACAAATAGCATAAGAAAGGTACTACACACATGGTGTACATACAACATTTAAACAAGTATCTCGTAAGATACATACATACCAGTGCACATCACACACAACAAACCAAACAACGCACGCCCCGCGTACCAACCATAACCAACAAAACTAATTCACTGTATGCCATGCATACGAAACAATTCACTGTATGCCATGCATACCAAACAAACAAACCTCGTGTGCCCCGCACACCACCAATTCTCTCTTTTTTTGTATGCAATGCATATCAAACAGCCAAAACTTAGTGCACACATGTGCACAACCAAGAGGCTCTACCTCCCTTAAAAAGGGTTACGCCCCCGTACCCCACAAGTATACCACAGCCGCTCAACAAGGAGCGCTGGATACTTGGCTCTCAAAGAGTTCACCAATTCGTGGGTTATCCTCATATCAGAGAGAGGGGTATGACTCTAGCCCTTCTGGGCTCCGCAATATATAAAGGGCGAGGCACTAACTATTTGTGCTCTCTCTAAGTTCGTTCTTATGGGCCCACTCGCTCCGTATGAGGTGCAGACCCATGAATCATAGGATCAATTTGCCTCTTTTTTTTTCATTGCTGTGAATCCACTTGTTTGGATCACTAGCATATATGCGTGTGTCTTTTCTCACTGATATTCAGTTTGAGATGTAATATGACATTGGCTACTGTTAGTAATTAGTGCTTTTTTGCACTTGTCTTTGTAATACTAAGACGTACCAGCCTAAATGTCCACAAAGATGATGTTTGTCATCCATGTCTCCTGGTGGTTTTGCTCCGGAGTAACACACTGTTATAGTTCCTTTTTTTTTACACTCTCGTGTTGATATCCACTTTATCTTTCTGCATTCCTACTAGATTAATAACTGCACGAGTGCAATCCAAAACACTCAGTCATACAGAGTGCAGAGGCGTAAACGCTCAACAGCTAATATCTCATGAGTCAAACAGATAAGATGTGCGAATTATCCTATGGGTGGTACATTCCAAATCCATTGTTCTTTGCTTAAGGTATCTGCTATCATATAGCTTTATCTTTTCTCCTTGCGTAGTCACGCGTTTATATCTATATCATCTGGTAGATTTCCTCTGGATTGCAAGCATTTGCTTGATCCTTATGAGGCTTCTACATATTATTCGTCCATTATGGGTTTTCCTGTTTCTTTTTTTTTACGTCCTTGAAAGGTTTCTCTGTCTTCTCTGTATACTGTCCACTGTTCTCTGTTGAAGGTTCTTGATTTCTTTAGCCCGTTGGTTTAACTGTGGCTCTTCTCGTCCATCTTCGAGGTAATCCGTCTTACTGTCCGTAGAATGGAGTTGACTACTTATCGTGTTCCTAACACTACTTGTCTACTTGCATGGGGTACCGTACTGATACATTACTACTTACCCGACTAACTCATAAATAAGTCTGTCAGGCCCACATGCTCCTAACGGAGTGCGGTCGTCCCATGTCTCGTTTAGTAAACTGGTAATGTCCGTCACACGGTTGTTGTGAAGTATTCTTTTGTCAATCTCCCTTTGATGGATATCCCTTTTTTCTTCTTCTTCCTTCTTCCTTTTTTTTTGCTTGCTTTTTTTTTTGTGTAATAGTTCCTGTTATCAGTTATCTTGTAATAAGTGCTATTGCCTTTGTGGCACCGTGGTAACTTGTATCATAGACTAGTATTATTCAACTCGGTGTAAGTAAAATCCGTGCTATATTAGCAAACTTGTTTCTCCTTTTTTTTTCCTGATGTCATTGAGTACAACACATTTTCCTTTTTTTTCTGTTTTTTTTTATCGTATCTCATCCATAATTCATATTCGTCCCCTCATCCATGTAATTGGATGCATTGCAGATTCCATAATAGCTTGAGCAACTTGGCTCTTTACTTCCCAACCATCCTTACTGACGGTGGTGCATCTACAAAGGGTATGCTTGTCCATGAGGACTAAACATTTATCACTGGTAGTGATTAGCATTAAATGCCAGTATACACTGTTGGTATTTGGCTATAAGCCCTGTCTGAAAATTCCCAACAATTTCAACTGGTGTGGTTTACAGTCATAGTGGCTGTATAGTTTCCCCAGTTGCAGTGGTTGGACTAACGGTCCTTCCATAGTTGCATAAGTTTCTAATCTCAAGGTTTGTATGAAAAAGTTTGAAAAACATTTTTTTTATAAAAGGTTAAAAGAGTAGTAGTAGTTGTAGTTGCATTTGCAGTAGCTGTTACTGTTGCTGTCGCTGCACTTGCTGTAGCAAGTGCGAAAGGCAGATGGAAATTTCGGTAGTTTATTGTCATAGCGCTTGCAATAGCAAGTGCGCCATGCAGGTGGAAATTCTGGTTCAGTAATTCCCGGTCTCATTGACTCTGTGTCGTAGAGTATAGGCTACATGGTAATGTAAGCATTAACATCCTGTTCATATATATACCGTCAAGGTTTAAAGCTTTTGGTACTGAGTACACACAACTAATCCCAAAGTCTTACACAAAAGGCGAGTGGTCAATGACACACTCCCACATACTTATAACAAACTCCTTCTAACATTCAAAGTAAGTACACAACATAGTAAGTAAAAGTCTTCCACCAGCGGTCTCATGGAGTTAGGGTACTCATGCCCTATTTACTCCCTTGCCTTTATAGGCTCCAGCATCAGTAGATGTCTGGCCATCCTGACCGCCTCGTGGTACTCCAGATCTTCCAGCTGAGGTCTTCTGAGTATTCTTTGGTGGCCTGTAATTACAGCTCTCTGGATTCATCCAGCATTCGATTTCCCATGGCCCTCTTTGTGGCAGCACCGACACTCGACTTTGCGGCCTTCGCAGTCGACCCCTGGATGGTCCTTTCCACAACGCTTACAGTAAAAATGGCGCTGGGGCTGTCCGGTGCCTGATGATTGTATTTAAGTTTAAGTCAATATCTAATGATATAAAGGTTAAGGTCACAATTTAATTTAGGAGGTAGGTGTTCTCGCCCTTAGGAGGTGCAGATCTTAGAGGCTTAGCATCTATAGCTGGGCCGGTCAACTGAAGGACGGGCTCTTTTCCCTATGTTCCCTGGTGGCCTTGTTGCCCTTTCTTTTGGAAAAAAAAACTTTCTGTTTTAATGTTTCGGGTTAGTATTTATAAGATATTTAGTATGGTAAACAATTTAGAGTGGGATAAGTCCTTACTTTCCTTTTTCTGGCTATCGCCTGAAGACGCTCCTCCACCCTCAGACTCTCCCTCAGGGTTCCTCCTTTTCTTGGCCCCGAGAGTCTCTTCCTGAGTCTGGAGCATTAGCTCCGTCCTCGAGGCAGCCTCATAACACTCCTGGAATCCCCTTGGTAAGTTCTCACAAATTTCATTGGTAATGTAGTAAGTAAAGAATTTTATGGCTTTCATGTTAGTACTTGGATGGTAGTGTAGAGGGTAGCACCCATCGCCATCTGAATGCGAAATAATAGTCTTCCCCGGAACTTCTCGACCTTCACGGTCTCTGAGTAATCCACACCGGGGGAAGTCCAGTGCCAGCCAATGAATCGAGCGTTGTACTCGTCCACGGTCAGACTTCCTTGGGTAAATGTCTCGAACTCGTGGCACTTCTTCTGTTTGAGATGTGTTGGGTAGTACTTTCCTCTCAGCAAGTCGACAAAGGCAGCCCACGAAAAGTCGGGCGTAGCCAGGTGATGGTCCTTGACCAACCTCCACCAAGTACTAGCTGCATCCTTTAGATGGAAAGCAGCAATGGCGACCTTCTTGTCATCAGGTACTTGTAAAGCTTCATAGGCCTTCTCATGTTCAACAATGTAACGCTCCAAAGCTACGGGGTCTGGTTCCCCTGAATATGTAGGTGGTCGGGTCTCGCCAACTGACTTCAGCCAGTTCGTTTCCCTGGGCTGTGGCGGGTGGGCTGGTGCTCCTCCTATCTGAGTACCCAGCTGTGCAAGAACGGCTGCAACCGTCTCAGCAACTCCTGGAATGCCGGGGTCACCGCCTCTACCTCTTCCAGTACCACGCCCTCCAGTTCCACTAGACATCTGTAGTACAGTATGTCACATAATTACTCGGTAAAATTACCGTACACAACCAATAGATATTAAGTTGCCTTAAAGCTAACCTGTCACGCAATTTGTGTTACTAGACACAGTATCTTCCTAAGACGAATCGTCTCGTACTTCCCAAATGTTTCCCATAATTTCCCAAGTCCTAAGCTCACTGTCTTAACCTATTATCTCGTCATCAGAGCGGTACTCCGCTCTGATACCACTTTTGTAACACCCTCTCCATAATCACGATATAACTCTCACGTAGCAATAAATAAAACGTCTCGCAGCGGAAAATAAATAACAATTACAAAACTCACTCGGGTGTCACCGGCCGTTACTCGCCCATGCGAGCAACGCAGCCAACTACATCCAACTTCCAATACAAATAAACTGCTAACCGCAGTGATAACGAGGAATTCCTATACATCATACTAAATCCATAATTCATAAACTTCGACCAGTGAGCGACTACCCAATCCTGAAAAATACATAACCTTACCATAAGACAATTCACCATCTTCATTACTATACAACATCTCCAAGTGTGGTGACAAAGTAACACTCCAATTACCCTGTTCCTGCTCTTCAGCTCCGACAATGATCAACAACCTGTAATGGTGTAGTATCAGCGATAGACGCTGAGTATGCCGGGCCTGGACCCTAATGGTCACTTGTCATTTTAACCATCTTGTCATTAGATTGGTTTCATGCTTTACCATTTTACAGTTATAATCAGAACTGAAGCATAAATGTATAATATCATAATCAACCATCCAAATATTCATAGATATTCAACCATCCATCCAATCCACAATCATTTAATAACACAATCCACAATTATATATCGAACGTATCGAACATTACAATATAATGTACAAAGTACATTCGCCGTAGCGTACAGTTTTCACATTTAATTTACCTTAGCCTTGTAGGCTCCATCCAACCATCAATACACAATAAAATAACCACAAGTATAACCAATGAACAACAAAGCGAAACAACGAGAATAATAAACAAGTATTAAGTCTCGTCCATGGTATTGTTCGCCACTGTATAAGTCTCAATTGTTTTAGTTGTTCAGTTATACCTAGTGACAATGTCTCGTTAAAACGACATGTCTCTAGTTACCCATATATTATGGCGGGTCACCCACGGCAGTAGCCACTCCAACGGTAGAGTCTCCGACCAACGAGCCATTCTAGCTCACGGGAAATTTTCTTGATACTTACGGACCCGTACGCGGACATCCTGGTATCATTTTTGTGATCACAACGCGCACCAAGAGCCACATCCTCTTGGCTTTACTTCCATTCCATTAATTAATTAATTATACCATCGCATCACATTACCAAATTTTCTAACACAGCAGACTAAGGTCATTAGTCCAATCCGGAGTCTGTAAACTCGGGATCCAGTGCTAGATACAAGAGCGGCGTATAGAAAGGCCAATGCTCCGTATAAAAGTCTCAGATAATATGTGTATGTTATTATCATAGTGCTACAACGTTTTACTTACGTTCCTTATATTTCATATAAGATAGCACCATAGCCGCTAGTTTGTTTTATATATAAGGTTCATATATACGAACCAATACTGTTAACTCAACAACAGTAAATAATAAGCAGCTATAAATATACAGTTCATGCATATTAATTATCACATTCAGACAAATAATCTTATCACAGATCACACAGATGTCTGAACTGAGGAAGCCCTCAGACAATCAGAGACACATAACAACATACAAGTTATATCACCCAAATCCGAGCCCAAGGAGCAACCTTAGGTCAACTCGGCAAACCCCTTTACATACCGTTCACCCTGATTGTATTACGGTGGAGTATGAATCAGCAAGATCCTTTGCTCCGTGTAGTCCGCTAGCTCGTCGAGCGTCTTGTCAGAAGTACAATCTAAACGGTAATAAACTATAAGTCAGTCTCCATGACTAACTACATCCGGTATTTCCGAATAATAAGCAACCCCGACAGTTCACCCCTGTTTTCTACAGTTGTTTGTTACAGGTTTTTCTAAAACAGTCGGCTTTGTTACTTAAAACGCGTACGTCAAAACTATTTCAACCGTTAAGTTTAATTCCTTATATTTCTTTTAATCTTATCCACATCTAGTTTAGGTACGTAACCTATAGTTGCATGTATGCATGCATTCTTATATTATATTGCACTCTAAAATTCATAACTTATAGTTCGTAACTATATTTTTTTTTTAAAATAACCACCACCAGTAAATCATATGGTTTTGCACCGAAATATATATATCCACCTTATATACATTATTCTTGTGTATGTATATATTTTTACCATGTAGGTAATTCTCATGAGTTTCATAAACTCTTGTATTTTATGTTACATTTTATCATCTTTTATTGGATGATTATTCCCATTAGTTGTATTATATTATACAACTTATATTAAGATTATTATCCTAATATCATGTAATATCTTATGTTGTATAATTACAACTCCTAAGGTTTATTCCATAAACACCTTAGTTTATAAATCTCATTTATTTATAGTTTGTCACATTATTTATGTGAGTACCCTTCCTTATATCAATTCCATCTAAACCATATCCTTGTCATAACGTTTATAACATTATAGACCTTAGTCTAAAATTCATCTTTCAACTCCTATTAACTCAGTATAGCCCTTAACTTAATTTAAATTCCGTTTTGACCACATAACATTATGTAATGTTATACCATATACTAATATCATACTATGTGATATTTTTATTCCCTTTAACTTATAACCTATAGTCTTTATACAAAACTATTTATTATTGCCTCTTAGGCACCATAAGAAAATCTTATTCTTTTCCATAAACCATAGTTTCCTTTATTTACAAAATCACCCCTTTTCTTTTACCATGTTATATATACCATTTAATATAACATTTCTAACTTATAAAAGAGTATAACCTATGGTTATTTTTGTAAATTCCGAACAGCCCTTGTGCTATTCTATAATTTCCATTTGGCCCTATTTATAACATATAGTTCTTCCATATCATTAAACCATATTTTATACACATATCTTAATAAATTCTCTTAATAATTCTAAAAATCACCAAATTCCACCAAAGGGTTATAAATATCCTTATTAACCCATATACTCTTGGTATTTACCATTCCACCATCTATATTTCTCCAAAGTGTCATAATGACATAATAACTATTATTATACATATATAGTTCATTTTAATTCCAAAATCCACCAAATAAATTCCTAAAAATTCCTAATAGCCCATGGGTGTTTAAAATACCATTGTACACCCTTTTTTTGGTAATAACATATTTACCACATATGTTATAAAAATATTACCATTAAATACATAGCTTATTATAAAACCTTAAATAAGTTATCTAACATATTTATTTTAGTCAAAACCTAGCATATGGTCAATGTTGACCACCTTAATATTTCCTTGACCACCATTCTTTATAATTACGGTTTAGTACCCAAACTTTCTAAAATTCACCATTTAACCCCAAAACTTTATAAAATCTTATAAACTTTATTTTAACTCCTTTTTACCTCTAATTTTCGGCCTTATTATTCTACAGCCCCCAAATTTAATTTAATTACACCTAATACCCCATTTATTTTCGGTAATGCATTTATACTACTTAAACTTAATTAAAAGCTTGTAAATGCATAAATAAAATGGCCTAAAATACATGGCCTTATTACAAACATTGGCTTGCAAAATAAATTACACATAAATGTCCCAAAACACTTATAAGATTTCGGCCTCACCATATAATTTCCATTTATTTACCAAACTTCCACATAATGTCTTAAATTTGACATTTATGCTTGTTTAATTAGTTATAAAATTTATTAAACCATTTCTTAAACATTTTAAGGTCAAACAAGACCTTGTTTTTCTCCTTCACTCACGGCAATTAATATACACACACTTAAACTTGTGTTAATGTATCAAGTTAAGGTTTTAAGTGATTTATACCTTGATTTAGCTTAGGTAAAGCCTTGTTTGAGTTCGCCACCATAAGGAGAAATTCTCCACAGCTTGTTTTACATGTTTTCAACAGAAACCAAGGCCTAGTTAGTCTCCAAGAAAGATCTAACCATAAGAGTAATTTAATGAAGATTTAAGGCAAAAAAATCACCTAAGATGCAAGGAGAGTTCAAGATGGTTTTTCGACCTGAATCAAACACACCACAAGGTGTTAGATCTACCATATTGACATAGGAAATAGCTAGATCTCGAAATGCTACCTTGTTATTAGGTTTTACCTTGGAAAAATGCCTTAAAAGAGGTATTTCCTTTGGATCTCGGCCACCCTTGCTCCAAATGGCTTACCAACAGATTCCACATGAAAAGGAGAAGAAGATGAGGCTATGAGCAAAGTTTCACAGCCGAATTCGAAGGGAATCAAAAGTTATGAGCTTAAAGCACATTTTTACCTTAAATGGTCAAGACTTGAACTTTCCTCCTTAGATCTGGTTATGTACGAAACCAACACTTCCTCTAACCTCCAAATCACTCTACATAATAGTGTAGAAAAGGTTGGAGTGTAGATCAATCGAAAAAAAGAAAGATGAAGAAAATGGGCATTTTTATGCCTTAAGAGCTTACCTAGAGCTTGAAACCTCATCAATGGTGCTTGGGAACTTACCCACGGTTGGAGGGGAGCCAGAGAGAGCTCATGGACAGAGCAAAATCGGCTCAAGAGAAGAAATGAGAGGAAATGACCTATTATTAAGCTTAAAGCACTTTTTTGAATATTTTAGGTCATTATTGGTTTGATGACTCATCAAGTCTGATTGGAGCTGCATAATTGATGGAGAATTCGGTGGAGACAAGGAGGAGACAATGATAAAGGCAGCCGTCCTTGATTGAGAAGGTAGGGTAGTGTTTGATTCAAATTTTGAATGAAAATGGAGTTATAATGTTACTTTAGTCCATTTAATGAATGTGTGACTCATCTCTTGTCTTGTACTGCTTGGAGCCACGAAATACAAGGAGGAAGAGGAGCAAATGGGGCTCCAAATCGGTTGGCTCACATGGGTAAGGTAAGTGGAGCCCACTTGTTTTGTTTTATAAGGTAAAGTTTGTCTTTTTTTTGTTATTTTATGTAAAAGTAAGAGCATTTATTTAATTGTCACATGTCTCTTGTCTCTTGGTCTGTTAAGAGACTTAATTATCTGATTTCATGTAGTCCATTTCGTGGTCAATGGTCAACATTGACCAACTTAGTCAATGTTGACCCAAACGGGCCCCACGTTAGGGTTTTATTAATATTTTAATATTAAATTTGTAAAAATTCGTAAATTTCTGGAATTAAATTCCTAATATCATATAATATGACTTTATCATATTTAAAGGTATTTATAACCTTTTAGCTCATTTAAAACCAATTTAAAAGACAATTCACAAAAACGTGCTTTAAGGAGTTTTAGCGCACATTTTGTGTTGCCTGGTGTTTCTGAGCTCTGTTTTCTTTGACAACGGTCTTGTTGTGTTCCTTACATGATATTTGATCATGTAATTCAATTTTATATCATTTAGAGGTCATTTGATTTTTAAGGTTTTCCTAGAGCACCTTTTTGCCCTTTTTGACCTTGAAGCATGTAAATGCTTTTTTTTTGTGTTGGAGTGTTGTCCAACGGTTATAATATGTTTAGTAGTATGTTAATATGCTTAGGACAAATTTTTAGGTCCTAAGAAGTTTATTTGGGTATTTATTTACCCTTAACAGTCAAAGGGTGCAACATCTTGTTTTATGTTGACCACTATTGTTCTCAGTTGACTTTTAAGGCATGTTTAGGCCTTAATTAATATGATTAAATATTTAATCCATGTTTAATAAGTTTGGGGTATTTCATAGGGTTTAATTATGAGTTTGAGTATTAAACTTAATGCTCATTACCCTTATATGTGTATTGGTTAGAAGGTTGACAAGTGATAAAAGCCTTGCCGATTTTCAATCAAGAAAAACAAGAGAAAACAAGTGAGAAAAGCTTGGAAAACAAAGAGGTAAATAATCTCTCTTAATGTGGTTTATTGTACTAGGAAATTGAGCTATATTTGCTTAATAAATTACTTAAAGAGCCAATGAGAAATGAGCTAGAAAACTATCCACAAGGTGGACTAAAAAGACATGGCAGCACTGTTGTGTGTATTCGCAGGTTGAAGGCATTTAAATGTGGAAATTCAATGTTTAAGGTTAATGCAATTTAAGGGCCTAAGTGCCAAGCAATTTAAGTTTATGCACTATATTGTGATGTAGTGTAGTTTAAAGGTTTAGTTGTGTGTAAAGAAAATCTCTTGTTAAGGTGAATGTCTTTGATGGTTAAAGGATGAAAAAAATATGTTTGTGTGCAAGAATGTGTATTGGAAGATTGAGTGTTCTTGGATTGTGTAATGGTGGAAAACTATGTGTTTTGGTGTAAGGTGATACAAGAGAACCTATGGCGAAATTTAGTTGATAAATAGAGGAGTTTATGTATTCTAATGAGATTGGGTGACCTAGATTGTACTAGGAATGGTTAAATGTTAAGATGGTGAAAGAAAGTGAAATAAGGTGTTCTTAAGTGTTAAGATGCCTTGGGCATAGTCATGGAGGATTTAGAAATCAAATGAGTGTTTTATACACACCAAAGTTATGATATGTGAAGTGTTAAGTCTTGTTCAAGTTTTGGTAAACAAAGGAAAAGAAATGCCTTGTGAAGGTCTAAGTGTAAACTAGTGGAAGTAGAAGGAGTTGTGTAAAGGAGGTGTTTGTGAGAAATAATGGTTTTGGAGTGGTGGTAATCTTTATGAGACAACACTTTGGTTAGTTGAGGTAGTAGGCATGATATACCACTTAGAAATCTAAGGAAAAATGTTATAAGTGCTAGGAATTGTTGTAAGAAATTGAGTAACAAGTTAGTGATGATTTAGGAAGGTTTAGTGCTTGTTTTAAGGTGCTTAAACATGTGGGAAACATGTGGAAAGTTTATAGAATGATTGGGTAAGGTTTAAGGTTGGTTTAGGGGTTGAAAAATGATGTTTTGACAAGTTATTAACATGGTCCGGGACCTAGCCCTTGTATAGGTACCCGGACCACCCTTAAAAATCAGCCGAAAGACAAGTTTACAAGTGGTCCGGGTCCTTAGTCCAGGACCAAGACCCGGACCAAGTGAAAATAAGGGCCGAGAGTGAAAATCAGTGATGGTACGGGACCTTGGGTCCGGACCAAGTCCCGAACCAGGTCAAAAATGTTGCAAAATGTGTTTTAAAGGCTTCTAATCATGGGAGATTGAATGGTAATGGTATTAGGTGATGTTTAGGCCTTGTTTGGTGACATGTAAAGGCCTTAGAAAGTGTAAACAAGTGTTAGGTTTGATGTGAGAGTTGTGAACTTAAGATCACAAGAGTAAATTAAGTGTAACGGGGTGACGGGGTAAACTATGGGCGCATTAAACGTTAAGCAATCATGTTGCCCCAATGTTAATGAAAGTAATTGTGATGTTACCAGTTGTACGGGATTGTTCGAGGAACCTAGGAGGACACAATATAGTGGACCGTGGTGACATGTATGGTTTTCTTGCAACCTGTGTCCTACCGGATTACACCGGCTTGTATGCCAATGTGTTTTTCTGAATGTTTGCCACCTTATAAGATAAAAATATGTAATGAGTTTACAGTAATTCATATATGTGGCGTGTCTAGTTCTGATACCGTTTAACCTCGAAAGTGTTAAACCTTAGCTAACTGAGTCTATGATCACATGAGAAATCGTTATTTGGATTTAACGACCCGAACCATGGGAACGTTCTAACCACGGCTATGCGTGAGTTAGTTGTGTGATGTCTGCGTGTGAGTGTGTGAACCTCCCTTGTGTATTTAACCCAGTGGTAACCCGTAAGGTGTATGGATGTGATAGGTTCCATAGTGGAGCCCTTAACTATAAAGTTATATATATTGTGGGGGGGGGGGGGGTAAGGAATCCGGTTGTTCCGGTCGCACGTTGTTTGGGAGTTGATGTATATATTTTCTTTAGCTCCCTCTTTGTTGGTTGTTTTCCATCGTTGGTCTTCAATCATCCTTAAGCTTAACCAAGGCTTTTCTGACTCACATCGGTTGGGGAATATGTACGGTGTGTTCGGATCACTATATCCGATCCATCTTTAAGTTAAGTTACTCATCCGACTAACAGGACGGTAACGAGTGATGTAACAAGCTTATCATGAGGGCGTTTTTATTCTCTAGGCTTTCCAAGTTAACTAACTATGTTTGGGTCGGTTCGTCAAGAGAACCGTTACCGTTATGTTATGTGTTATTGTTGCGCTGCAATTCTTATTGCGATGTGATGTTATATGTACGTTAAAATGTGGAGTATGTGGATCATGGATATGAATCCCAGTTTATAATAAGAGGCGTTTAAGGATAACCCGATTAGTGGGTAAGTGTCGTCTATTAATGAAATACCCCAAACTTATAAAACATGGATTAAATATTTAATCATATTAATTAAGGCCTAAACATGCCTTAAAAGTCAACTGAGAACAATAGTGGTCAACATAAAACAAGATGTTGCACCCTTTGACTGTTAAGGGTAAATAAATACCCAAATAAACTTCTTAGGACCTAAAAATTTGTCCTAAGCATATTAAAATACTACTAAACATATTATAACCGTTGGACAACACTCCAACACAAAGAAAAAGCATTTACATGCTTCAAGGTCAAAAAGGGCAAAAAGGTGCTCTAGGAAAACCTTAAAAATCAAATGACCTCTAAATAATATAAAATTGAATTACATGATCAGATATCATGTAAGGAACACAACAAGACCGTTGTCAAAGAAATTAGAGCTCAGAAACACCAGGCAACACAAAATGTGCGCTAAAACTCCTTAAAGCACGTTTTTGTGAAATTGTCTTTTAAATTGGTTTTAAATGAGCTAAAAGGTTATAAATACCTTTAAATATGATAAAATATCATATTAATGATATTAGGAATTTAATTTCCAAAATTTACAGATTTTTACAAATTTAATATTAAAATATTAATAAAACCTGAAGTGGGGCCCGCATGAGTCAAAATGACCAAGTTTGGTCAATGGGCAGTTAATGACCCATTTGCCCTTGTGGAAATCGGCTGGCAAGGAGGTGGGAAGACAGCATAAGTCTTTGATTGACAATAATGCTACCTAATACAACCAAGAATAGTAAAAAGGTTACTTTCTTACCTTTTTCAATAATTAAGCTCATTTCCAAGCTTCCCCCTTCCTCTTGTCGATTCCCTTCATTCCAACCGAGCTCCCTCCCTTCCTTGAAGCTCTCAAGTCTGGTTCTTGAGTTAGGAAGGCAGTTCATACTCTTAAGCTCTTAAGGTAAGCTTTTAATGCCATTTTTAGCCCTTTTTCTTCATCTCTTCACTACCTACACCTAAATTTCGTGGCTCATCTGTTCCTATGGCTTATTTCTCAGTGTTCTAAGGTTAGAACAAGAGCTAAACTCGGTTGAGACCAAGTAGAGGGACCAAGGTTGTTCAAATCTACATTTTAAGGTAAAAATGTGCTTTAAGCTCATAACTTTGATTCCCTTCAAGTTCGGCTGTGAAACTTTGGTCATAGCCTTATTTTCTTCTCCTTTTCATGTGGAACAGTTGGTTAGCCATTTGGAGCAAGGGTGGCCGAGATCCAAAGGAAATACTCTTTTAAGGCATTTTTCCAAGGTAAAACCTAATAACAAGGTAGCACTTCGAGATCTAACTATTTCCTATGTCAATATGGTGGATCTAACACCTCGTGGGTGTTTGGTTCAGGTCGAAAACCACTTAGAACTTCCCTGCATTTTTTAAGGTGATTTGCCTTAAATCTTACATTAATTATCCTTATGGTTAAGCTCAAGCTTGGAGTGTAACCATATCTTGTTTTTGTGTATTAAACATGTCTAAATCAAGTGGTGAATTTTTACAAGTGACCGAGCTCATACAAGGAAAAATCAAGGTATAAACACCTTAAACTTATGATTTTTATAATTTTAAGCATATATATATGGCCGAGAGTGAAGTTACAATATAGGTTATATTGACTAGAAATGGAAAAAAAATGACTAAGATAAATTAAGCTAGTCATTTAAGATATTTAATTAACATAATTGTCAAATTTAAGACATTATGTGGAAGTTTGGTAAATAAATAAAAAATTATATGGTGAGGCCAAAATTGTATATGTATTTTGGGACATTTATGTGTAATTTATTTTGTGAGCAAATTTGTAATAAGGCCATGTATTTTAGGCCATTTTATTTATGCATTTACAAGCTTTTAATTAAGTTAAGTAGTATAAATGCATTACCGAAAATAAATGGGGTATTAGGTGTAATTAAATTAAATTTGGGGGCTTTAGAATAATAAAGGTCGAAAATTAGAGTAAAAGGAGTTAAAATAAAGTTTATAAGATTTTATAAAGTTTTGGGGTTAAATGGTGATTTCTAGAAAGTTTGGGTGAAAACCGTAATTATAAGGAATTGGTGGTCAAGGAAATATTAAGGTGGTCAACCTTGACCATATGCTAGGTTTTGACCAAATTAGATAAGTAGATAACTTATTAAGGTCTTAAATAAGATAAGTATTAATGGTAATATTTATAACATATGGGTAAATATGTTATTACCAAAAATAAAGGGTGTACAATGGTATTTTAAACACCCATGGGCTATTAGGATTTTTAGGAATTTAATGGGTGTTTTGGAATTAAAATAAACTATTATGTAATATATATAGTTATTATGTCATTATGACACTTTGGAGAAATATAGATGGTGGAATGGTAAATACCAAGAAGTATAGGGTTATAAGGATATTTATAACCCTTTGGTAAAATTTGGAGATTTTTAGAATTATATAAGAGTATTTGTTGATATATGTATATATATAGTTTTAATGATATCACAAACTATATGTTATAAATTGGGCCTAATGACAATATAAAATGTTATTGAGGTCTATTCGGAATTTACAAAAAATAACCATAGGTTATGCTTTTATAAGTTAGAAATGTTATATTAAATGGGATATATACATGGTAAAAGAAAGGGGTGATTTTGTAAAAAAGGAATTATGGTTTTAAGGAAAAGTATAAGGTTAATATGTGCTATGAGGCAATACACAATAGTTTGTATAAAAACTATAGATTATAAGTTAAAGGAATAAAAATCTCATAGCAAATGATATTAGTATTTTGGTATAACATTACATAATGTTATGTGGTCAAAAAGGGAATTTAAATAAATTCAAGGGCTATACCGAAAATATAAAGGTTGGAAAATGAATTTTAGACTACGGTCTACTATGTTATAAATGTTATGACAATTAAATGGTATTAAGGTGGTTTAGATGGAATTAATATAAGGAAGGGTACTCACATAAAATAGTGTGACAAACTATAAATAAATGGGAGTTATAAACTAAGGTATTTATTGAATAAACCTTAGAAGTTGTAATTATACAACATAAAATGTTACTCATGTTAGGATAATAATCTTATTATAAGTCGTACAATATGATACAACTAATGAGAATAATCATCTAATAAATGATAAAAAGTAACATAAAATATAAGAGTTTATTAAACTCATGGGAATTACCTACGTGGTAAATATATACATACACAAGATAATGTATATAAGGTGGATATATATATTTTGGTTGAAAACCATATGATTTAATGGTGGTGGTTATTTTAAAAAAATAATAATAATATAGTTACGAACTATAAGTTATGAATTTTAGAATGCAATATAATACAAGAATGCATGCATACATGCAACTATAGGTTACGTACCTAAACTAGAGGTGGATAAGATTAAAAGAAATATAAGGAACTAAACTTAACAGTTGGAATAGTTTTGACGTACGCGTTTTAAGTAACAAAATCGAGTGTTTTAGAGAAACCCGTAACAACAACTGTAGAAAACAGAGGTGAACTGTCGGGGTTGCTTATTATTCGGAAATACCGGATGTAGTTAGTCATGGAGACTGACGTATAGTTTTAATACCGTTTAGATTATACTTCTGACAAGGACGCTTGACAAGCTAGCGGACTACACGGAGCATAGGATCTTGAAGATTCATACTCCACCGTAATACAATCAGGGTGAACGGTATGTAAAGGGGTTTGCCGAGTTGACCTAAGGTTGCTCCTTGGGCTCGGATTTGGTTGATATAACTTGTGTGTTATATGTGTGTGGTTACATGTATGTGTTTAAGTGTTGATGCATTAATTATTTATGCACGGGCGTCCTACGGGACTAACACTACGTCGACTATAGATCGACTTATATAAACATACATATGCGTTGTGATGACATGACGGTTACTTGATATAATACCATGATATTAATATTAAGTAAATGGTAACCTAAGTAAAACACTTAGGAACGAGTCACGACATTGTCGGTCTCTAGAGCATGGATCTCTAACATAAATATCACCTAGATGACTTCTAGGTATGCGTGACCCATTGGGCCGCTGGTTAATAAATATTCTCCATAAGACTAAGAGCAGATCTTAAACATTATGAGAGAGTGATGGTATGAGATTGAGGTGAGGAATCCCGGTAGTTTACGAACTACTTGGTTGCGCATTTGTGATCACTGAGGGGTTTCCTAATTGGATTCCGCTCCAGGTTATATCCAACGAGCCCAAATAGGTTCGTGGATCAGGTGGCTACGACCTTTTTATGGACGTCTTACGAGACATAAGTGAGTCAGGGGCCTCCGGACCTCTGGCGAAATGAGCACCTTTGTGTGTACGGGGGACTACTGTCCATGGTGAGGTTATCGGGTTGTCCTAACATGACGCCCTACTGACATTAATTAAACATGGTTGGATGGAGCCTACAAGGCTAAGGTAAATTAACTATGGGAACTGTACGCTACGGCGAATGTACATTGTACATATGGATGGGGCTTGAAAGCCAAACTAAAATAAATTGACAGTGGATGGTGAACGCTACGGCGATTGTACATTGTACAAAATATTGTTGTTATTGCTCGATACGTTCGATATACAAATGTTGTTTGAAATATTCTATGAATGTTTGGTTTGGATGGATGATTAATGTTTATGAGTATTTGGATGGTTGATTATGTATATTATACATTTATGCTTCAGTTTTGATTATAACTGTAAAAAGGAAAAGCATGAAACCAATCTAATAATAAGATGGTTAAAATGACAAGTGACCATTAGGGTCCAGGCCCGGCATACTCAGCGTCTATCGCTGATACTACACCATTTCAGGTTGTTGATCATTGTCGGAGCTGAAGAGCAGGAACAGGGTAGTTGGAGATGTTGTATAGTAATGAAGATGGTGTATGGTCTTATGGTAAGGTTATGTATTTTTCAGGATTGGGTAGACACTCACTTGTCAATGTTTATGGTTATGGACTTAGTTTGATGTATAGGAGTTTCTCGTTATCACTGCGGTTAGCAGTTTGTTTATTTTGGAAGTTGGATGTGGTTTGGCTACGTTGCTCGCATGGGCGAGTAATGGCCGGTGACACCCGTGTGATTTTTGTAATTGTTATTTATTTTTCCGCTGCGAGACGTTTTATTTATTGCTACATGAGGGATTATATCGTGATTATGGAGAGAGGTGTTACAATTAAGGAAATAGCTCCATTAGAGGAGTAACACTCTAGGGTTAAAGAACACAATGAGTGATTTATTAAGTATAGATGTGTTGTCTGTTTTGTTGAGCCCATTTTTGTGGATTGTAATGTGTTGTGTGCTTATAGTTTACATGCATGATTTAAATATAATCAACCGCATGCTTAGACGACAATTAGTTGTGCGTGGCCCGGTAGTATGCGGGTTGCGGGATTACCATACCAGCAAAGGTGCTGAGCCCCCTAGGGGGCCACTGTAACACCCCTACCATTAATACATGCTTACCGTCCAATCTCCTTACACGTCAGATATACGTAGCGGATACTTACTTACATACAATGGGTGATACAATGCCGTTAGCCACCCACGTGGCTAACAAGGCTACTATTACTGCTTACAGCATCGGTCTGATGGACCGGAATCCCGAGTATTACATATCTACCATATATATTTCATACACCAATACACGCTACATTCTTTCATTCGATACAATACTTCAAATACCATACAATATAATCCACATACCGAGTTTACTAAGACCCTTATACAAATATACTACCTCTTCAAAGTTCATACGTACTCACTACGAGACTACTTACTACCCGTTCCTCACAAACTACTTACTCCTAATTACAAAGGTGCCTCCGGTCTCTTCCTTGACCATATTCTATTCGGGTACCTGCACACTAAAAAAATGTCCCCCGAAGGGGTCAGCTTTCGCCGAGCATGATAACCGCATACCCCGCGTACTAGTGAGGGTACGCCGACCACTTGGTCGAATACATGCGGTTCATTTTCATACAAGCATACATGCATACATGCTCTTACACACAGTATAATAATACTTACATAAATACATACATACATTCATTACATACAAGGATTACGATATAACCATTCAATACTCACTTACCTTCTTCCGAATACACATACTTACTACATACACAAAGTACAGTTCTTGTTCGCTTCATTGTTCCACCCGGGTTAATCGGGTGGAGATTACTCTTTTACTCGTTACTTCATACATACACATACATACTCATACATACTTACGGATCCATACTTACTTACTCTTACTCTTACTCAAGTTAAGTCGTCGGGACCTCCGGCCCTGGGGACTACACCGTCCCACCTCCGGGATTTACTTGACTCACTAATCCGGGATGCTACCCATTTAAGGGATTTGGGCCGCGGACCAGTTTAAGAGTCAGGAATTGCAGCCAACCTCTTGTGACTCCGCATCCTCACGCGTGGCCGAAGCTATATCGGACTTGTACTCATTCCAATTTACTCACTTAAGTTAGGAGTTAGATAGTTAGGAATTAGCACAAGTCAACATCCAAGCCACAATAATACAATACACATATACACATACATACGAGGTGCAATACATTACACAAGTACAATACGAGGTTCGAATACCATACATCACCATTCATATATTTCATGAATTAAAACACTAGTGCTCAAGACAGTAAATATCAAGCACAACATAAGTCAAGCACAGGTAAGTGCAATATAGTCCGATTCATGCATTTATCTTATTTAGGAGGTCAAATAAGCACACAAATCGGGGTAACCAGATTAGGATACAGGGCATGAAGAAATCATACCTTTCACCGTTGTACTCGTATCCCAACGTTCCTCCGGTATTCACAATTCAAATCCTATGATATACATACAACCGAATAATTAATCTAACTATCATTAACTTAATTCGGTTACCCTTACGCTTCCTAACTCATACTTACTAGGTCACATTCTTATACTTACATTTTATTTACTTACTTTTAATTACTTAACAATGGTTTACTTACACATATATGCACGTATGTATAGGTGGGTATACATATACATACATACATATACTAACCATAGTCTTATAGTTTTTTTTTTTAAGTTTTGACCCGACCGAACTTGCGACCGACCTTGCAAGTTCGGTCCGAGTCAGTAGGTTACATCGGGTGAAAATTCCAGGGCCGACCGACCTTGCAAGTCCGGTCCCAAGGTCGGTCCATTCCAGTAAGTTACTTAGCGGAAAAATTTTAGCCCGACCGACCTTGCAAGTCCGGTCGCAAGGTCGGTCCATTCCAGTAGCTTACTCGACGGAAATTTTTTCTGGCCGACCGAACTTGCATGTCCGGTCGCAAGTCCGGTCGATTCCAGTAGGTTCCAGACGGGAGAATTTTTCTGGTCCGACCGAACTTGCAAGTCCGGTCGCAAGTCCGGTCGATTCCAGAAGCTTTCCCGTCTTTGTAAATCTGGGCTCGACCGAACTTGCAAGTCCGGTCGCAAGTTCGGTCGGGCCCAGTATTTGCATTTTTACTTCTGTTTTCAGTCCCATACTTTACCCATTGTTTCTCCAATCTTCTTACATGTAATTTCACATGTTTAAACACTACCTAGGCCCTTCAAATTGCCTTAGTTCACCCACCACATGCTTTACTAAATCCATCAATCAACTTACACAATTTCATCACTTCCCTTCCACACTTACAACAGTTTTTCATCCTCCAACGCTACAGATTTTTGCTCCTATTTCCCCCATGTATATTCTCATCTTCCAATGCCATTTCCAAAGCCTACAATGTATTACCTTACCCTCCAATTCATTCCCAAGCCACTACCATATCTATACCCAAGTCCAACACTCTTGTCATCAATTCTTCCACACTAACTCTTCCTAACTTCTCCAATGTATCTCTATACACTTTGTTGCAGATTTTTGGGTTCTTATTTCCTCCTCATTACTTCCTCAACTAATGCTACCCTAGTAGCCAAAATACATCCATTCACTTCCTAGTTGCAACCCATTAACAAATCACCCCCAAATCTGTTACAAGCTACTAAACGCTCCCATTATACTCTCCACATACACCTCACTACCTAGGTTGTTTTCTCATCTAGAAACACTTAAGTCCTCAAATTCCTAGATAAAATTTGACATAGTCTCCCCTATATTATTAACATACTCCACATGGTTTCTCTCACACATTAACATCATCTCACCTGTTTATACACAACATCAATATACAAGCTCCCATACACATTTACCAATACTAAAACACTACTAAAAATTCCTGCAATCAACAACCCAATACCCAACTAAGTTTCAATACATTTTACATGTTTTTCAACGGTTTTAAGCACTTAGATTCTCCTGCACAAGACATTACTACACAATACCATTTCCATTACTCATTTCAAACTTCTAAAAATCTGTTACATCCATACATATACAAGGCTACACAAAGGTGAGTATCCTTACCTTGTTTCTCTTCTAATTTCTTTTCTTCCTCTTGCTTCTTCTTTTCCTCTTTCTCCACCGGTTTAGCAAACACAAATTCTCTACTCTACAACCCATATACATACATGTTTAAGACTCAGGTTTTGCAGATGATTGCCTCCTCAGTGATAGTAGCGATGCAGAGATACTTGGCGCGATATGGAAAGATGTTCCAGCTCGAGTACCTCTGCAGAAGCATCTGTCCACGATCTCCTGATGTCAAGAAGCGCGACGTTGCTGAAGCAGTTGCGGAAATCCCGCATCGTTGGAGCAGTAGCAAGACGTGAGATCGTGATGCACAAGGAAGACCACAACCCCGATACTTGCGGAACCAACCCAAGGAGTCGTTACACTTGAAGACTCCACCGAAGATTTAGGAGATAGTTGACAAGTATATAAGCATGCGATTGTAATTAGTTAAGGTGTGCATTCGAGATTATTCAGAGAGAGATACACCGCCCTTGAGAGAAAAATATTCTTGAGAGATCTTAGTGAGATAGTGTCAATTAGCTTAGGTATTTATTACCTAGAGAGCACACATAAGAACATTCCCCTTTACTCCTTGTGACGCATTGATCAAGCCGAGAGTAGAGCGAGTGTGTGGATGAGACAGAATACTTCTGTCGAATCCCAAGATAGGAAGCTAGGTTGTAATTCACTTTGAGTTTCAATACAAGCAGAGTCCTATCTTGTTAAGTTTAAACAAAAGCTTCCGCGTTATTTTTAACATTTATTCTTCAAGTAGAGTTGGTCTGAGACTAACACCTCAGACCTACTCGGTCAGCACCCCGATCCCATCAAGTGGTATCAGAGCCCGCGTTGGCTGACACAAAACTCTCAAAATGGCGGAAATCTAAACACCAACACAACAACAGAATGCAAGTGGAGAATCCAAAGCTAACTTCCACAAACTACAACATGTGGAAAAACGGATGAGTCACACCTCCAGTCCTTGAATCAACAACTCTGGACGGTAGTGACGAAAGGCAACTTCCCAGTACCTGAAGGGAAAGATCCTAGCTCCTATACTGCTGAGGAGCGCAGATGCGTTGAGCTAAATGCCCAAGCCGTACGAGTCATCTACACCAGTCTCTCTCCACCTGAAGAAAGAAAGAGTGTATCACATCAAAATAGCCAAAGACATCTGGGATCATCTTCGAGCTGTTCACGAAGGAAATACTGAGCTTCGAAAATCAAAAATACAAGAACTGAAGATGGACTACGAAAACTTCGTAGGAAAGCCTGGAGAATCCTCAGCGACATGCTCGCTCGATTTACTGAACTCACCGCTACTATGGAAGAGCTACAGATTGGAGAGTCAATGAAAACATCAACAAAAATTTCTGGACAGTCTGGGTGAGGAATGGACCGAGAGCGTATCTCCACGAAGGCGTCCAAAAGTCTAGAGAAATGGACTCTGACCGACTTGGGATCCTATCTTCAGTCCATCAACAAGTACAAGATGAATATCAAAAACAGAGGTAATAATTCTCACCCAAACCATGCTGTTTCGTTTTCCAATGTGAATCAAGCTTTGCAGGTAAAGACTACGCCCAGCCAGATAGCAGCTCACCAGAATGAGTCATTCCACTATGACTACCTCTCCAAATCAGGAGTTAATCCAGCAGCTTCGGGACACTCTGATTGACGGCATAATAGAAGAAGGATCAGCGAACACCTTGAAGACATGGCCATGCTGGTCAAGAACTTTAAGAGATTCATGCGAGATCGATCAGAAAGGAACAATCCAAACAGGTTCAGTCAAAACCAAAACCGACAATATCAATCCTACAACCGTAATCAGCAAGGTACTACGGGAACTGGAGACCGAGTATGCTTAAATGCCTGAAGCCGGGGCACTACGCCAATAACTGTCCTCTCAAGAAGAAAGATGATCGCGAGCAATCGTCACTAATGGCAAATTCAGCATGGGGAGACTCGACTCAGAAGAACCTGAGATAGGAACGTCAAGCCTAATATGTCTCATGGCTCAAAAGTCAGGCATGCAAGAGTCCCTCTTCAGAGGTAACTGAATATTTCTCAGATTCATGTGCTATTCCCTCTTTAGATTTATCTACTTACTATCGACCCAAATCATCCTGAATTTGAATTAACTGAAGAACAAGACAGAATAGCCTCTCTTTATGAAGAAATCCATGTGCTAAAAGGTCATGTCAACAACGATCGTCTAAAATTGCAAAAATCTGAAGAAAAGGCGAACGACTTGAAAAAGAGCTAAAAGATGCTCACAACCTCATCAACTCCTTACAAACTCAAGTCTCTTCTCTACAGAAAAATCGTTCCAAAATTCCACAAAAATTCTTCAAACCAATCACCTTTGTTCGTGAGGTTGCTGCAATGCAAAAGCCAAAATTCTTTGAAAACGAACTCCGTGAGTCAAAAGAAAGACAAGTTCGACTTGAGAAAGAGGTCGATTCCCTGAAATCATCTTAAAAAGGCACGGATGGAATCGGTCTCATCATCTAATCCTCCTCGTTGGCTGAGAAATAAAGGCAAAGTAAACCTACCAAAAATAGCCACAAAACCCAATGATCTTCAAAGAAGGAAACTCCAAAAAGAAAAATTTGAAAACAAATTCCGTTGGCAAAAGAAGTACGTTCATCTACCTTCTTTATTAATTTGTGGTTACTGTGGTTACGACGGGCATATTCACTCCTCGTGTCATAAGCTTGGCAAAGATTTGTCTTTTAATATGCAACGTTTACATACTCTGTCTAAAGCACGAGATGGTTATAGCTCTCTTTCAAAGAGGGAACCCAAGTTCGCCTGGGTTCCCAAGTCTAACTTTTGATTATCTTGTAGGGAGAGACCGTGGACAATGACTCTTGGTTTCTGGATAGTGGATGCTCACGACATATGACAGGAGACCCTGACAAGTTCACGACTCTCTCTCAACACAACGGGGGGAAAGTCACTTTTGGCGACAATGCTCATGGTGAAATCATTGGTATTGGAACCGTCGGTAATCCCTCTCTCTTTAAAATAGAAAATGTTAATTTAGTAAATGGACTTGGACACAGCCTTCTAAGTATCTCTCAAATCGTGATCTCTCTAATGTTGTTCTTTTCTCGGCCTCTGACTGCAAAATTTTGACGAGCAAACAGGTCTTCTGAAAGCCACTGGTATAAGGGTGAACAATCTTTACAAGCTATCTCTTGAAAACCCTAACCTAGATGGTACTCTCTGTCTTAGTGTACAGGACAAGAATATCTCCTTATGGCACTTTCGCCTAGGTCATGCACACGGCAAACTACTAAACAAAATCAAAGACAGAAATCTTGTAGTGGGACTTCCTCAGACGAACTTCTTCCAGACCGACATCCTCTGTCCTGCATGCGTACAAGGGAAACATTCTAGATCAAGCTTTCCAGGTAAAACAGATATGTCTACATCATCTCCACTGGACATGCTACACATGGATCTATGTGGACCAATGCGTGTTCAAAGCAAAAGTGGTAAGAAGTACGTTCTAGTCATCGTCGATGACTATTCGCGCTGGACATGGGTACTCTTTCTTAAGAGCAAGTCGGAAACTTTTTCGAATTCGAAACCTTATTTAAACTGATTACTAACAAAATGTCCACTCTGTCAAGACAATTCGATCTGACAACGGTACAGAATTTTGCAATATTCAGTTTTCAGATTCTGCAGGGAAAAGGGAATCATGCATCAAACATCAGCTGCTCGTACTCCACAACAAAATGGAGTTGTAGAACGAAAGAATCGCACGCTTGTAGAAATGGCAAGAACAATGCTCATCGATAGTAACCTTCCAGCCACATACTGGGCAGAAGCTATCAACACTGCAGCATACATTCTAAATCGAGCATCAATTCATCCCTTCATCGGCAAAACCCCATATGAAATTATCAAAGGCCGTCCTCCTTCAGTCACACATCTACGGCGCTTCGGATGCAAGTGTTTCATACACAACAATGGAAAAGATGATCTCGGCAAGTTTGCATCTAAGAGTGACGAAGGAATTTTCCTTGGCTACTCATCACAAAGTCGAGCTTACAGAGTATTCAATAAGCGTACAGCCTGTCTTGAAGAAAGCCCTCATATTCGTTTTGAAGAGCTCTCTAACTCCAGTGACTGTGACCACACACAAAATGAACCACACGAAGATGCCGCAGATACTACCTTCATTGAAATACCAGTAGCTACTATCCCTGCACCACAAACACCTCTTGCAGCAGACTCATCCTCTGACAGCGACGACGACCCTGATGATTCATTTAAAGATGCCTCACCTACTCCCACACAGGAACTACTACCTCCTCCACAAAACACAACCACACCCACACCTAACGATCACCCAACACCAGATCACTCCAATAGTATTCCATCATCCTCCACAAGAAAATTTCAACAAGCCTCCGCTCACCCCATTTCTCAAATCCTGAGTGATCCATCCAAAGGCGTGCAAACACGTAGTGAACTGCATCAGAATCTATGTGCCTTCAATGCCTTTCTATCCAAAATCGAACCTAAGAATGTCAACCAAGCTCTACAGGATCATGACTGGATACTCGCCATGCAAGAAGAATTACATTCTCTACAAAGACACTCTGTCTGGCGACTTGTTCCATGCCCAACCAATCATAAACCAATTGGTACAAAATGGGTGTTCCGCAACAAGTTAGATGATCAAGGAAATATCTCTCGCAACAAAGCCAGACTGGTAGTTCAGGGATGCTCAAGCTGAAGGAATTGATTACGATGAAACTTATGCTCCAGTAGCTCGAATTGAGGCAATTCGAATACTCGTGGCCTACGCAGCACATCGAGGTATAAAACTCTACCAAATGGATGTAAAAACTGCCTTTCTACATGGATACATCGACAGAGATGTATATGTTGCTCAACCTCCGGGTTTCGAAGATCCACATCACCCAGAGTATGTCTACAAGTTAGATAAAGCATTATATGGCCTGAAGCAGGCACCTCGGGCATGGTATGAACGTCTTTCATCTTACTTATTGTCCCATGGATTCATTCGAGGTAAAGTTGACAAAACTCTTTTTACTCTCACCAAAGGTGAAGACATACTCATTGTGCAAATATACGTGGATGACATAATTTATGGATCCACTATTCCTGAACTATGCTCATTCTTTTCTGATCTCATGAGTAAAGAATTTGAAATGAGTGCTCTTGGAGAATTGAAATTCTTTCTAGGTCTACAAGTCACCCAACAGGAAAACGGGACTCAAATTCATCAACAGAAATACATTCACGAGCTGTTAATCAAATACAAGATGCAGGATTCAAAAGCCACACCCACTCCAATGACAACAACAGAGAAGCTACATATGGATGAAAAAGGAATTGCGGTTGATGCTACGCTATACAGAGGTATGATAGGTTCCCTTCTTTATCTAACAGCAAGTAGGCCTGACATTCTATATTGTATGTCTCTGTGCAAGATTTCAGGCAAACCCAAAAGAATCACACCTACAAGGCGTAAAGCGAATTTTTCGCTATCTGAAAAGTACCCAAGACTTGTACCTCTGGTACCCAAGTACTCCTGATTTCACTCTAATGGGTTATAGTGATTCTGATTTTGCAAGCTCCTTATTAGACAGGAAAAGCACGTCTGGTACTGCACAATTTTTAGGACTATGTCTTGTCGCTTGGAGTTCAAAGAAGCAAAACACAGTAGCACTATCATCCGCCGAGGCCGAATATGTCTCCGCCGCTGCTTGCTGTGCACAGATTCTCTGGATACAACAACAACTACAGGACTATCTCATTCCTCCGACTTGTACTACAATTTTTTGTGACAATAATAGTGCTATTGACTTATCTAAAAATCCTGTACATCATTCCAGGACAAAGCACATTGAAATTCGTCACCATTTCTTAAGGGATTGCGTTGAAAAAGGACAGATACAACTAGAGTATGTTCCTACTTCAGAGCAACTTGCAGACATATTCACCAAGCCACTGCAACGAGGTCCTTTTGAAGCACTACGTTCACAACTAGGTATGACCCGTATGACCTAGCTAAGGTCGTATCTCCTTCTCGTGTTTTGTTAATTTCTGGGTGAAATGTATGAATATATCTGATGACCTAGTCTGTCTGTTTAAGTAACAAAACACCAGCGTAAAAACAAGCGTGTTCAGTTTCTAGTAACCAAACCCGCGAAATTATCGCCATACTATCCGCAACTCCCCAGCTCAACCAATCACCTCACATTACCCTGACACACGACGTTTGCCTATTTCTCTCAACCCCCAACTCCAATCGCACCTAAGCCCAATTTCTTTGCTTCTCTTCGTCTTCTACACTCGCTTGTTCACCGATCAACCTCCGATCACCATGGCTTCCAACCCTAACCCTAACACCATGTTTTCCGACGCCGAATTACCCAACGACCCTCTGCTCCTCCAAGCACTCATCAACAAACTCACCAACCTCCAAGCCAAACAAACCCCTACTTCCACCTCTGACTCAACCGCCGTAGCCCCTGCAATGTCCGTCGACACTCAACCCATCACCACCACACTACCCACTGTCACAACTGAAACAACCGCCATAGTTCACACTACGGCATCCACAAAATCGGAAGACCCCATCCCCAACCAAACAAACATCCCTCCCACCACCCCAATCATACCCACCCCGATACTATCACAAAATCTCCGACTAAACTTCAGTTCGGATCTCTTCCACCCGCTGATGAAGAAGCAAAGAACCAACAACCCAACTCTCCTGCTAAAGAACCCACGAGGTACTTGACCTCGAAGCCCAGCACTGCTCCTGAGTGTTCACCCCACCCAAGAAAACCCGCCGTGCTAAATCCAACGTCCCCCGCCCTCCAGCTACTCGGACTCTTCGTTCTCGAGCCAAAAACCCTCAGTCATCTTCAAAACCCACTTCTGATGCTCCTGTTCCTGCACCATCTCCTGTAGTCACGGCACCAACCACTGAAGAAAAGCCGCGCAGTACCACCAACTCTTCTACCCAGGCAGACTCCGACACGGCAACGACTTCCACCAGAAAGCGACTCCGTCCTCGCTCCGAGTCTGTCCCACCTACACCTACTACTCGACTAGGTCTGATCGACACCCACTCTGCCGTCTACTCCTTACCAGCTGACGATTCTGCTGAATCACGACACTTGGTAAAGGGAAAGCTACTCGACCTGGACTGGCTCCAATCGATGGCCTTCGACATGTTCGAGGAGATGCTCCGTTTCCAAAACTGGATACATCTCTTCCACGGCATTCAGACCTACCATGAGGCAGAGGCGTATGAGTTCTACCAAAATTGCGTCATTCGCAAGGGGAAGATAATGACAGAGGTACACGGCAAACCCATCCTTCTTGACTCAAACTCAATAGCAACCCATCTAGCAATTCCAACTAGCGGATTAGAATTTTATGATAGGGCTGGTTTTCCTGATCTAGGGTTCATAAGTGCGAAAGAAGTCTATGACTTCTTCCTACCAAACAGCAGAGTCGGTCACTCTCTGGACCGACCTGCTCTGTCCAATACCCACCAAATGCTCCACACATTGGTGATCAAAAACTTAGTCCCTAGAAAGGAAGGAAATCAGTTTGCTCGTCCGCTAGATCTTGCTATTATGTACTGTCTGATCCACCACCAAAAGATAAACCTCCCAAAATTAATCCTCAACCACATAGCCTCAACCATCTCCTCACCCCGACACAGCCTGGGGTACGTATTCTGGCTCCCAAAAATCTTACCCACTGTGATGTTGTCCTCGATCCCTCCAAAGCCAGTCGGATAATGGATACCGACATACTTGGTCAGATCCTGTACAACAAAACCCCGTCCTTCCAGATCAAATCGGTCTCCAAGACAAACCCTCCCTCCAAAAAGCTAGCCCCACCAAAACCCGCATCACCCCCTGTCTCCGACTATTTATCTGAAAGGGTAGCAGCGGTTGAGAACAACCTCGCCACTCTATCCAAGAAGATAGACATGCTCATCGACGTCCTCAACAAGAACCACAAACAGACGATGAACATCATTGCAGGGGGAGTCGAAAGCTGGCAGAGGAGTTCCGGGAAACATTTGCTGAAACTCTGGAAGCGGCTAAGCGATTGGATGGCGCTGGGACTTCGGGGGAAGATGGAGCACGGGATGAGGACACAGGAATGGATGGAGGAGATGACTAACTTTGTTACCCCACCCTTTAACCTTAGGCAGTAGTGATTCTTGAATACTTTTGACTTACGCTGGTGGTTTGTTTAACTAACTGTTTCAGATAATGGTTTTTTGGATATTTTTTGTGCGTTTCCCCTGATGTTGGCAAACGGGGGAAGCGGTGTATCCCGCGGCTGGTGTCTGCGGGTAACTATGTGTGGATAATGAGTGCCTCTGAAGGCCTCATCTGTTTTTGCTTGGTCGTTTATTTCTGCAACGTGATATTTGAAGTAGTTTACGTATTATGGTTTTTTATCTGCTCTTATCAACTGCATTACCTTAAGGGGGAATATGTGTTTAAGGGGGAACAAACAGCAAGTTGTTCTCCCGAGATAGTTGCTCGTTTGTTGTCTGTTCTTTTTACAGGTACATCTATACAAACCTCAAGTTTACGCTGGATACACTGAGTTTGCCATCATCAGCAAAAAGGGGGAATTTGTTGAAGACTTAGGTTTTGCAGATGATTGCCTCCTCAGTGATAGTAGCGATGCAGAGATACTTGGTGCAATACGGAAAGATGTTCCAGCTCGAGTACCTCTGCAGAAGCATCTGTCCACGATCTCTGTATGCCAAGAAGCGCGACGTTGCTGAAGCAGTTGCGGAAATCCGCATCGTTGGAGCAAGTAGCAAGACGTGAGATCGTGATGCACAAGGAAGACCACAACCCGATACTTGCGGAACCAACCCAAGGAGTCGTTACACTTGAAGACTCCACCGAAGATTTAGGAGATAGTTGACAAGTATATAAGCATGCGATTGTAATTAGTTAAGTGTGCATTCGAGATTATTCAGAGAGATACACCGCCCTTGAGAGAGAAAATATTCTTGAGAGATCTTAGTGAGATAGTGTCAATTAGCTTAGGTATTTATTACCTAGAGAGCACACATAAGAACATTCCCCTTTACTCCTTGTGACGCATTGATCAAAGCCGAGAGTAGAGCGAGTGTTGGATGAGACAGAATACTTCTGTCGAATCCCAAGATAGGAAGCTAGGTTGTAATTCACTTTGAGTTTCAATACAAGCAGAGTCCTATCTTGTTAAGTTTAAACAAAAGCTTCCGCGTTATTTTTACACCTTTATTCTTCAAGTAGAGTTGGTCTGAGACTAACACCTCAGACCTACTCGGTCAGCACCCCGATCCCATCAATACACATTTCAATACACTAAAAACTAACCCTAGCTATTCTTAAACTTTAAGTAGGTTTTAGGGTTTAGAATTCTCATTACCTTGCAAGGGTGTAAATGAAGCTTGGAGTGGTTCAAGAACAAAGTTTCCAACTCCACCAAGATGCCAAAATCGGCTAGGATACAAGGAGCAACAAAGGTTTTAGTTTTCATTTTCGTTTTGCCCTTGAGGCTAGAAAAGGATGGAGTTTTTAGGAATATTTTTACCTTAAAAGAATAAGGAGAAGGAGGGCCTTCTAATGGTGGTCTTGAAGCTCCAAATGCTCCATACCCATGGAGATGAAAGTTGTTGTTTTCGATTTTTGAAAAGATCGGAATGTAGCTCTTGATGAGAGGATTCCAATGGTGGTATTTTTATAATTTTTGGAGAATGTTTGATGGAGTAACAAGAGGAGAGAAGTGAGGTTTTGTGTGTGGTTCTTCAAACCTCCATAGAAATCGCATGGGGGAGGAAGGAGAAGAAAGAAAAGAGAGTGAGGGAGGAGGTGAGTACGTGAGTGAGGGAGGAGAATGGGTAGGAGAGAGAAAATAAAGTGAGGGTGGGGGTTACTTTATTGTTTTTGTTTGTTTGTAAATTAGAAGGGGTGAGTGAGTGTGTGAGAGAGGGGGGGTAGGGGCCGGCTCACTAGCACACACACACACACAATTTTTTTCTTTTATTTTAAAAGTGGACACATAAGTTTGTGTTATTTATATCTCTACCCCACAACTTCCCATTTTTGACAGTTTTTACTAATTTCTCGTTTTCTTGATTTTTATTGGTTCTAAAGCCTCACTAATATTTATTAATGATTATTTAGTTGACCAAAATTGTTACGAGTCTATTTGACCCGCTTAAAGTCACATTTTCTCGGTTACCTCAAAAAACGCGCTTTAAGGTTCGTTAGTGATTTTAATCCGTTTTAAGGATCCGTTTTCTTCGGGATTTGTTCCCATATATTATTTAGGTCTTATTAAACCTTCAAAATCCATATAATACTCTAACCGGGGTCTCATACCTCCTATGGTTATTTAACGCTTATTTAGCGTTTTCCGCTTTTAAAGCGTTTCTTTATTTCTTTTGGATTTATTTTTCCTTACTAGTATTAATTGGGTACCATTAGGCCCTTAAATACATATGAGATAAATTTTAATCCCTATATTTAAGTTTGGGGTATTTCAGCCACCCTTTCTTTTCTTTCCTATTTCAGGTATATGGAAGCTGGAAGGCGTTCGAGAGTATGACGGGGTAGTTGTTTGTACATGGGTAGCCATTTAAATGGTGTATGTATTGTAGGTGTAGTAAGACCGAAATTGTTGTCGGCATTAGTTTGTAAATACTCGGTACAGTTGGAATGTATATGTGTATTGGTTGTTGTTAATAGGAAGGGATAGTAATGTGTAGTTGCTCGGGAATCTGGTCCATCAGACCGATACAATGTATATGTACTAGCCTTGTTAGCCACGTGGGTGGCTAACGGCGTGTAACACCAACGAGTAAGTAATGTGATGAAGTATGTTTTACGCTGCAAATGGCTATTAAGTGTATTATTGTAGTTGGGGTGTTACACTCACGACCAGCCGTTTCATGCAACACTATTGGTTAAGTGCTTTTATGCCACGTCCGTTCTTCGCCCGATTGCCCTGGCCGGTTGTCTCCCACTTAATCAGTCCCACAAGATCTTTTCTCAATCATCTTAAGGGAAGATCTTCTTTTTATATATATAAATTTCTCTTTTGGTTCTTCCATTATGCCCCCCTAGTCCCACAAGACCTCTTCCTTAAATAAAAGTTTAATTAAGGGGAGAGGTCTTCGCCTCTGTCTCGGTTGAGCTCTCGCCACCCAAGTCTTCCTGACTGCCTCTTTTTCCCGACCCATCCCTCTTTACCTTCGGAAGCTATCACTAGCCTGGCACTATCTGCAAAATTTAGCCATCATTGCGTCCAACGGAGCACGCCACCCTCTCCCTTGGTTAAGCCGGCTTTGTTTCCTCTTCAACTCCCACTTTCTCTTTCCAACGCTCGAGTTTCCTTGTTTTCTGATTTCTTCCTCTCTACTTCTATTGTACTCTCCGTTTCTAATCCCTAGCTTCCCTTAAAGTTTCCAAATCTCCTTAATTTCATCATTGGCATCCTCTGGTTCGATTATTTTTGTCGATGGGAAGGACTGTGCTCAAGACGAAGTCGCCATTCCATAGAAGGAGGCATGCGAGGGGTCTCATAGGACTATTGGATCGAGCCTTAGCGTAACCAACTTGAAGAATATAATGAAAGGTATCCAAGTCCCACTAGGCACCAAGATTCAAATTCCATCAGCGGATGCTCATCTCTTCGATCATTTTGGTACGGGCTTTGTAGTTTTCCGTGAACTTTTTGGTCACAGATTGAGTATCCCTCCCCACCCATTTGTTGTTGGATTGCTATCTCACCGGCGTTGTACTCTTGCTCAACTGAACCCCAACACACTGGCCTGTTTACATGCGTTTTTTGGTTGTCTGTTCTGAACACGACATTGTACCGGACGCTACTGAGTCTGCTAACCTTTTCATCACCCGGGCGAACTCTATTCAAGAGGACATATCCATCTCGGCAAAAGCTAGCTACTCCTTCATCCAACATGTGAAGCTGAAGAAAAATTGGTCTACCAAGTGGTTCGTAATCTACCCACCTTCCGGAAGGTGCCTTGGTATCTCCCATGTTGGAGAGATTGTAAGGCGACAATTGGTCGCGCCCGGTCCCGACTCCAACTCCGGAATAGGTGGTGTTCTAAATGACATGAATAAGTCCCAAGTCCCGGTCACCACCTTTTTAACTAAAGATAGGCTAGATGCCATCTGGAAGAATGCTGATAGTACATCCCTTCACCTGTAACTTTTTCCCTTTTTTATTTTATCACCTTGCTTACTTTTTCTTTCTTTTATTTTTTGCAGACTTCTTAATTTTCGGCTCAAAACTACTCTTCCGTTATAAGTGGGAGCTTGTAAATTTTCAAAACATTGAGGATAAGACTAAGGTTGCTGCCTCGACCTTTGTAGTATCTCCTGAAATACCCCTAACTAATAAAACATTGATTAAACATCTAATCAAATGAATTAAGGCCTAAATATGCCTTAAAACCAATTTAAAAACAACAATGGTCAAACATAAAGCAAATATTGCACCCTTTGACCATTTAGGGTAAATATATACCCAAATGAACTCCTTAGGACCTAAAATTTTGTCCTAAGCACTATAACACATAACATATCGTACTAAAATTATTGGACAACACTTCAACACAAAGAACATGCATTAACATGCTTAAAAGTCACATAGGGCAAAAATGTGCTCTAAAGAAACCTTAAAGGTCATATGACCTCCATTTGATTCCAAATTGGATTCCTAAGTTTAATAATCATGTAAAGGATATAATAAAACCATTCTCAAAGAAAACTAAGCTCAGAAACACCTTGGGACACAAAATGTGCACTAAAACACCTTAAAGCACGTTTTTGTGTATGAGCTCCAAGATATTGATTTTTTGTCATTTTAAGACCTATATTACATTCTTTATAACATTAATGTGACATGATAGACTATATTATAAAGTCTAAATCAAAGTTTTAAAATAAAATTAAAATGGGTGATTTTGGGTGAATAGTACCCAAAATAACATTTAAATACCTAAACTAAACCATGGTCAAATGGTCATCCCTTGACTTGACCAACCCTTGCCGCCTGCCTAAAGGCTTCATCCTCATCCATTAAGCAACCTAAAATATCTACTAATGATTCATCAAGTACTATACATTAAAGTAAGATTAAAATGTCATAAAAGGCAAAATTAGAATTCTTTCCTCACTTACCTCCTTCCCAGCCTTAAGAACTCCTCTCTATCCTCCCTTCTGCTCCTCCTTGACCATAAGGAGACACCAATCCCATCTGGTGAGATCTCTTGATCTAGGTAAGCTTCCAAAGCAAGTTTATGTCCATTCTCTTCACCTTTATTTCCTCTTTCCATTGAGCTAAGCTTCAGCCATTTCCATCCATGTATGTAGTGTGTTTAGGTGGTTAAAAGAGGGAGTATTCTCGGCTGTAACAAGGGAAGAAGGAGGGAAGTTCTTAGCTTGATCATTTAAGGTAAAAACATGCTTTAAGCATGATTTTCTTCTTCCTCTTCATTACCGGTTGCATTCCTTAGTTTTCATAGCTCATTATCTTGTTCTCTTCATGAAACATCAGTGGAGAAACCCACATCTTGAAGGAGGAGCTACATCTAAGCCAAAGACCTCATCTTGGCTAGTTTCGGTAATGGAAAAATACACCTTGTTCTCCTTTGTTTATACCGGTTTTCTTCCTTAATTTAGATGGTGTTGTAACACCTTTATTTTGCTCCAGTTTAGAGGCATAAACAGCCCTTGGTTCCCTTGCTTTTCTAAGGTAATTTTAACTTGAATTTGTACATTAAAACACTTCCTATGGTTAGCTCTTGCCCAGGGTTTAATCATGTCTTAATTTGCTGTTTAAAACATGTCTAACAACCTGTGGAAATTTCCTCAAGCTTTCCGTGGCCAAACAAGGCCTTACCCTTGCTAAATCAAGTTATAAATCACTTAAATCTCATCTTTGATATGTTAATATATGTTTAAGCCTATGCCAATTAATTACCGTGAGTGAACATAGGTGTAATGGTCATATTTTGACCTTAGGTGGTTAAGGAAGTGAGTTAGTAAATTTATCTAAGTGATTAAGTAACATAAATGTCAAATTAAGACTTTATGTGGAAGATTGGTAATTATTGGAAAATATATGATAAGGCCAAGATTTTATATGTATTTTGGGGCATTTATGTGTAATTTATTTTATAAGCTAATGTTTGTAATAAGGCCATGTACTTTAGGCCATTTTAATTATGTATATTAAGTTTAAATTAGGTTTTAGGTAATAAATATATATTACCGCAAGGAATGAGGGGTTAAACTTTAATTAAATCAAACTTGGGGGCTAAATATTAATATAGCCGAAAATTAGGTGTTTAAATGAGTTTAAATAAAAATTATAAGATTTTATAAAGTTTTGGGGTTAAATGATAATTTCTGGAAAATTGTGGGTAGAAACCGTAAATAAGGGAAAGAGATGGTCAAGGCAATATTGAGGAGGTCAACCTTGACCATATGGTAGGCTTTGACCAAATTAGATAAGTTAAATAATTTAATTATGGTTATACAATAAGTCATGTATTTAATTGTAACATTTTTAACATATGGGGTATATATGATATTACCGAAACATTAGGGTGAAAAATGGTATTTTAAACACCCATGGGCTATTAGGAATTTTTAGGAATTTATTGGGTTGAATTTGGAGTTAAAATAAACTATATATGTATAATATATAGTTATTATGTCATTGTTACATTTTGGATAAGTGAATGGGGTGGAAATGTAAATACCGAGAGTTTAGGGGTTAGGAATGATATTTATAACCCTTTGGTGAAATTTGGTGATTTTTAGAATATTATAAGAGTATTAAATAAGACATGTGTATAATATATAGTTTTAATGATATTATAAAACTATATGTTATAAATTGGGTCAACTTGTAATTATAGAAAGTTGGTGGGTTGAGAAATGAATTAGAACAGATTTTAAGGTCTGTTCGGTTATTAAATATAAATAACCTTAGGTTATACCTTTTATTAAAGTTAAAAATGTTATATTATATGGTATATGTAACATGGTATAAATTATGGGGTGATATTGTAACAAACATAAAGATATGGTAAGATAATAAAATTAGATTAAATGGATGTGCCTTTTCGGCAATTAACAATAGTTTTGTATAAAAACTATAGGTTATAATTTATATAAGATAAAAATATCATATTATATGATATTAGTATATGGTATAACATTACATAATGTAATGTGGTCAAAATGAAATTAAAATAAAGTATAGTGCTGTACCGAATTTATAAAGGTTGGAAAATGAATTTTAGACTATGGTCTACAATGTTATAAATGTTATAACAATTATATGGTATTAATGTGGTTTAAATGGAATTAATTTAAGTAAGGATATTCACATTAAATACTGTGATAAACAATAAATAAATAAGATTTAAAACTAAGGTATATATTGAATAAACCTTAGGAGTTGTAATTATACAACATAAAATGTTACATAATATTAAGATAATGATCTTAATATAAGTTGTACAATATAATACAATTAATAGGAATAATCATCTAACATAAGGTGATAAAATGTGACATATAAGATAAGAGTTCTATAACTCATGAAACTTACCTATATTGGTAAATATATATCTATGCGAGAGTTATGTATATAAGGATGGATATAATATGGTTGGAAACCATATAATATAATGGGAAGGTTATTACATGAAAATAGTTTATAAACTATGAGTTATAAGTTTTTGAATTCAAATGTAGTTTATTAAAAGATTAATAGATTATAATAATATAATGTATTATAATGGATGGAAGAATAATAGTACCATATGATAGATAATGCATGCATGTATGCATGCAACTATAGGTTATATGCCTAAGTTCAATAATGAACAAGATTAAATGAATATAATGAATTAAACTCAACAATCGAAATATTACGAACTACGAGTCTAAGTAATGAAGCCGACTGGTTTAGAGAAACCTGTAACAACTAACTGTTGAAATCCGGGGATGAACTGTCGGGGTTACAATGTTATTCGGAAATACCGAATCTAGTTAGTCATGGAGACTGACTCATAGTGTTCTTGCTGTTTAGATCATACTTCAGACGAAGGCGCCCGACGAGCTTAGTGGTCTACTGCGCATCCTAGGTCTGAGGTGTACGGTATGTAAAGGGGTTTGATCCGGGTTGTCCTGAGGAATTCCTCGGGATCGGATTTGTTTGATATATAACTTGTGTGGTATGTGTGTGGATACGTGTATGTGATTATGTGTGTTACTGCATTATTTAATTATGCGCGAGCGTCCTACGGGACTAATACTACGTCGACTATAGATCGACTTATATAAACATACATACACGTTTAATGTGATGACACGATGGTTACTTAATATAATACCCTTAGTATTATAATTAAATATATAATAACCTAAGTAAAACACTTAGGTACAAGATACGACAATGTCGGTCTCTAGAGCATGGATCTCGAACATGAATACGACCTAGATTACTTCTAGGCAAGCGTGAGACCCATTGGGCAGCTAATTGATAAAATGTATTCTCCATAAAACACTTAGGTACAAGATACGACAATGTCGGTTTCTAGAGCATGGATCTCGAACATGAATACGACCTAGATTACTTCTAGGCATGCGTGAGACCCATTGGGCAGCTAATTGAAAAAATGTATTCTCCATAAAACTAAGAGTATATCTTAAACCTATGAGAGAGTTGGTATGAGATGAGGGGAGGAATCCAGTGTAGTTTATGAACTACCTAGTTACGCATTGGTGATCACTGAGGGGTACCCAATCGGGTTCTGCTCTAGGAAATTTCCCAACGAGCTCTAATTGGATCGTGGGTCAGATGGTACCTACTATTGGTACACGGCTACGGCCTTTATATGGACGCCTTACGAGGCAAAGTGAACGACCAGGGGCCTCCGGACCTCTGACAACATGAGCACCTTTGTGTGTACTGGAGGACTACTGTCCATTGGTAAGGTTAATTCGGGTTGTCCTAACATGACGCCCAACTGGTAAATAATTAAATATGGTTTGGATGGATGGGACCTTAAAGGCCGAAAATTAATAAGTATGGAAACCGTTCGCAAAGGCGATTATACACAGTATTGTAATTATTCGATACGTTCGTTTAAGCAACTGTTGTTTGTGAAATGTAATGGCTGTATTGATTGAATGGATGACTATGTGTTTATGCATGATTATTACAGTATTAATTATATCTGTAAACTGGTAAAGCACGAAACCAATCTAATATCAAGATGGGTAAAATGACTAAGTGACCAATAGGGTCCAGGCCCGGCATACTCAGCGTTTATCGCTGAGCCTTTATGGCATTGTGCAGGTTACTGATCAACGTCGAAGCCGAAGTGCGGGACCCGGGTAGTTAGGGTTTACTTTAATTACCGCACATGGAATTCCTTTGTATAACAATGTTAGATTGTAGATTGTATTATGGTACGGTTGTATATATTCGGGTTTGGGTAGACGCTCACTTGTTGACGGTAATGGTTATGGACTTAGTATGATGTATAGGATTTATCTCGTTGTCACAGCGGTTTAGTTGCGTTGTTCGTTTTGTTGTTGGATTTAGTTTCTGCTTCGTTACTCACATGGACGAGTAATGGCAGGTGACACCCGAGTGAGAATTAATGTTGTTTAATCTTCCGCTGTAAGACACCTTTTAATTATGCTTCGTGAGAGATTATTACGTGTTTATCGAGAGGGGTGTTACATCTCCGGTCCGGACTGAGAGCCAAATTCCTATTGGTGCTACTAAAAGGGCTCCAGAAAAACAAAATCGCTTAGTGTTAAACAAGCAAAAACTTATCAAAGGAGGGAAATAAGTTATTACCGGAACCGCTATTACCTCTACCGGTCCAATTGCCACAGCTACTCCTACCGGGACAGGTATTCCTTTTGAGACAACTCCTGTTTGTAGTCCGGGTGGGGACTAAAGATGTATGGACTCAACCCCCATAGCATCCATGTTTCATGTCCTGCATAATTATTTTTCTGCAGAAGAAGGGGTTAATCAAAACACCGATTCCATTTTTGTTACCGGTATTCTTTCTTTTGATATCTTTGGCTTCCTTAGTATGTCTATCTCCCCTGAATTTCTCTTGCAACCTTATTATTGTTTCTCTCTGCCCGGAATAAGTGTTACCTTTGATACCGCTACTGGTTATGGCGACCATGGCCTGGGGGACAAAGGAATGGAAGCCCCAAATCCTGCTAGAAAAACCGGAACAAAAAAGGCTCGCCGCCCTGCTCCCGGTTTCTCTATAAACGAAGGTGATGCTTCAAAGAAAGCCACCTCGGCTAACATTCCTTCGGGTAAAAGAAAGGGGATTGCAGAATAGATAGTATTTTTACTCAGAGACAAAGGATCTTCATTTGATTCCTCTGAGGACTCTTGAGGATCATAACTCTGAATCCATAGCGGAAACCACGTCCCAAACTGTTGTTGAAGAATTCCAAACTATTCCACCCTGCGCAGAACTTCAAAGATAGCAATTAGAAGACCGGACAAGGGAGCGCTCTTCTCCTTTTCCCCCATGCAACGACTTATACTATGGGCCATCTTCGAGGGAAGACTGGTTCTACCATCGGGGGGAGCCTATGCCCCGAGTCCCAAAGATCAAGGGCATAACCTACTTTGGTCTTTGGAATAAGGCAGTTAGCCTTGTTCAGAGTGCTGACGACATTTTTGCCCTAACTACCCAGTCTACTGCAGCGAAGGAAAGACTCCGGATCGGAGAGGGTGGAGCCGACGCCATTGTTCGCCATTCTCTTTCGTCACATGATGCCTTCAACCTAATATGGTAAGGACTATGCCAGGTATTACTTTCTCTCCCTTTTTTCTCCAGTTCTATTTATCCCATTTGCCTTGTGTTTATGAGATTGCTTCTCTTCTAGGTTATTGCTATGACCCAATGTACCTAAATCCAATCTGTCCCTACTTCCTGAAAAAGCATGATAGTTGTGATGTACCTTTCTCCGCTGTCTCCGGTTGTGGCCTTGATGTCACGCTGGAACGAGCCGAGAAATATAAGTCGAAGCTTCTAAACCTCTGGGATTCTTTCCAGAAAAGGCCGAATTTTCTCATATTGAGAAAACCAAAGCCCTAAAGAATAGGCGGATGAAGACCAGGTGGAACTGGAAAAGGTCTGGACTTAACACAAAAAATAAAAGCCCACACTCCAGAAGGAACTGTTTGAGTCTCAGAAGGATGCCGTTGACAAGGTCCGGGCCGGACTTGAGGAGGGAGAAAAGTGCTCTTCAGGAGAAAGCTACCGAGGCTAAGAAAGAAGCTAATGACCTTCAGGTTGTTGTTGACTGTCTGAATATGGAGCTCTCCAGCCAAGGCCAAAGTCCTTAAAAAAGAGTTAGAGGACAAAACCCAAAAGCTATAGGAGTCCCTACTATCATTCTGCACTCTTGAAGCTAAATTGAAGCTACCTGGTGCTCCTGATGCGTCGCCGACTGGTTGCGGACGTATCATTATCCTATGTGAACTACTTGATAGTTGAGGAAGGCACTTGATAAACTCAAACTAGAAACTCCTTTTAGATTGAGAGTTTACAAATAGAAATTCACTTAATCTCCCTCGCCCTACCTACGGACTCCGGGACAGTTTAGGACTTTATTCCAAAGTCCTCAACCCTCTCCTAACAACAGGCCTATGGTCCGCCAACCGTTCCCCTACTGATCAGTCTACCAAATACACAAAGTATTAACTCCCAGACCCAGTCCTATCCAGCTCACCAACTTCCTAGTACTTATACACAATTAGTTTGACTCACACTTTCTCTCGTTATCTCTCTTCTTTGTATATGACCAAGTTAATTTACATAAGATGTTATACTCGTATTTATACAAGTAAGTTAAGATGAATAACAAACAGCCTACGATCTCCTAGACTCTAGGAGTCGTTTGCTTCTTCATGCCTAACAAAACAGCCACGGTCGAATATAGGTTGATCTTCAACTTGATCTGGAGCCGTCAAGACATGTGTCGCCTTGTAATTGGACACATCGAAGGCAAGCACTCAGGTGGTCAGTCACCACTTGCAGTCTCCACTCGCCTGATCTTGTTTGCTTCATAAATGCTCTTTAAGGCTTTATTATGGCTACGTAAAGAATGCTTCTAAATAGCCCTGACTTATCTCGTTATCTTGCACATTAATGAGCTATGCTTTTGGCTTGAGCTAGTTGCTAGTGTGGATGTATAAGTTTGCATGAGTTTGTCGAACTACTTGATGTATTTTGTCGTTTTATTCCGTCTGATGCATGAGAGATGTGGTTGTGTAGTGATTGATCTCTTGTGTGTACTAGAAGTTCTATCGGAGCTCTCCCTAACAGGTGCCCGACTGGTTGGGCACATGTCATCAACGGAGTGTGCTTGCAACCTTGCGTGCTAAGCCACTCCTTTACCTGTTTATTTGAATTAAAAGATCAATAAATATATTAGATAAACAACACAAATTTTCTATCATCAAAATTAAAGGATCTTGTCTTAACATAAATATAATGATATGTTGGTATAGTCTGGAAAGAAAGAAAAGGAAATATCCCAGGTTGTTCAAAGCGCCCAAGACTTTGAGGAGAAATTTGAAGCTAAAGAGAAATAAAGCGTTGATCTGGAGAGGGAACTTGCTGACTTAAAGAAAGAACTCACCGATAATTTTAGAACTTTTCATTCTTCCCTAACTGTACTTCTTTTATATTTTTATCATCTTATTAATTTAATTATTTGGTATGTGCGTAGAAAAACCAAGTTCCTCAACAGAGACTGTGACTGCAACTGACTTTTAGATGAAGAAGATGTCTCAACTGAAGACTTCCAACATCACCTATGAAAGTTCTTATAACGATGTTCTGACCGGTACTATAGCCTAGCGGTATCCTTGGAGATCCAAGTCAAAAAATATAAAAATACCCAAGCCGAGCTCCAGGATAAGGACCGGACCATTTCTTGCTTAAAGGAAGTCCTTTCTTCTCAATGCCAAAAGTTTTCCTGGGAAAGCCAGCGTGTTGTCATGGAATACTTCTCAAATAAACAACTACCACTGGGCAAGAGCTTGTATCATTGAAATACCCCAAATCTAAATAATATTATTTAATCATTATTTATTGGAATATAATCCAAATATAAATCATTTCACGTACGCATGCAAACCCATGCATGAAAACGTTACGTAAAAAGTCGTTTCACCATAAACGCTAAAACGCCTTAGAAGCATATGGTCAAACATCACCTTGTATGACCCTCTAATATTCAAACTAAATGGTCATACAATTATTATATGAATATACAAATATATTCCCTAAGCTATATTCAGTCAAATACGCAAAATGCTCGGGAGTGCTCACACCCGCTCCTTAAAGCACGAAAAGTCCGGAGGAGTGCCGAGGTGGCACGAACGCCTATAAAATTAATTCCTAGAGTTCCTAACATCATTATTTATCATTCTAAAGAGAACCCACGAAGTGGTTTCTCAAAATTCAGCAAAAACCAAAGGAGGATTTCTTAGCGCTCCTTTTTGGCCCGGGAGTGTCCCGATGGCCCGTAAATTATGTCACGGTTGATATAACCCCATATAACTCAATGTAACATCTTAGTATATGTTTATTACTATAATAAGTGTTACAAACACTTGGAACTCATAAGAACAATTGGTTTCCCAAAATTTCCTTAGAGCACAAAAACACACCTTCGGGTGTCACGAAAATGCGTTTTACGCAATTACCTTGTAGTTTTTGACATGCCACGAATTGGTAATCTTAAAAAGGGTTAAAATGACCTTCTAAATCAGTTGGTGTGGCTAGTCAACAAGGCTCTCTATAGGGGCCGATTTTAAGGGCAAAAACTAGTATAAAAATTGCATTAAAAGTTTATAAAAAGCATAGAACATGGTGACTCACCTTCCCATGTGTTATATTACTTAATGTCTAAGTATGTAGGTCTCATTTGACCAGCAAGCTGTCGAAATTAGGCCATGGAATAAGGCCATGTGAGCTAGAACAAAACAAATATGAAAAAGTAAAAAAGTAGATCTAAGATCTACTTTATTTGATTCCTTCTTCCACATGTGAACTTCCATGTTCTTCCTTGACTCTTCATGGCCGGTTTTTGAGCTCCATTCAAGCCTTGAATTCGTGACTCTACATGAGGAAGAAGACAACACAAACTTAGAAAAATCAAAAGAAGATACCTTACCTAAATTTCCTTGTCTTCTAGTTCACATTATTCCTTCCACATTCTCTTGCCTTGTCACACACCATATGGCCGGTTTTCAAGCTGGAAAAGGAGGCATTTATTGAGCCAATAACTCATGTAATAAACTAAGGAAAAGTATAGTCAAATGACATTAAAAATTGACAAAACAAAAATCAATTCCAAAGTGCAATTCTTACCTTATACGTAAGTTTAGTCACATTTCCCTCCTTGCACTCTTCATCAACGAATTGGTAAGGCTCTCTCCTCTCTCTTCTAGCTTCATCTCCTTCCTTTGAAGCTCTTAAGTCCATTAATGGAGATTTAACTTCTATCTTCATCTTTAAGGTAAATTCCTTGCATTTCTTGGCAAGTCTTGAAGCAAAACTCTTCCTAGCATAACAAGGTGTGTTCGGCTTCACTTAGTTCTCCAAGGAGATTGTCCAAACCAACATTAAACCAAGGAGCATCTCAAGGTAGGTTTTAAAGCTTGAAAATCCTTAAAGCACATTTTTATGTGTAACCAAGTTCTACCTCTTCTAAGTCTCTTTTCTTCTTCATTTTGATGAAGGGAAAACTTGTTCTTCACCTACCTTAGGAGTGCCGAAATTATAAGGAGCAAAGTCTAAGGTAAAGTCTTATAAAACTACTTCCAAATCTACTTAAGATCTTTATTCAAGATCTAACTCCTAAACACCTTCACCTCTTGCATAAAACCGAAGAGGAGCATCAAGTTTACCTAGGAGGAAGCTTGGAGATTCAAGAAGAAGTTCAAGCACTTAACCACCTTTGTTAAGAAGTAAGTTTACTAAGTAAATCCTTATATTATAAGCTTTGTTAAACTCCTAAAAATTGTACAAAAATTATGTATACCTCTTAGGTTAAATAATACCGAAGCTATATGGTTTTATATGCCAAAAATATAACCTATAACATATAAGGAAAATATTTACCTTAAGACACATTTTTGTGTCACAAAGTTTATTTATGTTACATATAAATTAAGGCCGAAAGTTCAAGAGCAAAAGTACTCCATTTTGAGCTAAGAATTCATATAAGACATTACAATAATTTATACATGAGTTATATGACTCCTATGAATTTATTTATAATTACTTAGACATATAAATCCACTTTTATATAACATAAGGTCTCATTTAAATTATGGCCGAATGTTCTACTTGATAAATAAGTTTTAATGAGCTACTTAGGTATATAAATTTATATCATAAAGTTTGGTGAGTTAAAAATATTCTATTAGTGTCCAAATGACTAATTAATTAAGTTATGTGGATTAAATGTAATTTTTACAAAGTTTAGTGTGCTTGATATAAAAACCGTGAGCTAAGGGGCTGTTTGGTGTAATTATAATATAATATAAGGTTAGGAATTAAGTTTAAGAATTTTAGATGATTTAAACAAGCTTGAAAATAACTTTTTATAAAAGTTTTGGGCTATTATGTAATTTATAAAAGTTGTTATGAAAGTTTAGAATATAAATGGGGCGAATTCATAATTAAGGAAATTATTAGGTGCGCTTTTGAATTTTAGAAGAATTAAATACTTAAACTATAGTTTATAAGTTATTAAATATCTATTATTAAGTTTTGGGGTGGAAATGTAATTAATGGAAAGTTCAATGACAAAGCCGAATTGTTTTGGGGTTAGTTTGGTAATTTAAGAATTTATATATATATATTTGGCATTTATGGAGAATTAATATTAAAACTATAGTTTACATGTCATTATGTGAAAGTTATAAGATTTGGTGGTTAGATTGTAATTATAAGGAATAAATATATGTTGGCCGAAATTTAAGGGGCTAAGTTGTAATTTTTGAGAGTTATAATATTTAAAAGCTATATACCAAAATATTAGGGGTGGCTTTGTAATTTAGCTAAATAAGAAATTAAAACTCTATAATATAATGAGATTAGAATTTAATATAAGGTTTAAGATTTTATGTGGTTGTTTTGTAAATAACCGAAATACAAGGGTAAGAATTTAGATTAAAATAAATATAGGTCCTACATGGATTTTTGAGGAATTAGAAGAAAGAATTTTGATTAAAGGAGTTATGAAGTTTAAACTATGACTTATATAGTTATAAGGAATTTAAGGGTAACCAATGATTATTACTTTTGGTTAAAGGAGGAATAATGAAAACTATAAGATTTTTATGTCATTGTAAGACATTTAAATATTGTTAAGAAAATTATAAGTTGTTATGTCAACTAGACAAATAAAATAAACAACAAATGCAATGAACACATATATGTACATTAAAGGATTTATAAATAAATCAAAAAGGAATAACAAATCAGTTATACATAAAATCCTGAGGTAACTAAAAGAAATAAGACCTCACATGAAATAACAAATACGAGATTTGTTAAAAGATTCAATAGAATCATTATATAAGGGTAACATAAATTAACCCTCTCAGTTAATCCTATTCTAGGACTTTGTTTGACCAGACGTTGACCGGGAATTTACAAGTACAGTCTACGGTGAACGGTATGGGATTCTTGCAACCTGTTTTCTAACGGATTACACTGGCTTGTGTGCTACCTGTTGTTTGAAATAACGACCAAGATAATTAATGTAAACTATTGTTTTACTCTTGCACACTGTGGTATTATTTTATGTGCGTGAATGTTGCTGACTACATCGTGTATGTCCCACGCATACAAACACTACTATACCAGTGGATTAAATACCTGCGTTTCAGTATACCGAGGACTTGTACTCAAGTCTCTCACTAACTTCAGTTTATAACAAACGTCATTATCCTAAACGTGATAATTGACAATACACATTGTGTTCTTGTTTAACGTCTTTATATGACACTTAACAATTATATACTTCGAGATTGAGGAGCCCAGTTGGATCTGGCCATGCATGCTACGGGAGTTGTACCTGTCTCAGGTCGTCTCCTACTACGTCGCGACGGAACATTCAGTTGGGAGGAAGACTTTATTCCTTCCGGGATTCAAATGCCCTTCAGTTCGAGGAAGACTTTATTCCTCTAGTGGGTTCTTATTTCCCACGCCATTCAGTTCAGGGTTTGACTACGTCATCTCCTGGGGTTTTTATACCCAACCTTTCTTTATAACGAGGTCACTATACCTCCACTATTTCAGATATTCAGTTACAACTGTCAGTCCCATTGTGTGGACCGACTATCAGTAAAGAATTTCAGTTCAGCTAACTCGACCTTCTGTGTCTTGTCCTATGTGACATTATTGTCCTTGTATGGATACTTGTTATTATCAGACTATGCTTGTTTACAGCTTTATAAAAAATGAACTGCATGTATTCGACAAAGTAGTTGGTGTGGCCCGGTAGACGATGGGCTGCACGTTTTCCATACCAGCATTGTTTGCTGAGCCCCTTTGGGGGCACCCCCATTTTTCAGGTACCTGAAGATTGAGAAGTTCACTACACTGAGTGTAGGTGGGGTAGACCAAGCTTTGGGAGTCTACTATTAGTAATTGTTTTATTTCAGTATTTTACTTTGAGTTCGATTCCTAGTATCTCGGGTTGTATCTGTATTCCAGACCGTGACATTTGAGGATTGTATTTGGACTTAGCCTTGTTGGTCATAAGGGTGGCCAACGGCATTGTAATACCGCCCGGTTGTTGTATTTATTTCCGCTGCAGTTGTATTTTATTTGGGAGTGTTCGCCGTTCAGTTTATTGGATTTCGGGTTGGGGTATTACAATCATAGTCTCGAATCTGAGGCCCTTGCCCAGGTGACCGGGTACCACGGGGAGTTCGAGAGATTCAGCCATTCACCGGGCAATACATGCTTTACTCCTTCCTTCATGACATCAGCTGATATCCAAATTCGTGGTGGTTTTCTCGCTAGGATTTCTGAGGAAAAGAAGGCTCCAATGAAAGGGTGTCGAACTCGGGCCAAAAGAGAGTTTAAGATCATGCGGCACAAGAACATTTGTTGTAAAGCTATTTTGTTGTTTTTAACTTTTTCATTCAAGTTTTTCAAAATTTTTGCTTGTATTTAGGTAACAAATGTTTGTGCTTGTAATAGAAAACCGTCTTTTGGGTATGTCCGGAGCGACCAGACCCCCCAAAATCTCTTAACTAATTTTTGCTCAAACCTTTATATATGCTTAAAATATTGGCCAATCAATCTTTTATTTCCCAGGGCTTCCACTCCCTCCCACTTTGGTGGTGGTGGGGGGGAGGGGGTTTCGTCTTGTTAACTCCCTACCATCAACCGAATGGTGGGATTGCCTTTTACTTTCACCCTTATTGTCATCTGAATAACGGGATCGTCTAAGTCGAACACTCTACCATCATATTGATGGTGAGATCGTCTTTAATCCTCCCTATATTGTTCAAAATAGTGGGATTGTCTCAAAAAATCATTTTATCACTTCGATAACAACTTTATTTGATTTTGCAATCTTTATGATATACAGGTGAAATATGCATTACATGTAGAATTCTTTGAGACACTCAGCGTGCCAAGAATGGGGTCATTCTCTTCCGTTCATATCTCGAAGTTTGTAAGATGCCCGGGCCGTTCTTGCCTCAACTACATCTGGCCCTTTCCACTAACTTTGCAGCTTTTTTCGGTTGTTTTACCTCTCGGAGGACTAGTTCTCCTGGAACAAAGGACCGTTCCTTACTTTTCTGTTAAAATACCGCTCGACCTTTAATTTTTCATTTTGGTTCCTCAATTCAGTAATTGTTCTTTTTTCTTCTAACATGTCCAGCTCATCCCTAATTATTTCATCATTTTCTCTTCCGCTATAATTCTCGATCCTTGATGAATGAAACCTGAATTCAGCCGGCACTACTGCTTCTAGTCCATATGTCAACCTATATGGTGTTTCTCCTGTAAGTCCCCTTTCTGTTGTTCTATGGGCCCATAAGACCTGAGGTAAAATTTCTACCAATCTTCCTTTTTTACTGTCCAGCTTATTCTTTAGCGCCTTCACGATTTGGCCATTGGTGTTTTCTACTTGACCATTTGCCTTGCGGTGTGCCACTGATGCAAACCTTAAATCAATTTTCCAGTCTTCACAAAACCCCAAAAGCTCTTGTAGTTAAACTACGCACCATTGTCCGTTATTATTACCCTTGGTAACCTAAACCGACAGATTATGTTTTTCGAGACAAATTCTTCTTTTTTGTGGGCGGTATGTTGACCACAGGCATTGCCTCTACCCACTTGGTGAAGTAGTCCACTGCCACATACATAAACCTGAATCTTCCTGGCGAAGCGTCTGGAAATGGGTCGACGATGTCCAATCCCCATTTTGCAAAAGGGACGGGGGAAGTTATATACTTCATCTCTGCAGGAGGATTGCCAATCCTTGGGCCTCCTGACATTTGATACACTCTTTAACATACTTCTTACTTTGATCTTGAATCGTTGGCCAATAGTAACCCATCCTTAAAATTTTATGCATTACCATCCTTTCTCCTTGGTGGTTACCACAAATTCCATCATGCACCTCCTTAATAATCTCCAGACCCTGTTCCGGGGTCACACATTTCAGGGATGGTCTCCCAAAAGATCTTTTGCACAATTGATTATTTTCAAAGAAGAATGATGTTGCCCTTCTTTTCACTGTTTTGGCGTCTTTTGGATCTTTCGAGAGGACCCCTTCCTAAATATACCGGACGATAAGAGTCATCCACGACTCTCCTGGATGGATTTCTTCCATAGTCATTACTCCGATGTCTGAGGTTCCGAGATGTCTCCTCACTTGTAACCGCACTTCTTCCGGGATTCCTTCTACTATGCTGGCCAACTTAGCGAGAATATCGGCCCCCAAATTTTGTTCTCTCGGAATGTGCTTGAGGTCACATTTTAAAATTTTCGCCTTTAAAATTTGCACCTTCACCAAGTAGTTCTTTATATTTTCGTCTTTGGCTTCTAAATGTTCTTACTTTGCCTTGCTACAAGCAAAGAATCAAACTGTATTTCCAAATCTACAATACATTTCATTTTAGTTTGTTGATCAGACTTTCTAAAAAAAAGAATGTCAATTTCTATTATTTGGAATTTTCTTATTATGTAAAAAATCTGTTGCCCCTAAGGCGGAGGCTATCTCTAACCCCTGTATCAATGCTGAAACTAGCAACCTCTTCCAGATACGTCCTCGACCTGTCGTGGATGTGTCATTTGTGCTGAATAAACGACTTGATAGTTTAGGGAAGAACATGATAAACTCAAACTAGAACTTTCTTTTCGATTGAGAATTTGCACACAAATCTTCACTCAATCTCCCTCCGCCCTACCTATGGACTCCGGGACAGTTCTGGACTTATCACCAAAGTCCTCAACCCTTCCTGACAGAAAGCCTACGGTTCCCCAACCATTCCCCGACTGGTCAGTCTACCAAATACTCACAATATTAACATAATAGCCCAGTCTACTAAGATCACCAACTTCCTAGTCCTTACACTCACTTAGAAACACTCAGTCTGACTCACACTTGCTCTTAGTTATCTCTCTTAGTATGTGTGACCTTTCATGTTTTGCATATGACATTATACATCACATTTATACACATAACTTTGTTAGACTTATAACAATCGATCTATATCTTTGCTAGACTCTAGGAGCAGTTTGTCCCTTTGTCCTCAATAGAGTAGCTAAGCTCGTACATAGGCTGATTCTCAACTTGCATTAGTTGGTGCAGCCAAGACACGTGTCGTCCTGAGGTTGGACATGTTGACGACAATGGTAGGTGGTCGGTTACCACTTGTGTCCTCCACTTGCCTGATCTTGACGGCTTCATTAATGCTGTCCAAAGCTTCATTAATACTGCGTAATGATTGCCTCTTAATAGCCCTGACCTTGTCTTATTATCTTGCTCATTAATGAGCAAGACTTTATCGTGAGCTAGTTGGTTCTACTGGAGCTTGTCGGTTAACTTGTGTGTATGCATGAGCTTGCTGGTTCACTTGATGTATTTTGTCCTTCTATTGCATCTGATGCATGAGAGTCATTGTTGTGTAGTGCTTGAGTTCCTGTGTGCACTAGAAGTTCTGCTGGAGCTATTGCAGACAGGTGCCCGACTGGATGGGCACATGTCATGAGCTGAGTACGCTTGCAACCTTGCATGCTAAGCCACTCTTTAACCTGTTTATCTGAATTCTAACTCAACAAAATATGTTAGATAAACAACATCGATTTGCTATCATCAAAACTAAATGATCTTGACTTAACAATTTCACCCTTTTTGATGATGGCAATCAATACAAAATTAATTTTGACATATGTACTAAACGTTTTGCATTGACTCCAGAAGAGAGAATTCCCCCTGAGTTCTTTAAGAGTTGAAAAAAATGACAATCATTTATTAAAGAGTTTTTCATTAAGATAACATAATACAAGGAATGGATAGTAGTCACAAGTCACAAGTACATATCGTTTCCCCCTTTGTCATCCACCAAAGCAGGGAGCAACTACTCGACCGAAGTTATTGAAAAGAACCATAACACTTCATAGATTATAGACAACAAGATGACGGAGACATTCAAATGGTGTGACGGTTGGATGTGGATGAGGTAGAGACATCTAAGCCATGGACTTCATCATCATAATAACTTTTGATTTTGGGAGATTCTACTATGGTTGAAGTGTCCGAGAATGTGGAGTTGAGTGAGCAATTTTTGGCAGATTGACTAGGACTTACATAGGTAGACCATGTAGCCGAGGATTATAAATTTGGATGGTTTGGAGTACATATTTCCTAGGGTGCTTGGTTTGCATGAATTTGTGAATTTTGGAGTAGATGGTTTGCTCATTTGAGCTTGAAGAGCTGTAAGTGTCTTGATTCATGACTGATAAAAGTGAAATATGGATGAAGGTGAAAGCAAGAAAACGAAGGACAACAAAAATCTAACTAAGTCTTAAGACAACTCAGTTGCACTCAAGCCTTTAAGAGGCATAGAACTCTCAGTCTAGGAATTTATCTATATAGTCTATGGATCGTTGAACCATAGATTGTACACTAGGTTCATCGGATACCGCCTGAACTGCTACAAGAGTAAGTCTTACACGGCTAAGAACATCTTGAGCTTGAATATCCATACAAGTCCTCGACCTATCCTGGACCAGTGAGCGACTGCACTTCCTCTTGAGAGCTGATGACTTGGCAAGTGGGAGAGGCTCTAAGCGCAAGTCTTCACTCTTGGTAGGCTTCAGATGGACAGTGAGCTTCTCCCTTTGGGTCTTGATCCCGATCTTTAACAGCAACTCAGAGCAGATGCAGTCCTGAGCGCTCCTCAGGCATGTTGTGAAGCGGTCGGTCTCCACTCCATAGGCGATCAAGGCTTTTGTGACTACTCCTTCATGCACCAGCCTCTGGTTGACGTATCTGCTCTCGTTGACGGTGAGTAGGATCATTGTTGGGAGATCCAACTTTTCCTTCATTTTTAGTGCATACATGATCCTTACGTCTCGCGCATTTACAACGTGGGTGCGCTGATTTCTAGGGGTGATGTTATGAGTGAGGATGCTATGGAGAACTCGATCAGGGATTGACATTTAGATTGTTGGAAAGTTTATCATGGTTGCCCCTTTGTTAAAGAGGTTGACCATCTTTCCTCCTTGGTGTCCTAGGTCGTTCCATGTCGTGCCCTTGGGAATGACCAATCCTTCAGGCTTCAGGTTGAATGTCTTGGCTATCTAAGACTTGGAGATATTGATGAGAGTACCTTGGACTTCTGAGATGATGTAGTCTTCATTATCTTCGCTCTGGAGTGGACCAAGATTCCTCATGTGCTCCTTAAGCAGCTTTGTGTAGTAGACTACAGGGTCCTGGAAGTGGTCGACCCATCCTTGGAACTCCAGAAGCTCCACGATCTCTCCTAGACCAATTTTTTCCATCCACTCAATTTCCGACGTCTTGGGTAAGACGAGACACGACTTGTCGTCGACATTCGCTACTTTGATGATGGTGGGCTGCAATTGACTTAGCCTTTTCAGACGTTTGAGCGACTGTTGGGGCTGTGACTTGGCGATGTCACGTTTGGTTTGAAAGAGCTCCATTAGCTCCTGTGTGTGATGTAAAGAAACCATGGCTTGCTTTCCCTTGGCCTTCCTTATTTGGTCCTGCTCCTCGAGAGTCATGATGACAGGGGATAGAGATTTTGTCTCGATGTGCCCCTCTTGACTAGATCAAGGAGGTGTCAAGGATCGCTCGGCAATAGATTGAGCATCTTGAGCCAGAGAAGTTTCCTTGTCGTCGGAGTCTTGTGCCTCCAGACCCTCTTGTGGAACAGGTTCTTCTTCCCTTTGTGACTACTCGTCACTTTGAGCCTCCTCTTCTTCTACCTCATGAGCAATTTGCTCGATGAGGTTGATAGGGGTTTCTTCACCTTCACTGGTGAAGTGGAGTTTGCGAGAAGCGAGTTCAGGTGTGGAGTGTGTCTGTTCAGGCTCTTTATGTTTTCTTGGAGGCGCTTTGATGCACGGGTGGTATGGCTGGTGGAGGCTTATGTGAAGCTCTTACTTTTGGGGATGTTGGGCCTTTTTGCTTTAGATTGTTTGGTGGAGAGTTTCATGGTTTTTGGGGATTGAGCAAAGGAAGTCAAGGCTTTTGGTTCGTTTGGATTTGAGATAGGAAAGATGGTGGGTTTAAGATGCCCGTCTTGAATGAGATTGTATAGTCGGGGAAAGTGAAAGCATAAATAGGTACCTCTTCAGCCTTGAGTACCCCTTCTTCCGAGACCCTACATTTTAGGTTTGTCTCTTCTTCGACTAACATTCGATTCACCTTTGAGGATTTTGGATCTGTAGCAGGGGTTCTCGGCTGGCAGTCGATGATCCTCTCTAGACTAATGTCTCTGATGATATCTTTGTTGTTCTTGGAACCACGAGCAGACTTGGGTGCCATTTCTAGGTGTGAGACTGTAAGGACTTTAATACTCTACGATCAAGATTTCTTTTAGCGAAGATTTTTGGTGGAGGCTTATGAGGTTATAGCACTAAACTCACGAGAGTGTTTATAAGAGAGAGGAGAAGAGAAGCTGATTTTTCTCTCAGAGATATCAGAGAGATTGAAGGCAATGTGTGACAGGAGTAAAACTCTCATCTCCCTTTTATAGAGTATCGGGTAACAGTTGGGTACGGTTCCCCGTCTGCTCGCTGACAGGTCATAACGGTATTATTCATAACAGATAGCAGTCGTGACCGTTCAGTCAGCAGTCTGTTGTGGTTTCTAGGATTCTATCCGGTATTCTTCCTATTCTAGCCTTACTCTCGTGAAGTAGCTAATGTATCTGTTTCAAGTAGTCATTTGATATAACGTTCATGCATTAAACTTTACAAAGACCATTGAACGATATACTTGAGGTGTTGTTGACCTGTTGGTGACTGGTCGTAAGAGTTGAAAGATAGCCTAATCGTGATTAATGAATATCATTCCAAGATCAAGAATAATCTTGTTGAATCTCTCTCTACTTAATGGCATGGTAAAGATGTTTGCTAGTTGTTTTTTAGTTGAAATATATTTTAACCCAACTAGTTCTTTTTCACAACAATCTCTAAGGAAATGATGTCTTATATCAATGTGTTTAGTACGAGAATAATGTATTGGATTTTTTGAGATAGATATAGCACTAGTATTATCACACATGATAGGTAGCGTACCTGTTTTGACACCATAATCATCAATTTGCTGTTTAAGCCACAAAAGTTGAGCACAACAGCTTGCCGCAGCTATGTATTCTGATTCAGTAGTTGAGAACGCCACATTTTGTTGTTTTTTTGATCCCCAAGCGATCAAACATGATCCAATAAAGAATTATGTCCCTGACGTGCTCTTTTGATCTTTATAGATCCACCACGGTCTGCATCTAAATATGCTACAATATCACAGTTAGTAAATTTTGGATAAAAGAATTCAAGATTAAAGGATCCTTTGAGATAACGTAGGGATTCTTTTCATAGCTTTGAGGTGACTTTCTCTTGGATCTGCTTGAAACCTGGCACATAGACGAACACTATACATAATGTCAGGTCTGCTAGCAGTTAAATATAGCAGGGATCCAATCATTCTCTGTATGATCATTGATCAACTGGTTGGTCACCAGCCATGACACCCATCTTTGTGCCAACTGCTTGCATGTCTCCATTCCAAACCTTTTTAGTATATCCTTAACGTACTTTTGTTGGGATATGATTGTTCTTTCATCATCCTACTTGACTTGAAGTCCTAGAAAGTACTTCAGTGCACCTAAATCACTCATTTCAAATTCTCTTTTGATCAATGTTTTGAACTTCTTGCAATATTTTTCATCTGGAGCTCCAAAGATTATGGCCCCATTCTTTTGTCCACCATTCAGCTGGTTTATGTACTATCAGCTGAATTAATCACCTCAGTTCATTCTTTTACAATCAGCTATCAGTCAATATCAGCTAATATCAGCTATCAGCTAGTAGCTATTTAAACTCAAATTGTCTCTCATGTTCAGCTGGTTTAATATGTTTAACTGGGTTGACCAGTTCAACACATTCTTTTACAATCAGCCATCAGTCAATATCAGCTAGTATAAACTGTCAGCTAGATGCAAAAGAATGGGGCCTATGTCGTCAACATATACTTGCACTATCAGGAAGTCCCTTTTATTATTGTATACAAACAGGGTCTTGTCAACTTTACCTCTTTTGAAGCCATTTTCTAAAAGATAGGAGGACAGTCGGTCATACCATGATCTTGGAGCTTGTTTGAGCCCATAGAGAGCTTTATAAAGCTTAAGTACCACGTCTTTTCCTTCTTGTGTTTCAAAACCTGGAGGTTGTTCTATGTATACTTAGTCTTTGACATACCCATTGAGAAAGGCACTTTTGATGTCAAGTTGAAAGAGCTTGATTCCTTTATGTGCCGCAAAGACTATAAGTAGTCAAATAGATTCCATCCTTGTGACGGGGGAAAATGTTTCTTGGAAATCTACCTCTTCTTGTTGATGATATCCTCGTGCCACCAAATGAGCTTTGTTTCTAATGAAATCTCCCATCTCATTCATTTTTTTCCTAAAAACCCATTTTGCACCAAGTACTCCTTGTTGTGTAGAACAATGTACGAGATGCCAGACCTTGCATCTTTCAAACTGGTTTAATTCCCGTTGCATCGCTTTAATCCAGTCTCAGTCTTGTAGGGCTTCTTTGATGTTTTTGGGTTCGATAGGTGAAAATGTCGTGGAGAAGGCCAAAAGGTTACGAGTTTGTGCTCTTGTTTGAATCTCTTCAGAGATATCAGGGACGATATTCTCTAGTTGATGACTCTTATACAACATTCGAGATTGATGGATAGTTGATGGTGATAGAGGATCTTCGGTACCATTATTTCCTTCGACGTCGTGTTGTTGACATGTCGGGCATGTGTTCTTCAGTCGGTGACTCATCTTTTTTGTTTTCTGTGTGATCTTGCCTGGCTAGGTCAAATCCAAAGGCTTCATCCTCTTCAGTGTCTTTAATCTCGCGAGTTTCAGTTTCATCAAACACTACATGCACACTCTCCTCCACTCTCAGAGTTCTTTTGTTGTAAATCATGTATGCCCTACTCCTTTTAGAGTATCCAAGGAATATTGCCAAATCACTCCTGGCATCAAACTTTCCTAGGGAGTTCTTTCCATTGTTATGGACATAGCACTTACAACCGAATATTATGAGGTGGCTTATGCTTGGTTTTCTTCCTTTGAGCAGCTCATAAGTTGTTTTGTTGAGGATAGGTCGAATGAGCGTTCTGTTTGTGATGTAACAGGTGGTTGCCACAACTTCTGCCCAGAAAACTTGAGGAAGACTGCTCCCCAATAGCATAGCTCTAGCTACTTCCTGTAACGTTCTGTTTTTGTGCTCAACCGCCCCATTTTGTTGGGGTGTTCTAGGTGCTGAAAAGGTGTGATTAATTCCATGTTTATCACACATTTCCATGGATTGTTGATTTTCAAACTCTGACCCATGATCAGACCGTAGGGCCTTAATTTTGAGATTGAGTTGTACCTGGACTTGTCCTGCAAATGCTTGGAATTTCTCAAAGACTTTGTCCTTGGAAGCAATAAAGATTGTCCACGCAAATCGTGAGTAATCATCAACAATAACAAACACAAAGCAATTTCCTCTAAAACTCATAATTTTCATTGGTCCACATAAGTCCATATGAAGTAGCTCAAGTGGCAGTGATGTGCTCACCATGTTCTTTGATTTGAAAGAAGTTTTTGTTTGTTTACTTGTCACACATGCATCACATAGATTTGTCTCAGATTTCTTAATCTCAGGGAGACCTTTAACCAACTGATTTCTTACTAGTTTTCTTAGCAATGATATGCTGACATGCCCTAGTCTTTTGTGTCATACTGTGGAGTCATCTATTGAAGCAGTTAAGCATGGAAGATTTAGACTGTCAATATCCTTTAGACTTGTTACGTACATATTTTTCCATCTTTTACCTCTTAACAACTCCTTTTCATCACTCAGACTTACTATGCTACAATGTGTAGAATAAAAGCGAGCTGAGTTTCCTTTGTCACAAATTTGAGATACCTTAAGCAAATTAAATTTTAATCGATTAACTAGATTGACATTATCAATGACATAACTTGAAGTAAAGCCAACCTTACCTACACCGATGATTTCTTCCATTGAAATACCCCAAACCTAAGTATTCTAAGTAAACATCAAATCATGATGTAGAAAGGCTAAAATATGCCTTAGAAAGATTGGTAGACAATTTAAACCAAGGAAAACACAAGAAAGTGCCTTAAGGGCAATCAGGGCAAAAACGTGCTCTAAGCTTGGAGAGACTTGGGTGAGTACCCAAATATCATGATAAGACCTTAGTAATATTCTAATGGTCATTTTAAATCAATTAGCAAAGAAAACCAAGCTTGAAAACAAGTTAAAACACAAAATGTGCTTTAAGAAGTCTTAAAGCACATTTTTGAGAAATTGTCTTAGAATTGGGTTTTGAGTGGCTAAATGTCCATCATTACTCTTTAATCAACATGTGTACTAATTAGTATCACATTAGGAAGCCTAAATCAATGGGAAATCAAAAATTTCAGAAATATGTGCACTGATTAGTGAATAGTGCCAAATAGTGACTAGTTTAAGTTTTAATCAATATAAGCTAATTAGTTGGTCAACAAAGACCATGACTAGCCTTATTTAAGATAGGGGGCTGGTTTTCTAAGGATGAGTCACAATGGACTTCATCAAATAAGGGAAAAAGAAGAGATAAGTAAAGAAAGTTACTATTTGCTTTTATAAAGCAAATATCCTTATTAGCCTACCTCTCTCCTCTCTTCTTCATTTCCCCTTCTTCTTCCACGGTTTTCTTCTTGTTCTCTCTGTTCCAAACCGTGCCCAACCAGCTCCATACTTGTTCCATCTTCAAATGTCCATAAGTTACTCATTTTAGCTCCAAATCAAAAAATGAGCATAGATTATTCTTAGTTAGCTCAAGCTCTAGCTTTCCATCTTTACAAAATTGTAAAAGCTTCATTTTGGAGCCATGGGAGATCTCCATTGATGGAGGAAAATCAAGTTTGAAGAGCTCATTAGCTTCTCCATTCTCTTAAGGTAAAGAAAATGTAAGAAAAACCAAGTTTCCATCATCTTCCTTATATGGCCGAAAATTCCTTCTCATGGGGCTATGTTTGTATGCCTTGTTCTAGCTTAATTTATTCACCAAGGACTAGTGGAGGTCCTATTTCATTCAATGCCAAAGTCTACCTTGAGACTTCAAAGGTAATCATCCACTTTTATGCCTTAGAACACATTTCTAACCTAGGTTTTTATTCCTTGAGGTTAGTGTATTGTTTAGTACTCATATGAGTCATTGAATATTGATTAGAACATTGGCAAGGGGAATTTAAGTGGTGGCCGAGATTCATGCAAGAAGAAGGTCTAAGGAGGAAGTTAAGATAAGCTTGAGAAAACAAGGTAAATTGCTTACCTAATGGTGGTTTAAGGTTTAAGGAATGAGTTTTAGATGGGTACCAATGTAGCCTAGGGCTTACATTAGGTAATGGGTTATGTAACCTAAGAAAAAGAACCTAAATAAGCTTGTGAACTTGCGACTAAGGAGCCAATGGGAATGAGTTAGTAATATAAGTTTAAGAAGGATTTTAAGAGCATTATAACTACTATGAGATTGATGGGTGTATTTGCAGGTTGAAAGCTTTTATATGTGGGAAATTCAGTGTTTAAGTTTAAGTCATTTAAGGGCCTAAGAGCCATGTCATTTAAGAGCCTTAGTGCTATGCAACTTAAGATTATTGCAATATATTGAGTATGATGTGAATAAGTTGATTTGGGTGAGAAAATAAGGTGAGAAAGGACTTGGTGTGTGTGAGATTATTGTGTGAGAAAAACAAGGCATTTGGGCATGAGAATATACTAGAGGAGCTATGGCGAAATTTGAGTAGAAAATAAGTGTTTAAGTGATGGTTGTGAATTAATATGACCTAGGATTTACTAGGAGTCATTAAAGGAAATTTGAGTGGAAATGAGTTAACAAAGTTGTTCTTGAAGTTTAGAATGGCCTAGAATTGTCTAGGAGGAATTAGAGGATTGGTGAGTGTTTTTGAACACACCAAAATCATGAGATGAGGAATGTAAGACATGTGCATAAGTTTAAGGAGAAGGTGTAATGCTTAAGGTGATTTAGATATGTTCTAAGGGAATTTAATGACTAAGGAAGTACTAGGAAGTCTTAGAGGTTGTCTTGATGAAAAAGGGGTGAGATAAAGTGTTATAATGAGTTATAATGACTTAGGCATTACTTTGAAGGATTTAGGAATCATGAGAATGTAATTGAGTATTTAGGACTTAGGCAAATGTTGGTAAACAACTAGGAAGGAAATAAGGTGTTGATGGAATGAAGCTTAAGCTTGTGAAGGAACTTTAAGTAAATGCATAAAAGAATTTTCGATGGTGAAAGATGCTTGGGAGATGATGTTGTAGTGGTGAGGAAAACATTTGGAATAGTGGCTACATTAGGTATGAACCACCACCTAGAACCTAGAGGAAAACGTTACAAGTGTTAGCATTATTACAAGGAAAAATGCATAATGACTAAGGTGGATCTTGGTGAATGATTTAATGTGTTTAAAGGAGGGCTTAAGGTGTATTTGAAGTGCCCAAATGAGGTTATAACATATTAGGATATATGAGAAGAAGTTTGGAGTTGAAAAGAGAATTTAGAAACAAGGTTCTGGAGCCGACCGACCTTAGGACCGGACTTGCAAGGTCGGTCGAGCTCAAATTACACTACCAGAGAAAGTTTCTGGAATGGACCGACCTTGGGACCGGACTTGCAAGGTCGGTCGGGCATGTATTTTGTACGGTAATAAGTCTCTGGAATCGACCGAACATGGGACCGGACTTGGCAAGTTCGGTCGAGCTTAAATTTCCCTCGGGGAAACTCTCGGGAATGGACCGACCTTGGGACCGGACTTGCAAGGTCGGTCGGGGTAGAATTTTCAAACGATGAAGTGTTCTGGAATGGACCGACCTTAGGTAAGGTCGGTCGGAAGTTCGGTCGGGCCTAAAAATAAACAAAAAAGGGAAATTTTAAATTCTAAGAAAGGTAATAGGTAATAAGGTATACCTTTGGTAGGGTGGTAATGATTAGGACCCTAGGAACTTAAGGGATTAAGTTAAGTAGTATAAACTTAAAAGTTTAAGGTTAAGTTGTAAGATTAAGTTGTAAGACTTAAGAGGTGTTAGGTGGGAATCATTAAGGGATTAAATAAGTTAAGCAAGTTAAGTAAGTTGGATTAAGTTAAGTGATTAACAACCTAAAACTGAATGAATGTTTTAGGACTTGGGGATTTGGACTCCGGAGGAGAGTAAGCAACCAAAACGACCAACAGTGAACGGTACAGTTCTCTTGTGACCTGCTTGCTAACGAGGTGTCCCTCGGCTTGTGTGCTATTTGTTTTGTGTGCTCACTAAACAAGATAAAGCATGCAACCGGAATATATTATATTATTGTATTGTTGTGTGATGTTTGAAAACTAACACAACATACCGTGAGAACTTACTAACCAATGTTTAGTAAGGAATTGAGTGAGACTAAGGAGCCCCTAATAAGGGACGATATGAACCGAAAGAGGTTAACCAACAAACAGGGTCTTGAGATTACTACTAACTAGAACTTGAGTGAGGAAACCCGGGACCGATCTCCGGTCATGCATGCTAAGGAAAGGGGTCGTTATCTATAGCAGATTCGACCTCCGATTAAGGACTTGTCTTCGGACTTGTAGCCTAGGGCCGGTTGCCGGCTCAGCTGCGCTGGACTCCCGTCCAGAGTAGGTGGCATTAAGATGGTGCGGTGGGATCACCTAAATCCCAGGTTCGAATTAAACTACAACCATTCCCTTCCAGGAACGGATTGTATATTGAGATTAAGTTAAGATTAAGGCTAAGGTAAGGTTAAGACAAGTTGCAACCATTCCTTTTTAAAGGATGGTTTGTATTATTAAGATTAAGGTAAGTTACATCCACTCCTTATTAAAGGATGGTTGTTTCTAAGATTAAGATAAGGATGGACTAAGATTAAGAGGGAACATTACTTAAGGAGTTAAATAATTAACTCTCTAATTAAGGGAACGTATTTAAGTCGTTCATTGTGTGTGAACTTTGATTGTTCATATCTGAGTTGTTTACTGCACTTTCTATTATGTTGTGCATCTAATCAACCTCCATGCTATCGACAATTAGTTGTCGTAGCCACGTTAGCTTGGGGGCCATGAGGGGATCGTACCAGCATTCGTGCTGACCCCCTTTGGGGGCTGTTTTTACTACACAGGTACATCAGGAAGCGGCCGTCGCAAGAGTAAGAAGAGGATACAAGTGTTAAGGATTAAGTGTGACCTACGAGTTGTGCATGTACACTCGTATGGCAATTGAGTTAGTAAGATGTAGGTTGTGAGATTGTAAGAAGAATATGTATTTGGTTAAGGTTGTTATGTACTAATGTTCGGTATATTCTGTAGTCAGACCGTGGCAAGGTCCTGGAGTGTAAAGAATTCCGCTGTGACATGTATATATATATGCTGTTAAGTTGCGAGACCACATTTGGATTGATTTGGGGTGTTACAAAAAGTGGTATCAGAGCGTAGTTACGCTCTGAAGACAAGAAATACCGAACTTAGAGAATATTGAGGTTGAGATTGAGTTATGGGTTAAGGGTTAAGAGATAGAGTGAGAAGTGCGTTAGCCAGGACTTCCCAGTGTTTACCGGATATCCATAGTACCTAGGCCCGCCCTCCACATCCCTAACCCTAAATATGTGGAACAAACGCCAGAGAGAAGAAAGCCTTCTCTTACTTGGGGGAAACCCGATCTGGCAGTTAGCTAACAGTGAGCAATACGAGAAACATCTTGTTGCACAACAGTTATGGAGAACTTGGAGGTTTTAATGGAGTGTAGATGAGAAACAGGCGCTACCTATGGAATACTATCAGTAAGGGAACGGAAATTACCGGCAACATGGGTCGACATGCTACGCATCGAAATAACCCGCAATACCAATGATGAGGAGAGCACTACGGGTGCAATAGAAGGGAAAAAGGGAAGTGACATGAGTACCGGACAGTGGTTCGAAGGAGCATAACAGTAGGATAATACAAAGCATGAGGATTGAGATTACTGGAAAGTTCAGTTAAGAACCGGGAACTCCAAACCCCATACAATGAGGAAGGTTACAAGACCTGGCCGAAATAATGCGGACGACGGTAGAAATTCATACAAATGTATACCGAAATAGGACTACGAGGTAGTGCCTAAAAGAATTATTACTTAATAACCACAACAAAATGTGTGGAGACAGGAGCGAGGAATAAGACATAAGGAAATATTAAGGGATTCCCTCAGAAAGAGGAACGCCCTGATGTATGACAGTACTGTCAAACAACAAGGAAACTGCCAGATGGTCGGTTATCCAAAATAAGAGATTATCGAAGGGTCCCGAGGACTACCAATTACATGGAAATTAGAAGGAAGTGTCACTACCGATGTACCTTGTACCAATAACCCATCCTACATGGCGCACTTGCCATAGCAAGTGCTACCATGGTTAAGTCACACGAAAAGCCATCAAGGCGAGATAGGAGAACGCTACAGTTGTAACACATATTAACACCGGATTGTAAAACCATAAGAACAGGAAAATAAGACCTTGGAAGGCCCGACGGCCTGACCAAAATGAGATAAGGTGACACACCAGTCAGCCGGGAGCAGAACTTGGACATAATATTAGACCATATGGATGTTAGCAACAGTACAACAACAACCGACAGTGCGGTAAGAACATCAATCCCGAACTCCAAGGGGAAAAACCTAAGAGATCGCTCGGTAATGCGAGCAAAAACACTATATAAGCAATGATATACAAGGGATGTATTATAAGATACTATTGAGGCTGTTGAAGCATCGACTTACAACGAAAACGGGATAAGACTCCCAGAGTGACCATTAAGGATACCAATAACAACATTCTTCAATGAAGATGTTGGACGACCCAGAAAACAAGGACAAAAGAAATAAACGTAAGCTATAACCTACTAAGGATTAAAGTCGTACAACCCTGAAAAAGGAAAGCTCAGAGGACTACCCCCACAGAGCGGGCATAGTCGAGCCGAACAATTGATGAATGACAGTTAACACTATTTGTTTAACTCATTAACACCCAAGTATGATTGATCATCAACGGGTGGCATAGTCAACGGAAGTTGAACGAAGCGTTGAGATGGGAGTATAAGATAACAGGATTATATCCAACTTGGACACCTTAAGGCGAACGCCTAATACGAACCTAACCTTGACTATTAAAAGACATAAGTCTAGTAAAATGACAGCATTGTCAAAGACATTAAGTAACCTCAGATCACCTGAACAACTTCCCTAGCAGGAAGCAGGATGCAGCAACTTATCATGAAACCCGATACTACATTTAGTATGTAACCTAACGGTGGATAGTGCTCAAAGAACCAGAATCTTATAGGGATGACTTGCAGATGAGTAAGAGTACAAATAATGGACTGATACATTAAGCATTAAGAGCCTACGAGCCAAGGATGTTAACCACATCAGAGCCCGAGGCGCAGTAAGTTATAAGAGAGCTTGTTTAAGCCACGAAGGGACTATAATTTGTAGATATGAACGGTTACCAAACCTATAACTTAGATTGGGAAGATATTACCAAGAAAGGGTACCAATGAGAATATTGAGATAATGCTAAGGACAGGAGCGGAGAACGAACCATGCCTTTTAGGGTGGGGATACCTCTCCTTGTTGTGAGGCCATGAGTGGGAATGAACCCCTCAAAAGGGCTTTCACTTATTAGAGATGAAATACACTTTATTTAGAAAATGGGAACCATGAACCTTGAGATTACCTTAGAACATACCAGATACACTTGAGTAATAAGGTAGGTTGCAGAGATAGACCCCATATCCGACACCAGGATGTAAGAATTAGTGATCGTCAGAGATAAACACCGTGACTGCACATTATGGCACGTCAATTAATCAATGCTCAGAAAAGCTTGTGATTCAGTGGATGACTTCTTCAGTAACCAATTAAACTACATGGTAGATAACATCACTAAGGATGAAAGAAAGCGAAAGAAATTAGCCTACTTACGAATCTGAGATTGGAGCATAACATCTTCATATCAAGAGTCAACTATTTTACAACACGGTACGACAACCGCCAATACCGGAATGAGAGAACTCCTAGTGTGTTTACACCAAGAAGGGATTGATTATAAGGTAAGACATTAGAATAAATGAGTAAGAGGTTGCACCATCAATGGGCAACATAGTAAGAGCCAACTACCACGGTAGTAGTGGTCGTGAGTACAATAGTTAGAAAGGTGGATTAAGTCATGGTGCGCGGTAAGGCGACCATTATGTATGAGCCGTCAAATATTGACACTGAGGCAATTAGATTTATGAGTTAAGACCAGTATAAGTAAGGAAATAAGATGGTAGACGAGCTGTGCATTGATGCCAGTAGTCTGGACCACGTTAGGTAAGATTTCACAGGAAGCACACTATCAATTCCTTAAGGAACTGGAAGTGCATTCCTAGTAGCATAAATATGAGAAACAAGATAAGAGGCTCTACGGAAAGAGACCTCAGATATTAAGTGACCGAATCAATACGGAATACAGGAAGGAGCTAGAGCATACCATACCCAGAACACAATAAATGGACTTCCCTTGATTGACTTCAAGAAGAACAATAAATGTTATTATGGAACGATGAAAGAGGAGATCGACAACAGAATACTTCATAATTAGCAATAGCTAAACGTGTGACGGACACTATGAATTTACTAAAACGAGACGTGGGACGACTGCACCCCACAGGGGCTTGCAGGCCTGACACGCTCATTTATGAGTTAGTTGGGTAAGTAGTAATGTACCAGTAAGGTACCCCATGCATGTAGACAAGTAGTGGAAGGAACATGAGAGGTAGTCGACTCCGTACCACGGACAACGACACAAGATCAGATAAGAGCAGCCATAACCACAAACAGTCGAAGAGAAGAATTCAGTTGAACCAGCAACGCAAGGGAATCAGAGAACAAATAATTAAGAACTATGAAGTGCGAGAAGCACGGATTGTTAAGTATAGACATGGGACATGTCTTAAGATGAATAAGATTAGACTGTAACACGCGATATGCACTAAACAGTAGTTTCAGACTAAGAATCACCCTCGGACCAAAGGTCAGTTGGGGAGAACAAATTAAACATTCGAGAAAATGCTAAGAGAATGAGCATAAGATCTTCAAGGAGAATGGATAGACGAGTTACAACTCATTAAGGCCGTGTATATATAAAGATAACACATGTCCATTGAGACAATTAAGCCTAAGATTATCAGAGTCGCGCAGCGGAAGCTAGCAGACCACTACCTTTGAGATTAGACCAAAATAAGTTAAGGAAACGGTATAAGTAGCGTTAAGAATCCTCGATACAGAGACTAAGTCATTTCTGATCGAATTATAAGTAAGATAGATGACGTGGAAGCTAGAATGCTTGGTGAGAATTAGACATCTTGAACTTATGTTCAAAGATGATGTGACGCTGATTACGTGGGCGTAATCCATTTTAAGGGGGGTAGAGCGAAAACCGCTTAGCGTATGTTTGTGTACTGAGTACATAAACTACGGTGTGCATAGCACAAAATAATTTGAGAATATGTTTTACATAAACATTTTGAGATAAATCATGGTTATTGCACACAGAAGATGTGAATACCATACATATTAAGTACTTATCTTGTTAACTCCGGTGTGAGTACAAGTTAAGAGAATTAAGGAAGAAGAATAAGGAGATTTAAGAAATAAGGAATATATATGAGGTATGAGTCGATATGAGACTATGTGTGAGATAAGAATAAGATAACACTATGAGATATTATTTGATATGAGTATGAGGAAGGAAATTGTAATTCTATGAGATATAAGATGGTGAGAATTGGTATGGGACAGTTATAGAACTTAGTAGGAATTTAAGTCTTGAGGTAATTACTAAGAGATGAATCAGGAATGTTTGATGGACTGAGTCCACACTTGGGAGATGTATTGATTATGATTAGGAAGAACTAAAAAGATAGAAAATTGGACATGAGTGAATTATCTGATGTTTGAAAATGACATGGGAGGTGGAACTTGATTTTCTAGGGATCAAGGGAAACCGAACACAAATTGGAGTGGAAGGATAGTTCGACACTGATGCTGATCACATCAGGGTTGGATGATTCCTGAAACTCCCTACCAGTGGTCACAATTAAATCACACTATGGATAGAGGCCTTAGGATAAAATGGAATTGGAGTTGGTTGTATTTTTAATTAGAGGAATTATTCCTCACATGACCTCGTAAAAAGGATTACCTTTTTACTGAGTCTCGCCCATGAAGTCGAGGACGCACGAGCCTTTGTCTTCGGACCGGTGACATGGGGAGAGCAGCGTGTCTTGTATTCTGGCCCATGGTGACGAGGACGAATGAGCCATTTTCTACGGACCGGTGACATGGGAGAATACATTGGAAGTTATGTGAATGTTTTAATCATCAGAAAGGAACAAAAGGAATTTTGAGTGCTACACATGCTTAAGCATGTTGTGTGATATTTAAGTATAAGGATATGGCGGATCCAATGATCCAATGAGATTAAGTATACATAAGTATGATCTATATGATCTAAGGAATGAGGTAATACATGTATTCTAATGAGATAAGATGCATGGGAACTTTGGGGACAAAGTTCTTTTAAGGGGGGTAGATTGAAATACCCCAAACCTAAGTATTCTAAGTAAACATCAAATCATGATGTAGAAAGGCTAAAATATGCCTTAGAAAGATTGGTAGACAATTTAAACCAAGGAAAACACAAGAAAGTGCCTTAAGGGCAATCAGGGCAAAAACGTGCTCTAAGCTTGGAGAGACTTGGGTGAGTACCCAAATATCATGATAAGACCTTAGTAATATTCTAATGGTCATTTTAAATCAATTAGCAAAGAAAACCAAGCTTGAAAACAAGTTAAAACACAAAATGTGCTTTAAGAAGTCTTAAAGCACATTTTTGAGAAATTGTCTTAGAATTGGGTTTTGAGTGGCTAAATGTCCATACTCTTTAATCAACATGTGTACTAATTAGTATCACATTAGGAAGCCTAAATCAATGGGAAATCAAAAATTTCAGAAATATGTGCACTGATTAGTGAATAGTGCCAAATAGTGACTAGTTTAAGTTTTAATCATATAAGCTAATTAGTTGGTCAACAAAGACCATGACTAGCCTTATTTAAGATAGGGGGCCGGTTTTCTAAGGATGAGTCACAATGGACTTCATCAAATAAGGGAAAAAGAAGAGATAAGTAAAGAAAGTTACTATTTGCTTTTATAAAGCAAATATCCTTATTAGCCTACCTCTCTCCTCTCTTCTTCTTCCCCTTCTTCTTCCACGGTTTTCTTCTTGTTCTCTCTGTTCCAAACCGTGCCCAACCAGCTCCATACTTGTTCCATCTTCAAATGTCCATAAGTTACTCATTTTAGCTCCAAATCAAAAAATGAGCATAGATTATTCTTAGTTAGCTCAAGCTCTAGCTTTCCATCTTTACAAAATTGTAAAAGCTTCATTTTGGAGCCATGGGAGATCTCCATTGATGGAGGAAAATCAAGTTTGAAGAGCTCATTAGCTTCTCCATTCTCTTAAGGTAAAGAAAATGTAAGAAAAACCAAGTTTCCATCATCTTCCTTATATGGCCGAAAATTCCTTCTCATGGGGCTATGTTTGTATGCCTTGTTCTAGCTTAATTTATTCACCAAGGACTAGTGGAGGTCCTATTTCATTCAATGCCAAAGTCTACCTTGAGACTTCAAAGGTAATCATCCACTTTTATGCCTTAGAACACATTTCTAACCTAGGTTTTTATTCCTTGAGGTTAGTGTATGTTTAGTACTCATATGAGTCATTGAATATTGATTAGAACATTGGCAAGGGGAATTTAAGTGGTGGCCGAGATTCATGCAAGAAGAAGGTCTAAGGAGGAAGTTAAGATAAGCTTGAGAAAACAAGGTAAATTGCTTACCTAATGGTGGTTTAAGGTTTAAGGAATGAGTTTTAGATGGGTACCAATGTAGCCTAGGGCTTACATTAGGTAATGGGTTATGTAACCTAAGAAAAAGAACCTAAATAAGCTTGTGAACTTGCGACTAAGGAGCCAATGGGAATGAGTTAGTAATATAAGTTTAAGAAGGATTTTAAGAGCATTATAACTACTATGAGATTGATGGGTGTATTTGCAGGTTGAAAGCTTTTATATGTGGGAAATTCAGTGTTTAAGTTTAAGTCATTTAAGGGCCTAAGAGCCATGTCATTTAAGAGCCTTAGTGCTATGCAACTTAAGATTATTGCAATATATTGAGTATGATGTGAATAAGTTGATTTGGGTGAGAAAATAAGGTGAGAAAGGACTTGGTGTGTGTGAGATTATTGTGTGAGAAAAACAATGCATTTGGGCATGAGATATACTAGAGGAGCTATGGCGAAATTGAGTAGAAATAAGTGTTTAAGTGATGGTTGTGAATTAATATGACCTAGGATTTACTAGGAGTCATTAAAGGAAATTTGAGTGGAAATGAGTTAACAAAGTTGTTCTTGAAGTTTAGAATGGCCTAGAATTGTCTAGGAGGAATTAGAGGATTGGTGAGTGTTTTTGAACACACCAAAATCATGAGATGAGGAATGTAAGACATGTGCATAAGTTTAAGGAGAAGGGTGTAATGCTTAAGGTGATTTAGATATGTTCTAAGGGAATTTAATGACTAAGGAAGTACTAGGAAGTCTTAGAGGTTGTCTTGATGAAAAAGGGGTGAGATAAAGTGTTATAATGAGTTATAATGACTTAGGCATTACTTTGAAGGATTTAGGAATCATGAGAATGTAATTGAGTATTTAGGACTTAGGCAAATGTTGGTAAACAACTAGGAAGGAAATAAGGTGTTGATGGAATGAAGCTTAAGCTTGTGAAGGAACTTTAAGTAAATGCATAAAAGAATTTCGATGGTGAAAGATGCTTGGGAGATGATGTAGTGGTGAGGAAAACATTTGGAATAGTGGCTACATTAGGTATGAACCACCACCTAGAACCTAGAGGAAAACGTTACAAGTGTTAGCATTATTACAAGGAAAAATGCATAATGACTAAGTGGATCTTGGTGAATGATTAATGTGTTTAAAGGAGGGCTTAAGGTGTATTTGAAGTGCCCAAATGAGGTTATAACATATTAGGATATATGAGAAGAAGTTTGGAGTTGAAAAGAGAATTTAGAAACAAGGTTCTGGAGCCGACCGACCTTAGGACCGGACTTGCAAGGTCGGTCGAGCTCAAATTACACTACCAGAGAAAGTTTCTGGAATGGACCGACCTTGGGACCGGATTGCAAGGTCGGTCGGGCATGTATTTTGTACGGTAATAAGTCTCTGGAATCGACCGAACATGGGACCGGACTTGGCAAGTTCGGTCGAGCTTAATTTCCCTCGGGGAAACTCGGGAATGGACCGACCTTGGGACCGGACTTGCAGGTCGGTCGGGGAGAATTTTCAAACGATGAAGTGTTCTGGAATGGACCGACCTTAGGTAAGGTCGGTCGGAAGTTCGGTCGGGCCTAAAAATAAACAAAAAAGGGAAATTTTAAATTCTAAGAAAGGTAATAGGTAATAAGGTATACCTTTGGTAGGGTGGTAATGATTAGGACCCTAGGAACTTAAGGGATTAAGTTAAGTATAGTATAAACTTAAAAGTTTAAGGTTAAGTTGTAAGATTAAGTTGTAAGACTTAAGAGGTGTTAGGTGGGAATCATTAAGGGATTAAATAAGTTAAGCAAGTTAATAAGTTGGATTAAGTTAAGTGATTAACAACCTAAAACTGAATGAATGATTTAGGACTTGGGGATTTGGACTCCGGAGGAGAGTAAGCAACCAAAACGACCAACAGTGAACGGTACAGTTCTCTTGTGACCTGCTTGCTAACGAGGTGTCCCTCGGCTTGTGTGCTATTGTTTTGTGTGCTCACTAAACAAGATAAAGCATGCAACCGGAATATTATATTTATTGTATTGTTGTGTGATGTTTGAAAACTAACACAACATACCGTGAGAACTTACTAACCAATGTTTAGTAAGGAATTGAGTGAGACTAAGGAACGCCCCTAATAAGGGACGATATGAACCGAAAGAGGTTAACCAACAAACAGGGTCTTGAGATTACTACTAACTAGAACTTGAGTGAGGAAACCCGGGACCGATCTCCGGTCATGCATGCTAAGGAAAGGGGGTCGTTATCTATAGCAGATTCGACCTCCGATTAAGGACTTGTCTTCGGACTTGTAGCCTAGGGCCGGTTGCCGGCTCAGCTGCGCTGGACTCCCGTCCAGAGTAGGTGGCATTAAGATGGTGCGGTGGGATCACCTAAATCCCAGGTTCGAATTAAACTACAACCATTCCCTTCCAGGAACGGATTGTATATTGAGATTAAGTTAAGATTAAGGCTAAGGTAAGGTTAAGACAAGTTGCAACCATTCCTTTTTAAAGGATGGTTTGTATTATTAAGATTAAGGTAAGTTACATCCACTCCTTATTAAAGGATGGTTGTTTCTAAGATTAAGATAAGGATGGACTAAGATTAAGAGGGAACATTACTTAAGGAGTTAAATAATTAACTCTCTAATTAAGGGAACGTATTTAAGTCGTTCATTGTGTGTGAACTTTGATTGTTCATATCTGAGTTGTTTACTGCACTTTCTATTATGTTGTGCATCTAATCAACCTCCATGCTATCGACAATTAGTTGTCGTAGCCACGTTAGCTTGGGGGCCATGAGGGGATCGTACCAGCATTCGTGCTGACCCCCTTTGGGGGCTGTTTTTACTACACAGGTACATCAGGAAGCGGCCGTCGCAAGAGTAAGAAGAGGATACAAGTGTTAAGGATTAAGTGTGACCTACGAGTTGTGCATGTACACTCGTATGGCAATTGAGTTAGTAAGATGTATAGGTTGTGAGAGGATTGTAAGAAGAATATGTATTTGGTTAAGGTTGTTATGTACTAATGTTCGGTATATTCTGTAGTCAGACCGTGGCAAGGTCCTGGAGTGTAAAGAATTCCGCTGTGACATGTATATATATATGCTGTTAAGTTGCGAGACCACATTTGGATTGATTTGGGGTGTTACAAAAAGTGGTATCAGAGCGTAGTTACGCTCTGAAGACAAGAAATACCGAACTTAGGAGAATATTGAGGTTGAGATTGAGTTATGGGTTAAGGGTTAAGAGATAGAGTGAGAAGTGCGTTAGCCAGGACTTCCCAGTGTTTACCGGATATCCATAGTACCTAGGCCCGCCCTCCACATCCCTAACCCTAAATATGTGGAACAAACGCCAGAGAGAAGAAAGCCTTCTCTTACTTGGGGGAAACCCGATCTGGCAGTTAGCTAACAGTGAGCAATACGAGAAACATCTTGTTGCACAACAGTTATGGAGAACTTGGAGGTTTTAATGGAGTGTAGATGAGAAACAGGCGCTACCTATGGAATACTATCAGTAAGGGAACGGAAATTACCGGCAACATGGGTCGACATGCTACGCAGTCGAAATAACCCGCAATACCAATGATGAGGAGAGCACTACGGGTGCAATAGAAGGGAAAAAGGGAAGTGACATGAGTACCGGACAGTGGTTCGAAGGAGCATAACAGTAGGATAATACAAAGCATGAGGATTGAGATTACTGGAAAGTTCAGTTAAGAACCGGGAACTCCAAACCCCATACAATGAGGAAGGTTACAAGACCTGGCCGAAATAATGCGGACGACGGTAGAAATTCATACAAATGTATACCGAAATAGGACTACGAGGTAGTGCCTAAAAGAGAATTATTACTTAATAACCACAACAAAATGTGTGGAGACAGGAGCGAGGAATAAGACATAAGGAAATATTAAGGGATTCCCTCAGAAAGAGGAACGCCCTGATGTATGACAGTACTGTCAAACAACAAGGAAACTGCCAGATGGTCGGTTATCCAAAATAAGAGATTATCGAAGGGTCCCGAGGACTACCAATTACATGGAAATTAGAAGGAAGTGTCACTACCGATGTACCTTGTACCAATAACCCATCCTACATGGCGCACTTGCCATAGCAAGTGCTACCATGGTTAAGTCACACGAAAAGCCATCAAGGCGAGATAGGAGAACGCTACAGTTGTAACACATATTAACACCGGATTGTAAAACCATAAGAACAGGAAAATAAGACCTTGGAAGGCCCGACGGCCTGACCAAAATGAGATAAGGTGACACACCAGTCAGCCGGGAGCAGAACTTGGACATAATATTAGACCATATGGATGTTAGCAACAGTACAACAACAACCGACAGTGCGGTAAGAACATCAATCCCGAACTCCAAGGGGAAAAACCTAAGAGATCGCTCGGTAATGCGAGCAAAAAACTATATAAGCAATGATATACAAGGGATGTATTATAAGATACTATTGAGGCTGTTGAAGCATCGACTTACAACGAAAACGGGATAAGACTCCCAGAGTGACCATTAAGGATACCAATAACAACATTCTTCAATGAAGATGTTGGACGACCCAGAAAACAAGGACAAAAGAAATAAACGTAAGCTATAACCTACTAAGGATTAAAGTCGTACAACCCTGAAAAAGGAAAGCTCAGAGGACTACCCCCACAGAGCGGGCATAGTCGAGCCGAACATTGATGAATGACAGTTAACACTATTTGTTTAACTCATTAACACCCAAGTATGATTGATCATCAACGGGTGGCATAGTCAACGGAAGTTGAACGAAGCGTTGAGATGGGAGTATAAGATAACAGGATTATATCCAACTTGGACACCTTAAGGCGAACGCCTAATACGAACCTAACCTTGACTATTAAAAGACATAAGTCTAGTAAAATGACAGCATTGTCAAAGACATTAAGTAACCTCAGATCACCTGAACAACTTCCCTAGCAGGAAGCAGGATGCAGCAACTTATCATGAAACCCGATACTACATTTAGTATGTAACCTAACGGTGGATAGTGCTCAAAGAACCAGAATCTTATAGGGATGACTTGCAGATGAGTAAGAGTACAAATAATGGACTGATACATTAAGCATTAAGAGCCTACGAGCCAAGGATGTTAACCACATCAGAGCCCGAGGCGCAGTAAGTTATAAGAGAGCTTGTTTAAGCCACGAAGGGACTATAATTTGTAGATATGAACGGTTACCAAACCTATAACTTAGATTGGGAAGATATTACCAAGAAAGGGTACCAATGAGAATATTGAGATAATGCTAAGGACAGGAGCGGAGAACGAACCATGCCTTTTAGGGTGGGGATACCTCTCCTTGTTGTGAGGCCATGAGTGGGAATGAACCCCTCAAAAGGGCTTTCACTTATTAGAGATGAAATACACTTTATTTAGAAAATGGGAACCATGAACCTTGAGATTACCTTAGAACATACCAGATACACTTGAGTAATAAGGTAGGTTGCAGAGATAGACCCCATATCCGACACCAGGATGTAAGAATTAGTGATCGTCAGAGATAAACACCGTGACTGCACATTATGGCACGTCAATTAATCAATGCTCAGAAAAGCTTGTGATTCAGTGGATGACTTCTTCAGTAACCAATTAAACTACATGGTAGATAACATCACTAAGGATGAAAGAAAGCGAAAGAAATTAGCCTACTTACGAATCTGAGATTGGAGCATAACATCTTCATATCAAGAGTCAACTATTTTACAACACGGTACGACAACCGCCAATACCGGAATGAGAGAACTCCTAGTGTGTTTACACCAAGAAGGGATTGATTATAAGGTAAGACATTAGAATAAATGAGTAAGAGGTTGCACCATCAATGGGCAACATAGTAAGAGCCAACTACCACGGTAGTAGTGGTCGTGAGTACAATAGTTAGAAAGGTGGATTAAGTCATGGTGCGCGGTAAGGCGACCATTATGTATGAGCCGTCAAAATTGACACTGAGGCAATTAGATTTATGAGTTAAGACCAGTATAAGTAAGGAAATAAGATGGTAGACGAGCTGTGCATTGATGCCAGTAGTCTGGACCACGTTAGGTAAGATTTCACAGGAAGCACACTATCAATTCCTTAAGGAACTGGAAGTGCATTCCTAGTAGCATAAATGAGAAACAAGATAAGAGGCTCTACGGAAAGAGACCTCAGATATTAAGTGACCGAATCAATACGGAATACAGGAAGGAGCTAGAGCATACCATACCCAAGAACACAATAAATGGACTTCCCTTGATTGACTTCAAGAAGAACAATAAATGTTATTATGGAACGATGAAAGAGGAGATCGACAACAGAATACTTCATAATTAGCAATAGCTAAACGTGTGACGGACACTATGAATTTACTAAAACGAGACGTGGGACGACTGCACCCCACAGGGGCTTGCAGGCCTGACACGCTCATTTATGAGTTAGTTGGGTAAGTAGTAATGTACCAGTAAGGTACCCCATGCATGTAGACAAGTAGTGGAAGGAACAGAGGTAGTCGACTCCGTACCACGGACAACGACACAAGATCAGATAAGAGCAGCCATAACCACAAACAGTCGAAGAGAAGAATTCAGTTGAACCAGCAACGCAAGGGAATCAGAGAACAAATAATTAAGAACTATGAAGTGCGAGAAGCACGGATTGTTAAGTATAGACATGGGACATGTCTTAAGATGAATAAGATTAGACTGTAACACGCGATATGCACTAAACAGTAGTTTCAGACTAAGAATCACCCTCGGACCAAAGGTCAGTTGGGGAGAACAAATTAAACATTCGAGAAAATGCTAAGAGAATGAGCATAAGATCTTCAAGGAGAATGGATAGACGAGTTACAACTCATTAAGGCCGTGTATATATAAAGATAACACATGTCCATTGAGACAATTAAGCCTAAGATTATCAGAGTCGCGCAGCGGAAGCTAGCAGACCACTACCTTTGAGATTAGACCAAAATAAGTTAAGGAAACGGTATAAGTAGCGTTAAGAATCCTCGATACAGAGACTAAGTCATTTCTGATCGAATTATAAGTAAGATAGATGACGTGGAAGCTAGAATGCTTGGTGAGAATTAGACATCTTGAACTTATGTTCAAAGATGATGTGACGCTGATTACGTGGGCGTAATCCATTTTAAGGGGGGTGGGGGGTAGAGCGAAAACCGCTTAGCGTATGTTTGTGTACTGAGTACATAAACTACGGTGTGCATAGCACAAAATAATTTGAGAATATGTTTTACATAAACATTTTGAGATAAATCATGGTTATTGCACACAGAAGATGTGAATACCATACATATTAAGTACTTATCTTGTTAACTCCGTGTGTGAGTACAAGTTAAGAGAATTAAGGAAGAAGAATAAGGAGATTTAAGAAATAAGGAATATATATGAGGTATGAGTCGATATGAGACTATGTGTGAGATAAGAATAAGATAACACTATGAGATATTATTTGATATGAGTATGAGGAAGGAAATTGTAATTCTATGAGATATAAGATGGTGAGAATTGGTATGGGACAGTTATAGAACTTAGTAGGAATTTAAGTCTTGAGGTAATTACTAAGAGATGAATCAGGAATGTTTGATGGACTGAGTCCACACTTGGGAGATGTATTGATTATGATTAGGAAGAACTAAAAAGATAGAAAATTGGACATGAGTGAATTATCTGATGTTTGAAAATGACATGGGAGGTGGAACTTGATTTTCTAGGGATCAAGGGAAACCGAACACAAATTGGAGTGGAAGGATAGTTCGACACTGATGCTGATCACATCAGGGTTGGATGATTCCTGAAACTCCCTACCAGTGGTCACAATTAAATCACACTATGGATAGAGGCCTTAGGATAAAATGGAATTGGAGTTGGTTGTATTTTTAATTAGAGGAATTATTCCTCACATGACCTCGTAAAAAGGATTACCTTTTTACTGAGTCTCGCCCATGAAGTCGAGGACGCACGAGCCTTTGTCTTCGGACCGGTGACATGGGGAGAGCAGCGTGTCTTGTATTCTGGCCCATGGTGACGAGGACGAATGAGCCATTTTCTACGGACCGGTGACATGGGAGAATACATTGGAAGTTATGTGAATGTTTTAATCATCAGAAAGGAACAAAAGGAATTTTGAGTGCTACACATGCTTAAGCATGTTGTGTGATATTTAAGTATAAGGATATGGCGGATCCAATGATCCAATGAGATTAAGTATACATAAGTATGATCTATATGATCTAAGGAATGAGGTAATACATGTATTCTAATGAGATAAGATGCATGGGAACTTTGGGGACAAAGTTCTTTTAAGGGGGGTAGATTGAAATACCCCAAACCTAATTATTCTAAGTAAACATCAAATCATGATGTAGAAAGGCTAAAATATGCCTTAGAAAGATTGGTAGACAATTTAAACCAAGGAAAACACAAGAAAGTGCCTTAAGGGCAATCAGGGCAAAAACGTGCTCTAAGCTTGGAGAGACTTGGGTGAGTACCCAAATATCATGATAAGACCTTAGTAATATTCTAATGGTCATTTTAAATCAATTAGCAAAGAAAACCAAGCTTGAAAACAAGTTAAAACACAAAATGTGCTTTAAGAAGTCTTAAAGCACATTTTTGAGAAATTGTCTTAGAATTGGGTTTTGAGTGGCTAAATGTCCATCATTACTCTTTAATCAACATGTGTACTAATTAGTATCACATTAGGAAGCCTAAATCAATGGGAAATCAAAAATTTCAGAAATATGTGCACTGATTAGTGAATAGTGCCAAATAGTGACTAGTTTAAGTTTTAATCAATATAAGCTAATTAGTTGGTCAACAAAGACCATGACTAGCCTTATTTAAGATAGGGGGCCGGTTTTCTAAGGATGAGTCACAATGGACTTCATCAAATAAGGGAAAAAGAAGAGATAAGTAAAGAAAGTTACTATTTGCTTTTATAAAGCAAATATCCTTATTAGCCTACCTCTCTCCTCTCTTCTTCATTTCCCTTCTTCTTCCACGGTTTTCTTCTTGTTCTCTCTGTTCCAAACCGTGCCCAACCAGCTCCATACTTGTTCCATCTTCAAATGTCCATAAGTTACTCATTTTAGCTCCAAATCAAAAAATGAGCATAGATTATTCTTAGTTAGCTCAAGCTCTAGCTTTCCATCTTTACAAAATTGTAAAAGCTTCATTTTGGAGCCATGGGAGATCTCCATTGATGGAGGAAAATCAAGTTTGAAGAGCTCATTAGCTTCTCCATTTCTTAAGGTAAAGAAAATGTAGAAAAAAACCAAGTTTCCATCATCTTCCTTATATGGCCGAAAATTCCTTCTCATGGGGCTATGTTTGTATGCCTTGTTCTAGCTTAATTTATTCACCAAGGACTAGTGGAGGTCCTATTTCATTCAATGCCAAAGTCTACCTTGAGACTTCAAAGGTAATCATCCACTTTTATGCCTTAGAACACATTTCTAACCTAGGTTTTTATTCCTTGAGGTTAGTGTATTGTTTAGTACTCATATGAGTCATTGAATATTGATTAGAACATTGGCAAGGGGAATTTAAGTGGTGGCCGAGATTCATGCAAGAAGAAGGTCTAAGGAGGAAGTTAAGATAAGCTTGAGAAAACAAGGTAAATTGCTTACCTAATGGTGGTTTAAGGTTTAAGGAATGAGTTTTAGATGGGTACCAATGTAGCCTAGGGCTTACATTAGGTAATGGGTTATGTAACCTAAGAAAAAGAACCTAAATAAGCTTGTGAACTTGCGACTAAGGAGCCAATGGGAATGAGTTAGTAATATAAGTTTAAGAAGGATTTTAAGAGCATTATAACTACTATGAGATTGATGGGTGTATTTGCAGGTTGAAAGCTTTTATATGTGGGAAATTCAGTGTTTAAGTTTAAGTCATTTAAGGGCCTAAGAGCCATGTCATTTAAGAGCCTTAGTGCTATGCAACTTAAGATTATTGCAATATATTGAGTATGATGTGAATAAGTTGATTTGGGTGAGAAAAATAGAGATGAGAAAGGACTTGGTGTGTGTGAGATTATTGTGTGAGAAAAACAATGCATTTGGGCATGAGAATATACTAGAGGAGCTATGGCGAAATTTGAGTAGAAAATAAGTGTTTAAGTGATGGTTGTGAATTAATATGACCTAGGATTTATAGGAGTCATTAAAGGAAATTTGAGTGGAAATGAGTTAACAAAGTTGTTCTTGAAGTTTAGAATGGCCTAGAATTGTCTAGGAGGAATTAGAGGATTGGTGAGTGTTTTTGAACACACCAAAATCATGAGATGAGGAATGTAAGACATGTGCATAAGTTTAAGGAGAAGGTGGTGTAATGCTTAAGGTGATTTAGATATGTTCTAAGGGAATTTAATGACTAAGGAAGTACTAGGAAGTCTTAGAGGTTGTCTTGATGAAAAAGGGGTGAGATAAAGTGTTATAATGAGTTATAATGACTTAGGCATTACTTTGAAGGATTTAGGAATCATGAGAATGTAATTGAGTATTTAGGACTTAGGCAAATGTTGGTAAACAACTAGGAAGGAAATAAGGTGTTGATGGAATGAAGCTTAAGCTTGTGAAGGAACTTTAAGTAAATGCATAAAAGAATTTTCGATGGTGAAAGATGCTTGGGAGATGATGTTGTAGTGGTGAGGAAAACATTTGGAATAGTGGCTACATTAGGTATGAACCACCACCTAGAACCTAGAGGAAAACGTTACAAGTGTTAGCATTATTACAAGGAAAAATGCATAATGACTAAGGTGGATCTTGGTGAATGATTTAATGTGTTTAGAGGAGGGCTTAAGGTGTATTTGAAGTGCCCAAATGAGGTTTAAACATATTAGGATATATGAGAAGAAGTTTGGAGTTGAAAAGAGAATTAGAAACAAGGTTCTGGAGCCGACCGACCTTAGGACCGGACTTGCAAGGTCGGTCGAGCTCAAATTACACTACCAGAGAAAGTTTCTGGAATGGACCGACCTTGGGACCGGACTTGCAAGGTCGGTCGGGCATGTTTTGTACGGTAATAAGTCTCTGGAATCGACCGAACATGGGACCGGACTTGGCAAGTTCGGTCGAGCTTAAATTTCCCTCGGGGAAACTCTCGGGAATGGACCGACCTTGGGACCGGACTTGCAAGGTCGGTCGGGGTAGAATTTTCAAACGATGAAGTGTTCTGGAATGGACCGACCTTAGGTAAGGTCGGTCGGAAGTTCGGTCGGGCCTAAAAATAAACAAAAAAGGGAAATTTTAAATTCTAAGAAAGGTAATAGGTAATAAGGTATACCTTTGGTAGGGTGGTAATGATTAGGACCCTAGTGTAACACCCCATCCACAACGTCGCACTTTATAACCATCTGCAGCGGAAACATAAACCATCACATTACTTAATCCGTTGGTGTTACACGCCGTTAACCACCCACGTGGCTAACAAGGCTAATACATACATATTATATCGGTCTGATGGACTAAATCCCCGAGCAACTACACCATACAAACTTGATTCCCTTTTCCAACAATTATATACATACACATCCCCCATTGTACCGAGTATTCATTAACCAATGCCGATAAAAATTCGGTCTTACTACACTATAATACATACACCATTAAAAGGGCTACCAATGTACAACATCTACCCCGTCCTACTCTCGAACGGCTTCCAGCTCCTTGTACCTGAAATAGAAAAAGGAGAAAAGGGTGGCCCCCAAGGGGGTCAGCACCTTTGCTGGTATGGTAATCCCGCAGCCCGCATGCTACCGGGCCACGCACAACTAATTGTCGTCTTAGCATGCTGTTGATTACATTTAAATCCTGCATGTAAACCATAAAACACACAACACACTTGCATACGCCCAGCTATAGGGCTCAACAAACACCCAACACATCCATACATCCACACATGACAAATCAACCTTGTTTCCCTTAACCCTAGAGTGACTCTCCTCTTAATGGGTTACTTCCTTAACAGACGACATCTACCCATTAATCGGGTTATCCTTAAACGCTCTTATTCTAACCTGAATTCATAACCATAAATCCACATATCCCAATTTACCACATATAACTTCACACCGAGTAGGAATTGCAATACATCCATAACACTAATACAACGGGTACGGTTCTCTTAAGGAACCAACAACCCACCATAATTAGTTCACCTTAGAGCCTAGAGAATGTTGCCAACTCATGATAAGCCCGTTCCCATAACTTGCTACCGTTTCTTAAATGAACAGATAACTTAACACTAAGGTGCGTTGGGTACAGTAAACCCAGCACACCGAACAACCATTGTATGCCCCAGAAAACCGACGTGAGTCAGTAACATAGCTTTGGCTAAGCTAAAGGGAAGATTGGAAACCAATGAGTAAACAACCTAAATACACCAAGAGAGTCGAACCGTATGACATCGACTCCCGTCCATCACACGCGTGGCCGGAACATGACCGGACTCCTCACCCCCCATTAATACACATATACTTATAGTTAAGTAGTTAAGGCCCCCATTATGGACCTATCACATCCCACACACCATTCGGTATCACAACCGTGTTAAAGCATGTAAGGGAGGTTCACACACCTATAAACAATAACCAACACAACTAACTCCTCACGCATAGCCGTGGTTAGAACGTTCCCAAGGTTTGGGCCGTTAACTCCGAATACCGATATCTCTGTGTACCTAGATTTGGTTAGCTAAGGTTTAACACCTATTTGAGGTTAAACGGTATTGGTGACCAGATTCGCCACAATAAATGAATTACTATAAACTCATTTCATGTTTTATCTTACAAGGTGGCAAACACACAGAAAACAACACATTGGCTACAAGCCCGGTGTAATCCGGTAGGACACAGGTTGCAAGAAAACCATACTACGTCGCCGGAGTCCACTCTACCATGTCCATTTAGGTTCCTCGAACAATTCTCGAACAACTGGTACATTAAAGTTACCTTCATTAACATTGGGGTAATATGTTTGTGTAACGTCGAATGACTATAGTTAACTCCGTTAGCTAGTTAAATATCTTTACATTTTTAACTTGTTTACTCTTCCATTTTACCTTAACTTCTCACCCTCCAAAATTGTCATTACAACTCACCTAACATGTCTTATACAACCTTATAACATCATTATCCATCATCCCCATCATTAGGCATCATTTTCACACCTTAAAACCAAGTTTACATTGGTCCGGGACCTTGTCTCCATCCTAAGACCCCCGACACCATATGTTAAGTGTACTCTCGGCTTTTAAAATGGGGTGGTCCGGGACTTTACCCAGGTCCTAAGTCCCGGACCATACTAGCCAAAAATCTCTCGGGCATTTAAAGGATTGGTCCGGGTCCTTGGACAAGGAACCCAGTCCCGGACCTACGACCACGTAACAACTCTCGGTTTAATTTTGATATATGGTCCGGGACCTCATCCAGACCCTAAGTCCCGGACCGAAACTACTGGCCGACGTACACGCATTTTTCATCGCCTGCTGCGTAAGTTCTTAACACCCATCAATTGTATAGCTTCCCAATAATTTTACGTACACTCTTATACTCAAACTTCATCAAAATATCACAAATATACCCACATAACAACGTAGTGCACAATTTAAATTGCATAAATCTTCAGCTCTTAAAATGCAATAATCTTAAACACTGAATTTCCCACAATATATTAGCCTTTCACCTGCAAATACAAACAGCAGTTCGTATGTTTTTTACTAGTAGTCCTCTGAGAACATTTTTCTAAGTCATTTACCTTGGCTCTTTAGGTAGTTTGAATACACAACGTACGTTCATTTTCCCAAAGGAATTTTAAGCTATTTTGCTTACATAATCAGAGAGAAAACACCATATTCTTTGAGTTCTCATACCTTGAAGCAAAGGAGAATAATACTACGTAAAAAGATGAACTCAAGCTCCTTCCATGGAGATTCTCTTGGCACCAAAGTGGAGCTCTTGAAGATCTGAAGGGACTAAGTCGAAGAGCTCGATGAAACTAAGAGATCGGTGGTCTCGGTTTTAGATTTGGACAAGTGAGCAAGAAGTTACAAGGATTTGAAGTTGGCATATGGTGCTGGTGGTGGTCGATCGGAATGAAGAAAAGGGAGAAGAAGAGATACGTGAAAGCAACAGCAATTGAAGAATGAGAGAATGAGGGAATTCACTGATTGCTGTTACTTTTGAAGATATTAAATGCATAAAGCAAATAGTGTTTTTTTTTCATTAACACTTATCTACTCACTGATTGTTCAATCTGCTAGCAAGTGACGTCCCAGCACATGCAAACCGACCCACATATACATATAAGGGGTTATTTAGTCTTTATAGCTCAATTAAATTACATATGTTAACATATGTTACAAACTAGCTTATTTTAGTTACTATTCACTATAACAAAACACATAAAAGTGAATATTTATTTCTTATTAATTTAAACTTCCAAATGTGATACTAAATAGTACACATATTAATTAAAGAGTAATAATGGACATTTAGCCATTTAAAACTCATTTACACGACAGTTACTCAAAACGTGCTTTTAAGGCTCCTCAAAGCACATTTTGTATTTTAACTTGTTTTCAAGCTCGGTTTTCTTTGGTAACTGATTTAAATTCATTAATATACATGTAAGGTCTTGGTAAGTTTTATTAAGTCTTAACCAAGTTTTCCAAACTTAGAGCACATTTCGCCCTTTATTACCTTTTAGACAATTTATTGTATTTACTATTTATTAAATTGTTTATTAATGTTCCTAAGACTCCTTTTAGTCTTAACAATTTATTATTTATGTTTAAACAACAATACCAAGTTTGGGGTATTTCAGTCTACCCCCCTTAAAAGAACTTCGTCCCCGAAGTTCACACTTCCCACATATCATTGGTTTAGAATACGGGAATTACTTGTATAATAAAACACTTCCATAACCAACACACACTTACACCACAACCTCGGACTTGAAGGTCCGGGTACACATACACACATCCATCCATAACGTATCATTCTCACATGATTACCTCGGACTCAATGTCCGGGTACCTTAATAGTATTGTACTCACATAACAACCCTCAGACTCTCAGGTCTGGGTAACATGACCACCTTTGGACTCATAGGCCCAAGTAACATAATCAACTCAGAACCCAACCATATTAAGACTCAAGGTCAAGGTAATATTTATTACACATCACACAACATGCCTTAGCACGTATAACAAATAGAAATACCTTTTCCATCTCTTCATGGGCTCGAGTCCCACGTTGAGTACATATACACTGTGATCCCCACAGAACCCGGTCGCGATGGACACCTGCTGGTCCCCGTTCCTTTGGGAGATCAAAACATTCACTTAATTTTTTTAACATATGTACTTCTCATGTCACCGGTCCGAAGACAAAGGCTCATACGTCCTCAGCTCGTGAGCAAGCACTACAAAAATATTCTTTACCAGGTTAAGTAAACAGGAGAATCCTTTATTTAAAATATCAATCCACTGTTTGGAAATACCTATTGATAACCCTTTTGAAAGTTCAATACAACTCCAAGTCCAACTTATGCTCCTTGCATCCTTTCTTAATGGTGTTATTTGTGACCACTTATAGGGAGCTTCAAGAGTCATCCAACCCTGATGTGATCAGCATCAGTGTTGAACTATCCTTCCACCCCAATTTGTGTTCGGCTTCCCTTGATCGCATGCAAATCAAGTTCCACCTCCACTTCATTTTCAACCAACAATTAATTCAAGCATATTCCACTTTCTATCTTTTGATCCTTCTGTCATAATCATTACATCTCCCAGGGATAGAACTTAGTCTATCAATTACCTCCATTCTCTTTTAATCAAGTTACCTAGGAAATCTAATACTTACTAGGTTCCATGTCAGTTTCATACCCTTCGTAAATCACCACACTATATATATATATATGTTTTTAATCAAAATACAATACATCGTGTTACATTTGGTATTATGATAACACACACCATTGGGGCTTTAGTTCCCCAGGAGTTTATTTACTCCTTAGTACTTGTACTTACCCACAACCACTACCAAGGTAGTCACACCTACCACAACAGTATTTCGCATCTTCTGTGCGCAATTACCACCATTTAACCAACCAACCATCACAACACCAATATTAACCATGCAACCACCATAACAATTATTAATCATGCCAACCATCACAACAATTTATTTTTGTGCTATGCACAACATGGTTCACGTACACTTGTACGGTAAAACACACTAAGCGGTTTTACGCTCTACCCCCCTAAAAGGGATTACGCCCACGTAATCAATCACTGAACATAGTGTTAAAAATGTTCTACCGTCGTGGAGTGTTTTAACTTCCACGCGGTCCGTTAAAGGCTCTTGACCATATTAGCGGTTTAGTTCCTAACCAAGGATTCTCATTGAGTTTATCTAACTCATTACCGGTTTCGTTCCTGGCCTATAAGGCTTCTAGGCATTGATTACTAGCCACTTATTCATATTCGATGCATGGGCTCGCTGGCCTCTGTTGCACAACTCTGGTACTCATAGAGCTAGTTTTCCCCACTCTTTCCTGTTACTGTACTGTACACCTCTTATGTATTACCCTTATCCTGGTAACCATGGTTTCTCAACCGAAGCGTGGTATCTCTTACCATGAGTGAATTCGGTGAGTTTAAACCTTTCATCTACCTCCATGACATTTACAGTGTATACTGCTATGTATTTCTCAATTATTGCCTCAATTCCTTTCGACTTACTACTGCCGGTTGAGGTTGAGCTACTACCTGATGTGTAGTGCTCTCTCAGTTATTTCCTACACCTGAGGTATATTTCATACCGATATTTGATACTTAGTGCTACTGTAGTCACTTATTGACAGTCCTGCTTCCATAATTAGTTCTGTACCAGTATCATTTCATTGATATGACCTTGCATTTCATATGCCTCGGTCTTATTGTGTTATAATTCTCTTGTCCACCTTCCACAATTATCATCTTCCAAATCCTAGCGATCCCACTCGATCGTTATTGCGCAAACGCAATACCAAAACCACTCAGTCATACAGAGTGCAGAGGCGTAACTCTTGGCAGTAAATCTCTCATGCGATTGCAATAGGAATTCACACTGTGTTTTACTGAGATTCTTATCTCATAATACCGGCTACTGGCTTACTGTCCAGCTTATTCGTTATAACTTACTGTTGTATCTCCACTGGGTTTAACTCACAACTCTGCTTAATTGTCATACCATCCCTTAATAATATTTATACAACGGTCGCTTAGTACACACCGTATCCTCTTTCATTATATAACATCAACTTACACTGCATCCGTTATTATATTCGGCCACCCGTTTGGCTGATTTCTGCATACACTATTTCTCGAGTCTTTGTTTTCCTAAGCGTTGTTCGCTACACATTTAACATCACACACCTATGGTGGTTGCTACCAGACTAATACTCTTCCTGTCTACACCACTGTTACAAACACTTTCTTTCGTATTATTTTATTCAAATCATCCTGGGGTAATAACAACATGGTTCATCCTCCACATATTTCCTAAACTTGATCCACACATCTACCGCTCTCGCGGTTTCACCATATCTAGAGGTATCCCCACTCTTTAAGCAGTGGTTCGTTCTCCGCTTTATTTTCCTGTACAACATAAACTTCTATAATTGATTCAATTACATGACCTATCTCACTTGTGGCTTATAAGCCACTGCCTCGAGCTCTGCTCACTAAAGGCTATTACCACACATTTACCTTTCTGTACGACATTACATGGTTTAACAAGGTCGTCACATCTCGATTCCTTCCAAGTTGTCTCTTTGGCAACTTAGGGTCCTACTGTTAAGTGGGTTCCCTTCTTACGTTTCTGTTACGTTGCCCCATTCAACAATGTTTGATCCCAAAACCCTTCAAGGATTACTCCTGGGTGTTACTAAGGTATGCCATTACATTTAACTTTCACCTATGAGTACATTCAGTAGACTATGCCTTCTTACTTCCTTAGCTGGGTATTCGTTCCAGCTACCATGTCTCATTCCTTCAACTACCTAAGACATACGTGATGTCTTTGCATAACCATCCGTGCTCTTTGCACTTCTTGACTCTTAATATTTCTTTAAACAAATTCACCATTTCCTTTAATCTCTCTTATCTAGGTTCCTTTACTTCAACCCATTCGTGATAATCCTTAGTTCTTACTTGACTTTTACTGCTGACCGTAGTATGGAGTCGACTACTTCCCGTGTTTCGGACTCTTCTCGTATACATATATGGGGTATCATGCTGATACATTACTACTTACCCGACTAACCCATAAGTAGGTCTGTCAGGCCCACATGCTCCTATCGGAGTGCGGTCGTCCCACAACGCAGTTGGTACACTCGTAGTGTCCGTCACGCGCCTAGGTGAAGTATTCTGTTGTCAACTCCCTTATATTGTCCTCTGACAATATACATTCCGTGCTTCCCGAACTTAATCTAGGGGAGGTTTATCCACCGTTGTATCATTAGAACTCCACCCATACCGTCGGGTTGCTACCCTCGGGTCCACCGGTTTCCGTCCGGTTATTCAAAGGTAATCTGGTTTGAAAGAAGGGTAAAAGAAGTACTGGTTTAAAAGAGAATTTGGTTTTGAAAGAAAAGGTTTGAAATAAATCTGAGTTTGAAAGAAAAATTCTCCTGGTTTCACACACTTCTTGCCTTAACCAAGTCTAGCTTCTTGCTGACTGATATATTCCCATTTACAAAGGTTAGGCTGTTAGGCCCTTCCACGGTTACGATGATCACATTAAATTCCTGGGTACTTTACTAAGTAGTTGTAGTTGTCAATTTTTTTTTTTTTTTTCTTCGAACAGCCCTGTTATAGCTGCACTTGCCATGGCAAGTGCGCCCTGTTAACTGGCTATCGGTTCAACATGTACCGGCTGCGGTACTGTTTTTGTCTGCACCGTATTCAGTGGCCTTTTGGGCCCTTACTTGGATGCTCTAATTGATAACTAATCTCCTGCACAACTTCTCATTGTCCTCCTCTAATAAACATTTACTAGGGTGTTTCCCCCTCTGGGAGACCCCTTTTTACTTATTATTGTTTCTTCTTCGTAGCCCATTCCACGCATTCGTCATGGTTACTGAGACTTGTCTCTTGTTTGGGTACTACGTTGTAGTTCCTTTGTCGGTTGGTATACCGTTGGTACCACTATCCAACATTTGCTATCCCGTAGACTCTCGTCTCGGGTTTTATTATTTCTCTTCCTGCCTGTTGCAAGCTGGTAGTTTTCGACTGCTCGGCATGTCGACCCAGGTTGCTGGAAATTCTATTTTCCTTACACCAGATTCTCCATTCTTTGCTATCAAGTGCGGTTACAGTTGTTCACCTGGGAGCCGTCTCCGGGATTTCTACTTTCAGAATCTACCGTATGACAGGTTCCCCATACTTACAAGATAGTTTATAACAGCCAGACCGGGTCTTCCCGGGTAAGAGAGGGCTTTCATCTCTCTGGCGTTCTTTCCAAGTCACATAGTAGGGGTTGTGGAGGGCGGGATGGATATAGTAGGTATCCAGTACACACTGGTATTTCCTAACTAGCGTATCTCTCACGCTATTACTCAACCCTTAACCCAAAGTACTAAAATCTTAACTCGGTACTTCCTAGGCTCGGTAATTCAGTCATCAGAGCGATACTTCGCTCTGATACCACTTTTTGTAACACCCCATCCACAACGTCGCACTTTATAACCATCTGCAGCAAACATAAACCATCACATTACTTAATCCGTTGGTGTTACACGCCGTTAACCACCCACGTGGCTAACAAGGCTAATACATACATATTATATCGGTCTGATGGACTAAATCCCCGAGCAACTACAACCATACAAACTTGATTCCCTTTTCCAACAATTATATACATACACATCCCCCATTGTACCGAGTATTCATTAACCAATGCCGATAACAAATTCGGTCTTACTACACCTATAATACATACACCATTAAAAGGGCTACCAATGTACAACATCTACCCCGTCCTACTCTCGAACGGCTTCCAGCTCCTTGTACCTGAAATAGAAAAGAGAAAAGGGGTGGCCCCCAAGGGGGTCAGCACCTTTGCTGGTATGGTAATCCCGCAGCCCGCATGCTACCGGGCCACGCACAACTAATTGTCGTCTTAGCATGCTGTTGATTACATTTAAATCCTGCATGTGTAAACCATAAACACACAACACATTGCATACGCCCAGCTATAGGGCTCAACAAACACCCAACACATCCATACATCCACACATGACAAATCAACCTTGTTTCCCTTAACCCTAGAGTGACTCTCCTCTTAATGGAGTTACTTCCTTAACAGACGACATCTACCCATTAATCGGTTATCCTTAAACGCTTCTTATTATAAACCTGAATTCATAACCATAATCCACATATCCACAATTTACCACATATAACTTCACATCGAGTAGGAATTGCAATACATCCATAACACATAATACAACGGGTACGGTTCTCTTAAGGAACCAACCCAACCATAATTAGTTCACCTTAGAGCCTAGAGAATGTTGCCAAACTCATGATAAGCCCGTTCCATAACTTGCTACCGTTTCTTTAAATGAACAGATAACTTAACACTAAGGTGCGTTGGGTACAGTAAACCAAGCACACCCGAACAACCATTGTATGCCCCAGAAAACCGACGTGAGTCAGTAACATAGCTTTGGCTAAGCTAAAGGGAAGATTGGAAACCCAATGAGTAAACAACCTAACATACACCAAGAGAGTCGAACCGGGTATGACATCGACTCCCGTCCATCACACACACGCGTGGCCGGAACATGACCGGACTCCTCACCCCCCATTAATACACATATACTTATAGTTAAGTAGTTAAGGCCCCATTATGGAACCTATCACATCCACACACCATTCGGTATCACAACCGTGTTAAGCATGTAAGGGAGGTTCACACACCTATAAACAATAACCATACACAACTAACTCACGCATAGCCGTGGTTAGAACGTTCCCAAGGTTTGGGCCGTTAACTCCGAATACCGATATCTCATGTGTACCTAGATTTGGTTAGCTAAGGTTTAACACCTATTTGAGGTTAAACGGTATTGGTGACCAGATTCGCCACATAAATGAATTACTATAAACTCATTTCATGTTTTATATCTTACAAGGTGGCAAACACACAGAAAAACACATTGGCATACAAGCCGGTGTAATCCGGTAGGACACAGGTTGCAAGAAAACCATACCTGTCGCCGAGTCCACTCTACCATGTCCATTTAGGTTCCTCGAACAATTCTCGAACAACTGGTACATTAAAGTTACCTTCATTAACATTGGGGTAATATGTTTGTGTAACGTCGAATGACTATAGTTAACTCCGTTAGCTAGTTAAATATCTTTACATTTTTAACTTGTTTTACTCTTCCATTTTACCTTAACTTCTCACCCTCCAAATTGTCATTACAACTCACCTAACATGTCTTATACAACCTTATAACATCATTATCCATCAATCCCCATCATTAGGCATCATTTTCACACCTTAAAACCAAGTTTAACATTGGTCCGGGACCTTGTCTCCATCCTAAGACCCGGACCATATGTTAAGTGTACTCTCGGCTTTTAAAATGGGGTGGTCCGGGACTTTACCCAGGTCCTAAGTCCCGGACCATACTAGCCAAAATCTCTCGGGCATTTTAAAGGATTGGTCCGGGTCCTTGGACAAGACCCAAGTCCCGGACCTACGACCACGTAACAACTCTCGGTTTAATTTTGATATATGGTCCGGGACCTCATCCAGACCCTAAGTCCCGGACCGAAACTACTGGACCGACGTACACGCATTTTTCATCGCCTGCTGCGTAAGTTCTTAACACCCATCAATTGTATAGCTTCCCAAATAATTTTACGTACACTCTTATACTCAAAACTTCATCAAATATACACCACATAACAACGTAGTGCACAATTTAAATTGCATAAATCTTCAGCTCTTAAAATGCAATAATCTTAAACACTGATTTCCCACAATATATTAGCCTTTCACCTGCAAATACAAACAGCAGTTCGTATGTTTTTTTACTAGTCCTCTGAGAACATTTTTCTAAGTCATTTACCCTTGGCTCTTTAGGTAGTTTGAATACACAACGTACATTCATTTTCCAAAGGAATTTTAAGCTATTTTGCTTACATAAATCAGAGAGAAAACACCATATTCTTTGAGTTCTCATACCTTGAAGCAAAGGAGAATAATACTACGTAAAAAGATGAACTCAAGCTCCTTCCATGGAGATTCCTCTTGGCACCAAAGTGGAGCTCTTGAAGATCTGAAGGGACTAAGTCGAAGAGCTCGATGAAACTAAGAGATCGGTGGTCTCGGTTTTAGATTTGGACAAGTGAGCAAGAAGTTACAAGGATTTGAAGTTGGCATATGGTGCTGGTGGTGGTCGATCGTGAATGAGAGAAATGGAGAAGAAGAGATACGTGAGAAAGCAACAGCAATTGAAGAATGAAGAGAATGAGGGAATTCACTGATTGCTGTTACTTTTGAAGATATTAAATGCATAAAGCAAATAGTGTTTTTTTTTCAATTAACACTTATCTACTCACTGATTGTTCAATCTGCTAGCAAGTGACGTCCCAGCACATGCAAACCGACCCACATATACATATAAGGGGTTATTTAGTCTTTATAGCTCAATTAAATTACATATGTTAACATATGTTACAAACTAGCTTATTTTAGTTACTATTCACTATAACAAAACATAAAAGTGAAATATTTATTTCTTATTAATTTAAACTTCCAAATGTGATACTAAATAGTACACATATTAATTAAAGAGTAATAATGGACATTTAGCCATTTAAAACTCATTTACACGACAGTTACTCAAAAACGTGCTTTTAAGGCTCCTCAAAGCACATTTTGTATTTTAACTTGTTTTCAAGCTCGGTTTTCTTTGGTAACTGATTTAATAAATTCATTAATATACATGTAAGGTCTTGGTAAGTTTATTAAGTCTTAACCAAGGTTATTCCAAACTTAGAGCACATTTCGCCCTTTATTGCCTTTTAGACATTTTTTGTATTTACTATTTATTAAATTGTTTATTAATGTTCCTAACTCCTTTTAGTCTTAACAATTTATTATTTAATGTTTAAACAACATACCAAGGTTTGGGGTATTTCACTAGGAACTTAAGGGATTAAGTTAAGTTAAGTATAAACTTAAAAGTTTAAGGTTAAGTTGTAAGATTAAGTTGTAAGACTTAAGAGGTGTTAAGTGGGAATCATTAGGGATTAAATAAGTTAAGCAAGTTAAGTAAGTTGGATTAAGTTAAGTGATTAACAACCTAAAACTGAATGAATGTTGTAGGACTTGGGGATTTAGACTCCGGAGGAGAGTAAGCAACCGAAACGACCAACGGTGAACGGTACAGTTCTCTTGTGACCTGCTTGCTAACGAGGTGTCCCTCGGCTTGTGTGCTATTTGTTTTGTGTGCTCACTAAACAAGATAAAGCATGCAACCGGAATATATTATATTTATTGTATTGTTGTGAGATGTTTGAAAACTAACACAACATACCGTGAGAACTTACTAACCAATGTTTAGTAAGGAATTGAGTGAGACTAAGGAACGCCCCTAATAAGGGACGATATGAACCGAAAGAGGTTACCAACAAACAGGGTCTTGAGATTACTACTAACTGGAACTTGAGTGAGGAAACCCGGGACCGATCTCCGGTCATGCATGCTAAGGAAAGGGGGTCGTTATCTATAGCAGATTCGACCTCCGATTAAGGACTTGTCTTCGGACTTGTAGCCTAGGGCCGTTTCCGGCTCAGCTGCGCTGGACTCCCGTCCAGAGTAGGTGGCATTAAGATGGTGCGGTGGGATCACCTAAATCCCAGGTTCGAATTAAACTACAACCATTCCCTTCCAGGAACGGATTGTATATTGAGATTAAGTTAAGATTAAGGCTAAGGTAAGGTTAAGACAAGTTGCAACCATTCCTTTTTAAAGGATGGTTTGTATTATTAAGATTAAGGTAAGTTACATCCACTCCTTATTAAAGGATGGTTGTTTCTAAGATTAAGATAAGGATGGACTAAGATTAAGAGGGAACATTACTTAAGGAGTTAAATAATTAACTCTCTAATTAAGGGAACGCATTTAAGTCGTCGTCATTGTGTGTGAACTTTGATTGTTCATATATGAGTTGTTGTTTACTGCACTTTCTATTATGTTGTGCATCTAATCAACCTCCATGCTATCGACAATTAGTCGTCGTAGCCACGTTAGCTTGGGGGCCATGAGGGGATCTTACCAGCATTCGCTGACCCCCTTTGGGGGCTGTTTTTACTACACAGGTACATCAGGAAGCGGTCGTCGCAAGAGTAAGAAGAGGATACAAGTGTTAAGGATTAAGTGTGACCTACGAGTTGTGCATGTACACTCGTATGGCAATTGAGTTAGTAAGATGTATAGGTTGTGAGAGGATTGTAAGAAGAATATGTATTTGGTTAAGGTTGTTATGTACTAATGTTCGGTATATTCTGTAGTCAGACCGTGGCAAGGTCCTGGAGTGTAAAGAATTCCGCTGTGACATGTATATATATATGCTGTTAAGTTGCGAGACCACATTTGGATTGAGTTGGGGTGTTACATCCATTTTGTTGTCGCCATAGGAAACGGTTCCTTGGCTTTCTAATTCGAGTGAGAGAAACTTCTATTTGTCTCCTATCATATGTTTAGAGCATCCACTATCAATGTACCTGCAGGGATCCCTTCCTACTCGATTATGCACTTAACAAGTTAGTTGTGTGGGATTAGGGTCCCAAAAACATTTGGACCCAATTCCACCAAAAGATTATGTTCTATGATCATTTTTTATTACCCATTTTAGCCCAATTATTTCTGATTGCCAATATCGCATAAATCATGTTCTGTGGCATTTGGCCTCGTGGTGACCGCGTTGTCTACATAGGTGACAGACTCCTCTTCAACGAGTTCCCGATGGGTACCCGACCGGTCGTTTGTTATTCCACCTGGGATTTCTAGCATTGTTTCTAGTTTTGCACATTTTTCTTTAACAGATGCTAGTTCTTTCTTTCTTGTTGAGAGCAGAATCTCAAGTTGTTTACCTAGCTTCATTTTCTCATGAACAACAAAAATTTCACAATAATCATTTTGAAGTTTCTTTAGTGCATTGATGAGTTTTACTACCTTATCTTTGTCTGAACTTTTCTCTAGTTTTTCATTTTCCTCCAAGAGCTCCTTATTTTCAATTTCAAGTGCCTCTAGTTGACCAACCAATATGAGGGAGAATTTTCTAACTCCTAGAAGTTCAGCTTTTTGAACTTTTGTTCTAAGTTAAGGATAGTTTACCTTAGTTTGCTCTTTTTCCTCATCTGATCCTAACCTCTCCTTGTCTTGAGCCATCAAGCACACTTCCTTAAGGTAGAAATGATCCTTTTCATCTCCTGAGTGATCATTGTCTATGGTTTGATTGTCACCACTGAGCTCTCAGTCTCCCCATGCAGCAACAAAGGTTTCTTTCTTTGGTTTCTCGTTGAACGTCGATCGTTGAGGGCAATATTTGATGTAGTGTCCACATTTTGAGCACCAAAAACACTTGTCATTGCTCTTCCTTTGGTGATCGTCGGATCCCTTGGAGTCTTTTCCTCTTCTCATATATTTTTGAGAAATTTTCAAAGGTACCTCTTGGCATAAAGGACCCTCTCATCATCGTCCTTTTCTGACTCAGCCCCTTCATTTTCGGCTACTTGAAGGGCTATACCTTTTCCTTTTCCCTTTTTGAGCTTTTTGAGCTTCTTTGTTGCAATTTTAGCTCAAATTCCATCAAGGATCCCAGCATGTCTGCCAGAGACATCTTTGAGAGATCATGGACTTCTTGCATAGCATTAACTTTGTTATCAAAGGAAGCAGGAAGTGATTTGAGGAATTTTCAAAATTGATCCTCATTTGAGATAGTTCTTCCAAGCACAAGCATCTCGTTGATTAGCTAGGTGAACCTAGTGTGCATCTCAGAAATGCTCTCCTTCTTAAACAACTCCCAATGAGTAAGTAGTAGTTCAATGCGAGTCTTCTTAATCTCATCATTTCCTTCATAGGTAATTTCCAATGTTTCCCAAATTTCTTTGACTATTTTAGCATAGGCTACCTTGGAGTATTGTTCAAGTAGTAATGCACAGTGTAGGATTCTTACCGCTTGTGCATTGAATATCAATTTCTTGATTTGATCGTTTGTCATGTTGTCGACAAATATGTTATTTCCTTGACCATCCTGGAAGGTGTATTCACCTCATGATACTACCCTCCATATCCTTGGATCATCAGACTTGATGTGGAACTTCATCTTGTTCTTACAGTGAGTGTAGTTGTCTCCATTGAAGAGTAGTGGTCGATTTGGTGCAGAACCTTCTTCTAATGCTAGCAGGTTTGAGTGAGACATTTTGATCTCCAAAGTAGTTAGCTTTATAGATGAGATCTACTCTGATACCAATTGAAACTAGCAACCTCTTCCAGATACATCCTCGACCTATCATGGACATTTCGTTTGTGCTGAATAAACGACTTGATAGTTTAGTGAAGAACGTGATAAACTCAAACTAGAAGTTTCTCTTCGATTGAGAATTTGCACACAAAATTCACTCAATCTCCCTTCGCCCTACCTATGGACTCAGGGACAGTTCTGGACTTATCACCAAAGTACTCTACCCTTCCTGACAGCAGGCCTACGGTTCCCCAACCGTTCCCCGACTGGTCAGTCTACCAAATACTCACAGTATTAACTTAACAGCCCAATCCTACTAAGCTCACCAACTTCCTAGTCCTTACACTCAAATACCCTAAGTCTGATTCACACTTGCTCTTAGTTATCTCTCTTAGTATGTGTGACCTTTCTTGTTTTGCATGTGACATTATACATCATATTTATACACATAAGTTCATTAGACTTATAACAACCGATCTATATTTTGCTAGACTCTAGGAGTTATTTGTCTACTTTGTCCTCAATATAGTAGCTAGCTCGTACATAGGCTGATTCTCAACTTGCATTAGTTGGTGCAGCCATGACACGTGTCATCCTGACATTGGACATGTTGACGGCAATGGTAGGTGGTCGGTTACCACTTGTGTCCTCCACTTGCCTGATCTTGACGGCTTCATTAATGCTTCCCAAAGCTTCATAAATGTTACGTAATGAGTGCCTCTTTATAGCCCTGACTTTGTCTTGTTATCTTGTTCATTAATGAGCAAGACTTTGTCGTGAGCTAGTTGGTTCTGCTGGAGCTTGTCAGTTAACTTGTGTGGATGCATGAGCTTGTTGGCTCACTTGATGCATTTTGTCCTTCTATTGCATCTCACGCATGAAAGTCATTATTGTGTAGTGCTTGAGTTCTTATGTGCACTAGAAGTTCTGCTGGAGCAATCGCAGACAGGTGCCCGACTGGATGGGCATATGTCATGAGCTGAGTGCGCTTGAAACCTTGCGTGCTAAGCCACTCTTCCACCTGTTTATCTGAATTCTAACTCAACAAATATGTTAGATAAACAACACCGGTTTACTATCATCAAAACTAAAGGATCTTGACTAACAAATGTTTCATATAGTGCTTCATTATTTGTCACCTCTAACTCTAGTATGATCGAATAATTCATCTTCCTCTTGTCAAGAGTCTGAACCACCACACTTACACCTGCCCTTGTTTTGCACCAGGCTCCATCCACCCAAACTTTGTATGATACTTCACGCTGTTCCTTATGCGAAAAGCTTGCTTCGGTAATGAAGTCTACCAGCGCTTGAGCTTTTATTGCGATCTGTGGAGTATAATGTATCTCGAATTGTGTGAGTTCAACTGTCCAGCTCACCAATCTTCTGGAAGCGTTAGGATTGTTTACAATCTGCTTTAGGGGCCAATTGGTTCGGACAACAGTTCGATGTGACTTGAAGTATGGCCTTAACTTCTTGGAAGCTATAACAAGAGCAAATAATACTATCTCAATGTTAGTGTATCTTGTCTCGGTAGAAGTTCAGATTTTCCCGGTGTAATAAGCCAGAATTCCTTCCGTCTTTCTCCTAGCACCAGGACAACTGCCACAACCCACTCTGAAACTAACAGATATAAATATAGGTCCTCGCCCGTGTCGAAACGCCTAGCTTCAAAAGTTCCTGGAGCATCTCTTTTATCCACTCAAACGCCTTTGCACATTCCAGATTCCATTGGAATTGCCTATCATTTTGGAGTACATTAAAGAAGGGAATAAATTTCTCCTAAAGTTTGGAACAAAACCTACTTAGGGCAGTAAGTCTTCCATTCAAAGCTTGTACATCTTTGACACTCTTTGGCTAAGGGAGGCCTAGGACTGCTTGGGTTCTTTCTGGGTCAACCTCAATTCCCCTTTGTCCCATGATAAGTGCAAACATATAGACTATTTAAGGTTTAATCACCTTATTAATTATAGCATTTTTAGTAATGTTTCTCACTTATCTTGGGTTTTCCTATATTTATGTTGTTATATTAACTGATGTATTATATGTGTTAAAATGTAGGAAAAATACCACATACGCATATATATTATATAGAGGATTAAACAAGCTCACGGAAGCAGTGGTGCAACCGCAAGCACGACCGCCCATAAGGGGGCGGACCACTCTGAGGCAACCGCCTGGCGGTCAATGTGGCGGACGGGTGGAGAGGCTACCGCCTTCAAACTGGCGGACAAGACCAAGGGGGACCACCCATAACTGGCGGTAGTGGAGGCGGACAAGAGCAACCGCGAGGCGGTACCAAGGCGGACAAGGCGGACCAGACTAAACTCGACGCGAGCTTATCTTCTTCGGCCGTCGTCGTCTGCTGTCTAAAACTCGCCCGCTGCAACTCGTCCACTCTCTCCAGCGCCTACCTTAATTCACTCACGCGTTGTCTGCAATCAATGAGCTCAATCAATCATCAATAATTCATCCACTGGCACGCGTGCTTCCTTCTCCTTCCTTTCTTCTTCTTCTTTTTTTTCTATATAAACCCACGAGCTTCACCCAATAAATCATTCACGAATTCGTCAATCCATCCACGACCCAACTTCACCACTTCACACATTCATCCCATTTCTCTTCTCTCGTATTCTCCATTTTATTTATTTTACATTCCACAAATTCACCTCTAGCCCTACGTACACAAAATAGCAGAGTGAGACGGAGTGATTACGGATGATTTCTATTACTCTCGTCTCTATCTATCTATTTAATATGTTAGGCTAGTTTACGTTTACTCTGGGAATAGTTATTATGTATCTGTATTAATTATGCAATATTTCTACTGGTTTATTTATATACAGTTTGTTACGTTTTAAAAGTCATCTCGCCTTTTTATAGATTTCGCGAATTTATTAAATTGCTCTACTAAGTCTATTTTGATCAGACCAGGTGATAAATAGACAGGTTAATTAAGGCGTAAAACTGGAGGAAACTTGTTATGATTTAATAAGTTAGTATTCAGTTGCAAATGTAATTCCTCAATACTCCTCTGCCGTTCGCAGGCTTTTGCTTGAACCTTGATTAGAACCTTGCATTACAGGTGAACGAGTTCTTATGAGGCTATGACTTAGTCCTTAAGATAATTACAGGAACCTTGCCAAATTATTAAACCAGTAGAGATAGCTTAATTATGCAGATTATATTTACCTGACCCAGAGTTCCATTTTATTTATCTGTCAACTTAGTTCATTTTATCTTTTCTTTTTTATTTTACAAGTCAATTAATCCACCCCCCTCTTGTGACACGCTTAGGTACTATTATATGTACATTAGTCCCACGGTTCGACATCCGGTTGCTTACATTTTCACTATACTACTGCGACCGGGATTTATTTGCAGCCCGACGTTATTTTTGGGTTTTAATTTCTTTCTTTTATGTTAATTACACCTGTTCTAACCACTCATTTATAACGTCTGCAAAATGGCGCCGTTGCCGGGGACTAGTTTCTTCTAGTCCCTAAGCCCCGGATTATTCACTTGTTATAATAGAATATTTTGTTTATATTATTTTTGTCTGTTGTTTATATTTATTTTCTTTTATATTTTGTTTATATTATTAATATGTTGTTTCTAATCCTTTTATTTTCTAATCTTTTTCAGTAGTTTTGATTTATACAGAAAACACAAAAAAAAATCTCTGTACGCGGCAAATGGAAGAAGCGTTTGAATTTTGGCAGGATTTATACAGCTCCGTATGTGGGGGAGCTCATGATTTTGAGGATTGTCTCATAGTCCAAGAGCAACTCTGGTTAGAAGATCAACCAGACTACCTGGAGAGAATCGCTCAACTACTGGAGCAATCAAAGAGCGAAACAGTTCAAGAGGTAGAACACCCCACTACAGACGAGCCATTCATGGAGATCCCTCCCTCTAAAATCAATTACCGCTATTTCCATCCTTCTCTATAATATACCCAGACAATGAGGATACTTACATCCTCGAAAATGAAGAGAAGGAATTGCCATCACCTCCCGCCACCATATCCAAACAAAACGCCATTACCACCTTCGAAGAATCATTTTTCTCTGAAGATGATATCGAGCGTTCTTTCTACGAGCCTCACCTACAAGAGGAGGAAGTTTACATCCTCCACATAGAGGAAGAAAAAGCATCACCGCCGGGTCTTCTGCTAGAACTACGTTACCGGCAGTACCTCCTCAAACACCAGGTTTTGTGGAGTATTCATTTTCCTATGCTATTTGCCGAAGTAACGTTTTGTTTTGATCCAGGTGGTCTGCTTTTAATTACTGCTAACTTCGTTATCCTGGCAGAGCTATTGTCTACTTATATTTTTGATCCAGGATAACAAAGCGGGAGTCTAGCCAAAGACTAAAAATACGGGCAGCTTACTGGGAGGCAACCCAGTGGTTACATTTTATTGTCCTACTTTTTTTAATTTTATGTTTTGTGTTTCATAATTATTTCTATATATGTTTTTTATAAATAAAAGAAAGGAGAGAGAACGAGGAGAATTAACTTGAGTTCTTCTGGCTGTTAGAATATTATTACAGGAACATCTTACACATTCCGACGGCTGAACTTAATTATGAGGAACGTCTCACCCCTACCAAAGCTTTAAGTGTGAGAAGGATACCTTCCTCAATCTACGATACAAGGGGAGTTACAGTTCTTCCTTTATTATATCAATATTAATTTAATCCTTTATAAGTCTGTCATATTTTGAAAGGTCCTTTTCTTGATTTAATTCTGATCAATGAGGACATTGCTCCTCTTAAGTGTGAGGAAGGAGAAACCTTTCCCTGAAAATATGACAGTTGTTCGTTAATGCCACACTCGCTTTTTGCTACTCTAAACTGCATATATAAAAAATTGATAAAAATGAGATAAAATAATTGTAGAAGTGTCTGAAATTATGTCAAGTGACAACTGAAAGATGGTTTTATTTAAAGGAGTTTGTATAAAATTATTTACCTTCAAAATACTCTATTTTCACTCGAAAAATGATAGATCTGCTAATTGTAAAAATCAATTTAGTTTAGCTTGGGATTATGGAAATATGTGGAAAGTCGGGGAAAAGAAAAGGATAAGACAAGGTACTCCGCTGTTTATGAATTTTTCTAACCAAAACAGGCCTCGTCTATCCGGTTATTAAGTTCTTTGGGGTGCTTTAACACCTATCTACCTAAGGTCTCGTGATCTGGGATAGAAGACCCAACACCGCTACGAGGATAGAGAGAAAAGTCTGGGGTACAGGAAAAATAATGCAATTTAAAAATTTTGTGTGTTTTGTATATACAATTTTTGCATTCAAAAAAAAGAGATGTAAATAAAAAATTGCAATTTATATTTATGAACATGAGTACGTGATGTTGAAAGGTATTGCGGAATAAGGCATTACTTCACACCCCTTGTCATCCCGGGTTAGAGAATTGAAATTGGTTGAAAATCCCAGGTTAATCTAACTTGTTTTCTGCAGTCTAGTTTTTCTATGCTTTTATTAAATTGTTCTTCTTCACTGTTTATAAAACCTACTTCTAAGAGCAGAATTATTCTTTCAATTGTCACTTTGTCTAAATTCCCTTCTACACTGTTTAATCTTGTTTTATTATTATGGCTTAGAGATAATTCTATTCCTTATTTGCTTGAGGACAAGCAAAAGTCAAGTGTGAGGAAGTTTGATAAGTGCAAAACATATAGACTATTTAAGGTTTAATCACCTTATTAATTATAGCATTTTTAGTAATGTTTCTCACTTATCTTGGGTTTTTCCTATATTTATGTTGTTATATTAACTGATGTATTATATGTGTTAAAATGTAGGAAAAATACCACATACGCACATATATTATATAGAGGATTAAACAAGCTCACGGAAGCAGTGGTGCAAACCGCAAGCACGACCGCCCATAAGGGGGCGGACCACTCTGAGGCAACCGCCTGGCGGTCAATGTGGCGGACGGGTGGAGAGGCTACTGCCTTCAAACTGGCGGACAAGACCAAGGGGGACCGCCCCATAACTGGCGGTAGTGGAGGCGGACAAGAGCAACCGCGAGGCGGTACCAAGGCGGACAAGGCGGACCAGACTAAAACTCGACGCGAGCTTATCTTCTTCGGCCGTCGTCGTCTGCTGTCTAAAACTCGCCCGCTGCAACTCGTCCACTCTCTCCAGCGCCTACCTTAATTCACTCACGCGTTGTCTGCAATCAATGAGCTCAATCAATCATCAATAATTCATCCACTGGCACGCGTGCTTCCTTCTCCTTCCTTTCTTCTTCTTCTTTTTTTCTATATAAACCCACGAGCTTCACCCAATAAATCATTCACGAATTCGTCAATCCATCCACGACCCAACTTCACCACTTCACACATTCATCCCATTTCTCTTCTCTCGTATTCTCCATTTTATTTATTTTACATTCCACAAATTCACCTCTAGCCCTACGTACACAAAATAGTAGAGTGAGACGGAGTGATTACGGATGATTTCTATTACTCTCGTCTCTATCTATCTATTTAATATGTTAGGCTAGTTTACGTTTACTCTGGGAATAGTTATTATGTATCTGTATTAATTATGCAATATTTCTACTGGTTTATTTATATACAGTTTGTTACGTTTTAAAAGTCATCTCGCCTTTTTAATAGATTTCGCGAATTTATTAAATTGCTCTACTAAGTCTATTTTGATCAGACCAGGTGATAAATAGACAGGTTAATTAAGGCGTAAAACTGGAGGAAACTTGTTATGATTTAATAAGTTAGTATTCAGTTGCAAATGTAATTCCTCAATACTCCTCTGCCGTTCGCAGGCTTTTGCTTGAACCTTGATTAGAACCTTGCATTACAGGTGAACGAGTTCTTATGAGGCTATGACTTAGTCCTTAAGATAATTACAGGAACCTTGCCAAATTATTAAACCAGTAGAGATAGCTTAATTATGCAGATTATATTTACCTGACCCAGAGTTCCATTTTATTTATCTGTCAACTTAGTTCATTTTATCTTTTCTTTTTATTTTACAAGTCAATTAATCCACCCCCCCTCTTGTGACACGCTTAGGTACTATTATATGTACATTAGTCCCACGGTTCGACATCCGGTTGCTTACATTTTCACTATACTACTGCGACCGGGATTTATTTGCAGCCCGACGTTATTTTTGGGTTTTAATTTCTTTCTTTTATGTTAATTACACCTGTTCTAACCACTCATTTATAACGTCTGCATCCCACTATAAAACCTAGAAACTTCCCTCAGGTCTCACCGAAGACACATTTTTAGGATTCAATTTGATTCTAAACTTATCCAAGGTGTCAAAAGTTTCCTTTAAATCACTCATATGTTGCCCTACTGAATCACTTCCCACCACTATGTCATCCACATAGGCCTCAACATTCCTGGACAGCTGGTCCTGGAACACTTCATCAATCATACGCTGAAAAGTCGCACCGCATTCTTTAAACCAAACGGCTTGACTTTATAACAAAATGTACCCTGATAATTCTTGTTCATCATTATCTGATTATATCCAAAGAATGCGTCTAAGAAACTCATTACATTGCTTCGGGCCGTTGCTGTTACAAACTTGTCTATGGATGGAAGTGGGTAAAAGTCTTTGGGACAAGCTTTATTCAAATCTGTAAAATCAGCACACATTCTCCATTTTCACTTGCCTTTTTCACCATCACACATTTTACAACCATTACTTTGGATAAAAAAATCTTTCTAATAAAACTCACCTGAAGAAGTTTATCCACCTCCGCTCGAGCTGCTCCATCCCTCTCTTTTCCCATTATTCCCTTCTTTTGCTTGATGGTCGGGAACTTGGGGTCAATGTTCAGGTTGTGATGAATATTGCTGGCGTCCACTCCAGGCATATTCTTTTGGCTCCAAGTGAATGTCTCTTTTCTTTTTTCCAAGAATCTCATTAAATGAGTTTGTTCACTATAATCAAAGACATTTCCAATCTTAAAATATTTAGAGGAATCAAGTTTTAAAGGTACCTCTTTTGGAAGATCCAGGGGGTTAGGATCTTTTTTGGTTCTCCCAGCCGTGTTTGGGCCTTTATTTCTCCTTCTTCATATTCCCGGGAAGTTCTAGTCTCCTTGACCACATCATCTTCTAGAAACCCCTCTACAATCCTTACCTCACACGTTCGCATGGTTTTCTGGCTCCTAGGTATTGTCACCAACCTTCCCGGTCTGGTCAGGTATTTCAGCTTGAGATAATATGTGTTAGAGACGGCTTGGAAAGCATTGATGCCTGGTCTTCCCAGATATATGTTGTATCCTGAAACGTCTTTTAAGATGTACAAAGTTATTTTTTCCGTCCTCCTGTCATCTTTTTATCCCAAAGTCATCGTGACATCTATGCTACCGGAAGCTTGCGTTGTAATTCCTCCTATGAAACCCCCGAAGGTTGCGGTAAAGGGTTTGACCCTTTCTTCTGGTATCTCAAGTTTCCGGAACGCCTCCAACGAGATCACATTTGCTCCTGCTCCACTGTCAACCAATATACCACCCACCATCCTATCATTGATCTGAGCCTGGATGACAGGAGATCATTATGTGGAAAGTAAACTCCTACTATCATCCTCTGTAAAGTATATTTGTTGTAGAGACTCTTTCCTTAGAATCTTGCTTTCCGGTAGTTTCTTATGGACCTCATGCACATATCTCTTCCTCTCATTCGCGGTATATGGACCTACCTTCGAAAATTACCCTGTTATGACTCCAAAGCCAAAAGATTTGTTGTAATCTACTTCTGGGTGAGTCTCCTCCTTTCGTCCGGTTACACTCCCTTCCACTCGCCCAGTTTTGGCCCGGTTCTGGTATTCACCATTGTCTCTTCATGGCCCGGGCGCTTGCGCTTCCTGCTTTCTCTTCATCTGCCTCTTCTGTTCATCAATCCAGTTCAATTCTCTTGATAGTGTAGCACAATTGGTCGTCCTATGGTTGTAATGGCCATAGTACTCACAATATGCCATCGGATTTTCCCCTTGACCGGGTTTCTTTGAAGGTTCTTCCCTAACTGCAGTCGCGCATCGCTCGGGCACATTGTGGATGGTTCTTGCCCCATATACCGATTTGCTACCGGTGTTGTTGGAAGGGTACTTAGTATAAGGTTTATACTTTTGTCCCTCAAGCTTTATAGTTTGATGCTTCTCCATAGCTGGTGCTGCTAGACTGGCTTCCTCCTTCCGGTTTCTTCTCGGTTGAGTTCTTGAAATTCACCACCAGCTCTTTTGCCTTGTTCTCCGCAATTTCTGATTTCAGAAACTCATGTATCATCTCCGAAAGTTCTTCATGAGTTTGTGGTGCTTTAGGGCGATCTTCCCAACAAGTCTGGAATGAGCTAGTCCATTTCCGAAAGTTTTCACCAGTATTTTCTCATCCACATCGTCTACTTCCGCAACTTGCTTGTGGAATCGGTCACTATATTCTTTCACCGACTCGTTTCCTTGGTTTGATATCCATCAGTTCGATGGTCTCTTTTCGGATCGTTTCGCTTGCCGTGAAATAGAGCTGAAACTCCTAGTGAGTTGCTTGAAACTTTTGATGGACTACGGCTTTCGAGTAGAAATCCAGTTTAATGCTCTTTTTGTGAGAGTTCCAGGAAATAAGTTACAAAGATTCTGGGAACTAATTCCCTGAGTATTCATAGCAAAAATAAATTTCTTGACGTGTTGCGCTGGATCTCCAGTCCCGTCGTACTTCTCTATTGTCGATGCCACAAAAAATAGTGGCAGCTTAGCTTTCCTGATATTCTCGATGAAAGGATATAAACTGTACATTACATGTACATAGGGTTCCTTACTTATGTACATATAGTAATTAGGGTTTCTCCATACAACAAGTCTTGACTACACCCATATGTAGCCAAAGATAGCTACATTACATATACATATAGTAGAATAAAACTGTACACTACACCTTTAAAACATGTACATTACTTATATAACAAATGTTGTACATAAAATAGCACTTTCAGTACAATTGTTTATTGTACAAAATTTTCTTACATATTATACATATTTTTATTGTTGGTTGTACAATAAATGTAACCATCTTTAACTACATATGCATATAACCAAGAATTTACATAGCATAATATACTCATATTGCAATAAGAATATAAGTTGTCTCTTTATCTTGTCTAAATCTCTATTCTTCTCATTTATAACAAAAAAAACTTTTAACACATTGGATAATTTCAACTAAATTACTATTTTGAAAAAAACTGAATAACACTAACATAGTAATAAACTCGCTATATAGAGAGTCGTTTAAACAGTGTTAATAAGTAGTATGAGTATGAGAATATGAGGAAATTAATAAGTACATAATTGATGAATAGGATGAAAAATGTAGCGTGTTATTATACAAAAAATTAATGTATAAAAATAAATAGAATAGAAACAAAGTCAATAACTCTTTGACTACTTCCAGCTACAAACATGCAAGTTTTAACCATTCTTTCTATAAAGCCTCGGACCCAAATTTTATTGAATCTAATTTCAAGTTTAATGTAAAAAAGATACGGAATATTGAGCAAAAATGCAGGGTTGTTTGTTGGTGTGCCTTCTACTTACCCACCACCGGGCACTGACTGCAAGTGCATTATGAACTTATCGATCAAAGAGGATTTTGAGTAATGGCATTATGAACTTATGGACCAAAGAGGATTTTGAGTAATGGCACCACCACCACTACCACTCACTCACTACCACTACCACAAGGCTCGGATTTCAGAAGAAAAGGTTTTTTTTCCTCACTGCTTTCCAGCTCAGAAAAGTGTCATATGCTCCATTCTCTTTTTCTGCACAAAGAAATAACTACCCTCTGCCTTGCCTCTGGCTCCAGCAACACTCACTGCCAAATTATGCAGCTGTCACCAGAAAGTAGCTTCCAAACGAAACACTCCCACAATTAAATGTCAATACACTCACAGTCAGGGAAAAAAAAGATAACATACAGAATGGAAGACTGGCTTCCACATCCAAACTTTGTTTTTATTTTTTGAACAATTCTTTTGTTTCACACTGGAATGAATGAACCACCACCAAACTATGGACGAGTAGATCGGCCGTTTTCTTTCTACAACAGACAAAATCAATTATTTACAACAACAATACGCTTTTCCTTCACCCACCACTGTAGAATGAATGGTAACAAGTTTCCATCTTTCAAACTCATAAACAAATTAAAAACCAAAGAAAAGGAGAAGGAATATATATACCTCCCTAAGTGGGTGCGGGTGCGGGTTTGGATTTGAAATCAACCAGAAGAATCAATGTGATTGTGAATGCATCAGATTCTTAATATGAACATGATAGATGGATGGATGGACAAACCTATTGATAAAAGAGGGAATACAGAGGATTTGTTCAGAAGGGCACATAATCTGCCTCGAGAGCCGGCTGTGTTCGGGTTCTGAATGCATAAGGTGCCCTTGCACTACTACCCACAGATGTCTGCCTCAGCGTCTCTCCAGCAACAGCAGTCCTCTCCATCCTATTCAATTTCTTCCTCTGTTTATATTTCCTCAACCACACTATCAACATGGCCAGCAAAATCAGCACCAGCAATCCACCCAACACCGATCCCACAATCACCCATATTTTAGTCATGTCCCGTTTCTTCTTTTTATTCATTCCTGCACCTACTACTGGAGGAATTTCACCCTCCACCACCAATGCGAAATGTCCCTGCTGAAAAGTGGAGCATGTGTTACTGTCTGATCCTGACTCCATCGCCGTGAAATTAGGCGCACCATTTAGATTGAACGAAACACATTTTGGAGTTAAACCAGGAGCTGATACCAGATGATCCGAGTGGTGGACCAATATCGGGTACTTGGTTGGCATGAGGTCCAATTCAGTCAGATTGGTGGCGGATAGATTAGCGGCAGAGTATGCTAGTAGACCCAACACCGGTGATAAGTATGTGTGATTCTGCAATGGATAATAAGTGCTTGACCAGTTCCCTAAATTCTGATAAACCAGAGCTAACCTGGTGACATAAGGCTTCTCCGCAACTTCAATAGGGATCTGGAATTCTTTGTATCTGTTAACTCCGTACTTCCGTAAGCTACCGCTTCGAAGTCTCAAGACGGAAAGCTTGATTCCTGGAAGGTTTGGAGGTGGGTTGCCGTCATAAGGGATCCCTGTTCTTGGTCTTTTAGGGAAAGCCCTGTATGCGTAGTCTTGGAGAAGGGTATCCAGGGAACGAGCAGTGCCATCAAGTGACTGTGTTGCTGTGAGATATGGTATCAGAATAAGGATAAAGAGTCTGAAGAAGTGAAGCCTCATCATCATCATCATCATCAATGCTTGTTGGCTCAAAGGGTTGGGGTGGGATTGGAGTTTAGAATCTAAAGTAGGAAGATCACAAAAGAAAGTCAAATTGGAGAATTCACGGTTGATAAGTCCTTCTTGCTGGGACTGACTTTCCAACTACAAAATTAACTTGAATTGAATACGTCAGAATATGCTCTCCTCTCCTCTCCTCAACAAGAAGTCACTGTCTGTCACACTTCAATTTCAATTATCCAGCAGAGCGAACCTGCAAAATGAAACCGACTTGGTAAACGAACCAAGTAGAAGAAAACAACACACTACTTTCTTTATAGGAAAAAGTACACGGCAGCAGAAATTTGTTTAATAGTTTGGTGTGGCAGTCTTCTTCAACTTATTATTGAGCCCCCATTTGCTCCTTTCTTAATTTCCTTCATAAGCGTTGGGTTTGTTTAAGCAGATTAGCATTACTCATCCTAAAATAGTTGGTAGTAAAATGTAAAAGAAGATAGATACCTGGTTGAATGCCTGTCAAAAATTTGCTCGGCTCTAGCTCTACCCACAAATGTTGTGAGATTCAGAGGAACTCTCGCAACAGCAAGCAACAAGGGAATCAATTTATCTTCTGATTTATTATTCTCTGGCGACACACAGTAGACTAGAGAATGTCGGAGGAAAATGAGGAGGTCGGGGGTTAAAAAAAGGGGAAAAAAAAGGAACTAGAGAAGACCCAGAAAGTGAAGTGTAGCTAATTGTACAGTTGAACCCTGGGAATAACAGTAGCGATCAACACAAAACAGTTGGGATCTTGCATATTCCAACAGAATCATGAACCAAGTTTCCCAAAAAATTACAACACAAGGAAAACTCCGGGAGAGTTGAGCCTGACAGGCTATATATATATATAGCGGTTAATTACATATGCAGGCACTTAGAGTTAGGTCACTCGCTCGCTCCTCTACCTACATGCTATAATAAGCGAGAATGCAGCGAAGAGGACGACGACTCACGCAAGCAATCAAGAGGTTAGGAATTTGAAACTCGCACTCTTACAAGTTACAACTAGGGCCTCGAAGGAGAGCGAGCTAGCTAGTGGACCACTCTGGAAGCTGCGAGTGAGAAATATTTTAGAGAAACTGTGGGTGGATTGTGGGATTTACAGCTGAGCGGTGAGAAGAGAGTACTAGTAGAATGGATTAAAGAGCAGCAGTAGAGCAGAGGGAAGAGAGAGCAGGAGGATCGGTAAAAGACAGAATAGCATCCATCCTGGCATCCTCCACTTCTAACCTCTAAAAAAAAGTACAGAGATCCTCCCCCTTCATCTTTCCTTCCCCTCTCCCGGCTGCACAGCACATTGAATAATTCTTGTTATTTTTGTATTGTTTGTACTATACTATAATAATATACTCCATAAATAAGAGAGTATTTTATAAGCAAAAATATAAAAGGAGAAATAAGCGATTTACAGGTGTATAAACCGCTGTTGAACAGCCCCACATCTCTCTTATATTCACGGTTCTTACTGCTGTCATGCCACTAGCTGCTCAACCTCAACAGTCAGACAGACTGGTGGTCAAAATCAATTTGGAATCATATAACAACCAGCCCGTAGCCTGTTCCAATAAAATAATATTATAACATCCACATTTGATAAAGAGAGTATTGTTCACTATATATTTTCATATCTTAACCCATCTATTTTGTTGATTCTCTTTTAAGAATGGAAATTTTACACATTGCAAATCTAGAAAAGGTGGTCTCTAAATCTTCACTTAGCATTTTTATGCCATATTTAATTCATAAAGGGTGGTCCATATTTGGGTTTTGATACGATTAGAGGTGCATCAACCTCCAAATCCCTCAAATAGGTTCTATTACCTACAAATGATTGGATGATTATTACAACCTAAGCAACTCCTTAAGTATTAGCAGTCCAATTAAACAATTACTAAACAACCCTCTAATAGAAGTCCTAACAACAAACTTGTCAATTACTAAATAGACCCCTAATAGAGGTCCTAACATCACTGCCCCTAAAAGAACCATGTCCTCAAGGTTGGAAAAAGAGAGAATAAATCTGCTAGAGAAGATGAATGTGGCAGCTACTTAACAGCAGTAGCAGCTTGCATAGCAAGTTGCTTTTCTATGCACCAACTCAGCAAATGGAATGTAAACCCCATCCAACGCCAATCGTGGTTATCGCAAAACTGAACGCTTAATCGAATTCGTCGTAGCGAAAATAACAAACACCTGGACCTTGCCACGGTCTGATCGTTAGAACATACCGACCTTATAATATTACAACACTTATCCAAAATGAACAACAAACCAATCACCACCAACCAAAATACCACCAACCAACCGAGTATAAGTACTAAGTCATAATCACATCCTTACAGCAGTTTCAATATAAACAGACGGGAGCACAAGCGCAACCCGTACTCAAAATAAACAACCCATCCTAAGTCTAACCGCTTCTACTCTCGTGGTGCGTCCTCATGGGCCTCTTACCTGCAAGAGTAAAAACAGCCCCCAAAGGGGGTCAGCACGAATGCTGGTACTCCCTCTCATGGCCCCCAAACTAACGGGGCTACGACGACTAATTGTCGATAGCATGGAAATTGATTACATACACAAGCATGATATGAAGTGCAATAAACAACAATCCACAGATGAACATACTTATTTCACAAACAATGAACGACACAAGCGTTCCCATATCAAGTGGGTTAGTAACCCCTTCCTTAGTCCTGATTTCCTTATCCTCAGTTCCTTACCTTACCTTAATCTTAACCTCAACTTATTCTCAGTATACAAACCGTTCCTGGAAGGGAATAGTTGTAGCTTAATTTCAAACCTGGGATTTAGGTGATCCCACCGCACCATCTTAATGCCACCTACCCTGGACGGGAGTCCAGCGTAGCTGAGCCGGCAACCGGCCCTAGGCTACAAGTCCGAAGACAAGTCCTTAAGCGGAGGGCGGATCTGATTCAGATACCGTCCCCCTTTCCTTAGCATGCATGACCGGAGTCAGTCCCGGGTTTCCTCACTCAAGTTCCAGTTAGTAGAAAACTTAAACACCATGTATTAGTTAAACCTTAACGGGTATTAACCAACAATCGCCAATACTTAACTCTTATTCTTAACTCAGTAAGTACTAAACTTGGTTAGTAACAATCTCAAGTCTCGTGGGTTAGTGTAAAGAAAACACATACACAACGAGAACAAATATAACCGGTTGCATGCTTCTTTATCTTGTCTTAGTCATAGCAAGTAAACAGTATAGAAACACAACCCGAGGACACCTAGTTAGCAAGCGGGTCACAAGAAAGATTGGTTACTGTCACCGTCGATCGTCGTTCGTTAACCTTCTCCGGGGTCCCATTCACAAAACCTAAAACATTGATTCATTTTTAGGCCATTTACTTGCACCTTACTTAACTCACTTAGTCCCTAAAGATTCCCATTGAATATCCTCTTAAATCCTTGCCACTTAACCTTATAAACTTAACTTCAAACATTAAGGTTTTTACTTAACTTAACTTAATCCCTTAGGTTCTTAGGGTCCTAATCATTACTACCCTACCAATGGCATACCTTATTACCAATTATCATCCTTAGAATTCAAAATTTCCTTTTTTTTTAAGTGTTAAGGGTCGTCCGACCCACCGTCCGACCCACCAACTGGGTCAGACCTTCCAGTAACTTTCGGGTTTGAAAAACTCCACATGTCCGACCCATGTCCGACCCAACCAACTGGGTTGGACCATTCCAGAAATTTTCCTTCTTCTAAACCTCATATGTCCGACCCATGTCCGACCCAACCAACGGGTCGGACCATTCCAGAAATTTTCTCATCCTTTAAAACACACCCGTCCGACCCATGTCCGACCCAAATCCTCTGGGTCGACCGTTCCAGAACCATTCTCTGGCGTCTAACAGAGGCCGTCCGACCCAAACTTGGGTCGGACCCCTAGGTCGGACGCCACCAGAACATGCCCAAACATTGTCAAATCTTCACTAAACTTTTCCTCAAGCCTTCCAATGTGTTTCATCATTTAGACCCTTAAAACCCACCTTAACCGTCTTCCAACTCATTAAGACAACCTCCAAAGATCATTCCAATCCGTTACTAAATTCTTACAACAACTACTAACACTTAACACTTATTTCTTTCCTACATTTCAACATCCCTTTCACCTAGAACTTCTACTAGCCAAAAGTTCCCTCCTTAAGAACTTGACCACACCATATACACTACTTTCCACCCTTATTACATTTTCCAAGCCTTCCTTGAATTCTAAACTCTAGTTTCTACCTAAACCATCTACAAGTTTTATGCTCTTTTACATCAAACTTACTAAAGTTTCCTAGCTTCTTTTTCAACATTTACCTAAGTCCTAAATACCCAAGTACATTCTTTTGATTCCTAAATCCTTCATAGTGATGCCTAAGTCATTATAAGTCATTTAAGCACCTTATCCTCACCCTTTTTCATCAGGACAACCTTTAGAACTTCCTAGTACTACCTTAGTCATGAAATCTCCTTAGAACATCTCAAACGCTTAGGTTCTCCTCTAAATTTTGCCATGGGTTCTCTAGTATATAGTTGCATCCAAACACTTGGCCTTTCACCATCAAACAACCAATATCACTCAAATCTCATCACAACACCTTAACACACAATTTACACCAAAACTACACCACATCATTACATAGTGTATAAACTTAAATGCTTGGCACTTAGACCCTTAAATGACAATAATCTTAACCACTGAATTTCCACATATATTGCCTTTAACCTGCGAATACACAACAAGGCTCCCATTGAAATAAAATGCTTCTTGTAATTCACCTTGATATTCTTAAACTATCTATTTTCTCATTGGCTCCTTAATCACAAGTTCACAAACATGATCATTGTTTCTCCTAGGTCATATATAGCCCTTTTCTAATGTAAACTCTACACTAAACTCATCACATATCTAAATCCCATTCCCTTAAACAATAAAACACCTTAAGGTAAGTAATTTACCTTATTCTTTCATAAGCTCACAAACTTTCCTCCTTAGGTTTTTCCTTGCTCAATCTCGGTCACCAATATATATCTCCTTGCCATTGTTCTAACCAATATCCAATGACTCCGATGAGTACTAGATAATACATTAACCCTAAGGAACAAACCCTAGGTTAAAATGTGCTTTAAGGTATTAAGGTGATTGTTTTACCTTGGTTTCTCAAGACAAGCTTGGATATGAAGCAAGAAGGACCTCCTCAATCCTTTGAAGAGTAGAAAACAAGCTAGAACAAGGCATTAAAATGAAGCCTCATGAGCATGTATTTTCGGTTATGAAGAAAAGTGATGGAAACCTAGATTTTCTTACACTTTCTTTACCTTAAGAGAATGGAGAAGCTAATGGAGTCTCCAAACTTGAGTTTCCTCCTCTAATGGTGGTTTGGCTTGGCACCAAATCAAAGCTCTTGAAGTTTTGAAAAGATAGAAAGAGAGAGCTTGAGCTAACTAAGAGGAATATGTAATTTGTTTTGGTTTTGGAGCTAAAATGAGTAAGTAGTGTACAAAGGAAGGTGTAGCTAGTATGGGGTTGTTCTTCACGTCAATGGAGAAGGGATAGAGCAAGAGAAACCGTGGGAACAAGAGAGAATGAAGAGATGAGGAGAGAGGTGATTAAAGGTAAGATATTTATATTGTAAAGTAAATAGTAGTTTTGCTTTATAATTATTTGTTTACTTAATAACTAATAAAGGTGGTGACTCACCTTGTAAAAACCGGCCCCCATTAAGTAATGAGGGGGTACTTAAGTCTTTGTTGACCAAATATCTCACTTATATTGACTTATGTTATAAACTAGCTTAATTAAATTACTATTCACAAAACAAGGCACATTGTTGTGAAATTTTGATTTCCCATTGATTTAGACTTCCTAATGTGATACTAATTAGTACACATGTTAATTAAAGAGTAATGATGGACATTTAGCCACTCAAAACCCATTTACAAGACAATTTTTCAAAAATGTGCTTTAAGACTCCTTAAAGCACATTTTGTGTTTAACTTGTTTTCAAGCTTGGTTTCTTTGGTAATTGATTTAAAATGACCATTAGGATATTATTAAGGTCTTAGAACAATATTTGGGTACTCACCCAAGTCTCTCCAAGCTTAGAGCACGTTTTTGCTTAAACTGCTCTTTTGGTGTTTCCTTATGTTTTCTTTGATTAGAAATGTTCTAAGGCATTATTTAGCCTCCTTATAACTTAGTTATCCTTTAAACACCATATCTAAGTTTGGGGTATTTCAATCTACCCCCCTTAAAAGAACTTTGTCCCCAAAGTTCACATATATGCGTAACCATTCACGGTACTCAATTCCCTTAATCTTAACACCACATCTTATATTCACATTCACACATCTCAAGACTCAAAGGTCAATCTCAAATACAATACATAAGTATTATACATAACTCAAACTTAACACCAAAGTGTAGCAACTTACACAAATTCACATCTTAAAAAAACCAAACAAACGACAACAAGTTTGTTTTCTAACAAAAAGCGAGAAGCTCTACCCCCCTTAAAAAGGGGTACGCCCCGTACCCTATACAGACAATCTAGTCAGTAAACAAAGAAGGGTACTTCGCCCTCATCTTATCCTCTAATTCCCACGTGGCCTCTTTGCAGAGTGGATTTATCGTGAGTGAATTAGAAGAGGTGTAGTAGTATTAAAAGAAGGAAATTAATACTCAAAATATCCGTCGGGCTGCAAATTAAAACCCGGTCGTAGTAGTGTAGAAGACAGAAGCGGCCGGGGTCAAACCGTGGGACTTATAGCGAGCTAAAGTAGTTCCTAAGCTTGTCACAAAAGGGGGGAAGTTAATTGACTTGTTTTTTTAGAGAATTAAAAGAGCAGATTAAATTACTGAGTGCAGATGAATTAAATGGAACTCCGGGTTCAGGTTTTATATGATCTGATTAATTATGCTATCTCTACCGGTTTAATATATTAGTTTGGCAAAATTCCTGTTATTATCCTAAGGACTAAGTCATAGACCCTTAAGAACTCGTTTACCAGAAAATGCTCGGTCTAATCAAGGTTCGAGCAAAACTATGTAAACGGACGTTAAATTCGAGGAAGTATAATTGCATCTGTAAATACTAACTTATTAAATCATAATAAGTTTTCTCCAGATTTACGGCTTAAATAACCTGTCTATTTATCACCTGGTCTGATCAAAATAGACTTAGGAAAGCATTTTAATAAATTCATGTAATTTATTAAAATGGTGAGAGAAATCCTTTAAGCGTAACAAACTGTATTTATTAAAACCGGTAGAAATATTGATTACATAATTAAACAAACCATAATTAAGAACCTTGCCCGGAGTAAATCCTCCTTAGCCAGACATATTAACTGGTAATAAATCTGACAGAGGTTGGACGTAATAACAGCACGGAGATGTGATTAGTGAATGGAGAAATGGAGAGGTCGAAGAGTGAAACATGTACGTAAGTTATTGTAAGTGAAGTGGGTGAATTGAGAATTTGAGAATTAGAGAACTGGGGTATGAGATGTACGTGAGTGTTTAACTAGAAGAGAATGAATGAGGTGAGTGTGAGTGATTTTCTGGTATTCTCCGTGCACTCGTACAAGGCTGTAGGGAATGGGTTTTTATAGAAGACAGGAAGACTACGTAGAAGACTTGCAGTTGATTGCCTCTGTTGATTTCTTCACTGATTGAAGCATTGATTGCTTCATTTATTGCAGGGGACAGGAGCTGGAGATGCGTGAGCGAAATAAGGTAGGCGACGGCGGGGTAGATAGATAAGGCGAGTTGCAGAGTCGCGCGAAGAAGAAAACTATTTTCGGGCGCGATTTACTCTTGTCCGCCTGTGGAACCACCTCAAAACAAGGCAGTTTGTGTGTTGTCCGCCTCTACAACCGCCTCTTGTCCGCCTCTGGTCTGCTGTCCGCCTCTGGTGTCCGCCTCTGTTGGGGGCGGTTGTGCAGGCGGTTGCAATACTGTTGTATTGCTGACCGTGACTTATTTCTTCTACGAACTTCGACCGGCTCTAGATTCTTCGTTTGGACTCTGTTTTCTGAGCCGTTTGCGTCTACGCGTTCGTCTCTCCGTCTACTTCACTCCCGGCTTGGTTTTCCTCATGTTAAACTAATAATTTGTGAGATAAACAATAAAACATAAACTAGAGGAAAACTAACCGAAGTGGAGAAATGAGCAAGAAAAGTGCTAATATTATACATGAAATACACCTAAATAACATGCTCATTTAGACACTTATCACACCCCACACTTATCTTTTTGCTTGTCCTCAAGTAAAACCATGTACCTAAGCAAGTAGGAAATGCTCAATACTAACAAATATATTATGAAGGGTAGGATAAAAAAAGTCAATAGTTTATGATCTCTAAAACTTATTGAGGAGTGTGAAAAATATCTGCTGGTGGCATAGGTGTGCTCAGGGTAAAAACAAAATTAAGAGTTTCGGGGTATGATCTAAGGTACTTCAATGTTTCTTTTGTTTTGGTGACTCCGAGAACTTTTACCATGGCCAACTTCTCTCAAGAATGGGCATTGAGGAGAAAATAAAAGGAAGAAAAGATTTATGCATTTGCTTCACTTTTGCATGAGGGATGAGAAAATGTAGGCATAATGCCTTTGTATTTAAGAACGCTCAACTCTCTTTTGTTGGTTACCAATGGTGTCTCGAAAGTCCCTTATTTTTTGTATACTTCTTCTTTTTTTTTTAACAGAGAAATACCCCTTAGCAATCCCTAAGAGAGAAGACAGAAAGAAACCCTGAGCAATAAAATCCAACCAATTTGCAGATTATTTGGTCACACCGCATATAAAATGCTCCTCTAAAGTAATCAAATATAAAATTTTTTAAAAATTTGTACCCTTTATCCTACAATTCATAATAGTATTTGTTTTTAAAGAGAACAACCTACATTAGCAAGGTACATAATTCAATTTTTGAACAAATGCGAGGTAAGCAGAAGATAAGCAGAGAGACTTAACAATTTTAAGCATTTAGATGACCTGAAAAGGCTCTCCCCCACACTTAAGCTGTAAGCAATGCCCTCATTGCGTAGAGGAAATAAAATTAATAGGGCATGCAATAGTAAGGAAAGGAAAGAGTGTACTCCCCAGATTTCGTAGAGTGTGTAGAGCTCCCCCACCCTTGAGTGTTGCTGTGGAATGTCATGAATTGAACCTGTAAAGAATATTCTACACAGCGAGAAGAACTCAAGTGAAGCCTGCATTTTATTATAACAAATAAAAAGGGAAATATAGTACAAAAAGAAAAGAACATTAAATTAAAGGAAAGACAAAAGATACATAGTGGGCTGCCTCCCACCAAGCTGCCCGGGTTTAACGTCTCTAGCTAGACGTTTTTTTTTATTATTATTATTATCCCGGATCATAAATGAATGTTGACAATGGTAGTACCGGGAACAGGAAATTGGCAATACGTAGGACCGAACCACCTGGATCAAAACACAGAATTACAGCAACAATTATAGTAGGAAAAGACAAACTCCACAAAACTGGTTTTGAAGGAGGTGTTTGTTGCCATTAATATTGTATTGAAATCCGTGGTGGTGGTGGTAGTGCTTCCTCAAACTGGAGAATGTAAACATTCTCCTTTTGTTGTTTAGCCGTATGGGTGCAAGAAGGTAGTGGTGGTGCTTGCTCAAAGTCGAGGATGTAAATTTCCTCCCCTGGAACGAAAATGAAGGTGGAAGTGAGCTTCAACGGGTGGGTGGGGTGGGCATTATTTTTCTTTGTCGAAGGGCCAAATTTTCCAATGGATGATCCTTAGTGTGAGTATCATTCTCTTCAAATTTAAGGATGAAGTCATCCTTAACTGCGTTTAGTGGTTCAGGGAGAACTTCTGGGAAATTGTATCTTCAAGTTCTGACCCTGGATCAAATGGAAAGGTGGCCTTCTCACTCAGCGAGCTGACTTCGAGTTTCCACCCTACTTCTTTGTTGCACAAGAGGGGAAGGCTGTGATCCTCCAGATGAAGATCAAAGTTGGATGGCTTTTCCTCTTCGAATTTGAGAATGTAATAATCCTCGTCTTCTTTGAGAGGCTCAAAGGAAGAGCCTTGGTTGAATTCAACTTCAGAGGGAGGTGGTTCCTCGAAGGTGATATTGGTATTTTGTTTGGATGTTCTGGCGGGAGCGAGCATTTCCTCCTCTTCATTCTCGAGGATGTAACAATCCTCACTGTCTGGGTATAGCACAGAGAAGGAGGGAAAATAACGGTAATTGACTTCAGAGGGAGGAGACTCCATGAAGTTGAGGTAGAAGTTGTCCTCTGATGGCTTGTCTTCAAGCTCAAGCAGAAGGTTTGATACCGTTTGCTCATTTTCGAACGGGGGTGGTGGTATTGAGTAACTCAAATCCTCAGGTAAATCCTCCACTACATGAACCAGTTTGCTCTCAGGTTGCTGTGATGTAAGGTCTAGTGGACCTTCCATCATTTCGTTTATCGCAACTAATTTGGCATAGAGCTTCATTTGGTTCATGTCGAGGTATTCTTCCTCGGCCTGCTGCTCCAATTCAGGGACCATTTCACTCTCGGGTTGTTGCTCCCTTTGAGCTAATGTGATGGGTTGGTCCACTATGTAAATTGCCTTTGCATACTCTTTTGGGTTTGGATTGGTTTGTGAAGGGAGTTGACCAGGAGGTCTTTGTTGAGTTAGGAGTTGTTGAATCTGAGACTGCAATGCTGTTTGGTCTTTGCGCAGAGCTGCGACCTCCTCTTGCGTATCTCTGGACTTACCCATCATTGCCTTAAACATCTCTTGCATTTGAGACATTTCAGACTCAGGATTCGAAGGAGGCTGAGTTGATCGACTCGATGAAGCTTCATTGCCATAAGGCTGTTGTTGATATTGCCTTTGGCCTCCTTGGAAATTGGACTGTGGTCTGTAGTTTTGGGATGTTTGTAGGGTATGTGGGTTCTGGATATTTCCGGTGTTTGAGTAGCTAAGGTTGGATTGCATGTTACGTTGCCATGGTTGTCTGTATCCTGAATTTTTGGTGATGTAATTTGCTTCCTCCGCTGCTTTCATTTCTTGTAGTTGGGGGAATTGTTCATAGTCATGAGGCCCGCAACATTGCGTACAAGAAATTGTTGGTGATGGTTGAGATTGAGGAGCATAGCCTGGAGGGGTAGTAGGGGTAGTAGGTGATCGGGAAATCATCGACTTAGCTTGCCGAGGGAAGGAATTCATAGCCATCTGTTCGACCACTTTCTGTAGAGTGCTCACTTTTGTTGCTTGCTGAGCATTGCTTTCCATGAGTTGCTCATGGCTTCTCATGAGCTGGTCGAATTTGTTATCACTCTCCCAACATGATATAATCCTGTAGTACCGCTCCTTGATCCACCGGAGGCCCAGTCTCTGATTTCCTCACAGAGAGATTCCATGCTGTTCAGAAATTGTGCTCCCGGCTTTTTCAGAACGTCAGCCCCTAACGAAGATAACACCATTGTTCTGCACGGACCGATCAAGCCCTTGTAAAACATTGTGATACTTGTTCCTTCGTCAGACCGTGGTGAGGACAAGTGAGTAGTAGACCTTTGAAACGGTCCCAAGTTTCACAAATATTCTCCGATCCTGGTTGCTTAAAATTATAAATTTCAGCAATCATCTCCAAAGTTCGGCTCGGAGGTAGGAATTTGTCATAGAACTTGGTGGCCATGTCGTCCCAGGTACCAATGGTACTCGGTGTTAAGCTGTGATACCACTTGCTCGCGTTTCCCGTCAGGTGTGTGGGAATAAAGACAATCTTGCATATTGAAGTACTGCATCGGTTGGCAGTAAGGCTGTTGGCATGTTGTAAGAATTTTGTAACATGCAACAGGGCTTCGTCTGGACTGGTGCCATCAAACATGCCTAACTCCTTTACACATCGAATCTGATGATATGGCTTCAGCTTCTGCCACTCTTCGTATTCGATCGGATGGGCTGAGGTGAGGAAGGACGATAGCCGGCTGTTGTCCTTGGTTAGACGGCCTGTTGATATTTCTAACCGTTGCTGGTGTAGCTGCCATGTTAGCTTCCGGGTAAGAATCTATCACTGTGGTGGTATTTTGTTGAGTTCGTCTCTGCCTGAGATTGCGCAGAAAGGTTCTCTCGATTTCTGGGATGTAACCAACCGTGTGATTAATATTCTCTGGGAGGCTCTGTGACCTGGTGAAAGGCATACACCACTCAAAACAGAGAAAAGAACTGGTTATACGTTAGAATAATAAAAATGTTAGGAATTAGTAGACAGAAATTTAAGTTAGTAGTTAGTATACAAGGGAACGAAATGACAATGGAACGAAATGACAGAAATTTAAAGTTAGTAGTTAGTATACAAGGGAACGAAATGACAATGGAACGAAATGACAGAAATTTAAAGTTAGTAGTTAGTATACAAGGGAACGAAATGACAATGGAACGAAATGACAGAAATAAATAACAATAATATTAACAAATTAGTAGTCAGATGTCCAAGTCAGATCAGAAGTTAGATGTCCACTGTCCAAGTCAGATGTCCGAGGTTATATGTCCAAAATTGGATTAACAGTTTTTTTTTTGAATTTATTATTTTAGATTAACAAATTATTATAATATAACAGGTGAATTAACCGGGGCTTAGGGACTAGATTAAATCAAGTCCCCGGCAACGGCGCCATTTTGCAGAGTGGATTTATCGTGAGTGAATTAGAAGAGGTGTAGTTATTAAAAGAAGAAATTAATACTCAAAATATCCGTCGGGCTGCAAATTAAAACCCGGTCGTAGTAGTGTAGAAGACAGAAGCGGCGGGGTCAAACCGTGGGACTTATAGCGAGCTAAAGTAGTTCCTAAGCTTGTCACAAAAGGGGGGAAGTTAATTGACTTGTTTTTTTTAGAGAATTAAAAGAGCAGATTAAATTACTGAGTGCAGATGAATTAAATGGAACTCCGGGTTCAGGTTTTATATGATCTGATTAATTATGCTATCTCTACCGGTTTAATATATTAGTTTGGCAAAATTCCTGTTATTATCCTAAGGACTAAGTCATAGACCCTTAAGAACTCGTTTACCAGAAAATGCTCGGTCTAATCAAGGTTCGAGCAAAACTATGTAAACGGACGTTAAATTCGAGGAAGTATAATTGCATCTGTAAATACTAACTTATTAAATCATAATAAGTTTTCTCCAGATTTACGGCTTAAATAACCTGTCTATTTATCACCTGGTCTGATCAAAATAGACTTAGGAAAGCATTTAATAAATTCATGTAATTTATTAAAATGGTGAGAGAAATCCTTTAAGCGTAACAAACTGTATTTATTAAAACCGGTAGAAAATTGATTACATAATTAAACAAACCATAATTAAGAACCTTGCCCGGAGTAAATCCTCCTTAGCCAGACATATTAACTGGTAATAAATCTGACAGAGGTTGGACGTAATAACAGCACGGAGATGTGATTAGTGAATGGAGAAATGGAGAGGTCGAAGAGTGAAACATGTACGTAAGTTATTGTAAGTGAAGTGGGTGAATTTGAGAATTTAGAGAACTGGGGTATGAGATGTACGTGAGTGTTTAACTAGAAGAGAATGAATGAGGTGAGTGTGAGTGATTTTCTGGTTTTCTCCGTGCACTCGTACAAGGCTGTAGGGAATGGTTTTTTATAGAAGACAGGAAGACTACGTAGAAGACTTGCAGTTGATTGCCTCTGTTGATTTCTTCACTGATTGAAGCATTGATTGCTTCATTTATTGCAGGGGACAGGAGCTGGAGATGCGTGAGCGAAATAAGGTAGGCGACGGCGGGGTAGATAGATAAGGCGAGTTGCAGAGTCGCGCGAAGAAGAAAACTATTTTCGGGCGCGATTTACTCTTGTCCGCCTGTGGAACCGCCTCAAAACAAGGCGGTTTGTGCGTTGTCCGCCTCTACAACCGCCTCTTGTCCGCCTCTGGTCCGCTGTCCGCCTCTGGTGTCCGCCTCTGTTGGGGGCGGTTGTGCAGGCGGTTGCAATACTGTTGTATTGCTGACCGTGACTTATTTCCTTCTACGAACTTCGACCGGCTCTAGATTCTTCGTTTGGACTCTGTTTTCTGAGCCGTTTGCGTCTACGCGTTCGTCTCTCCGTCTACTTCACTCTCGGCTTGGTTTTCCTCATGTTAAACTAATAATTTGTGAGATAAACAATAAAACATAAACTAGAGGAAAACTAACCGAAGTGGAGAAATGAGCAAGAAAAGTGCTAATATTATACATGAAATACACCTAAATAACATGCTCATTTAGACACTTATCACTCTTCGACATCCTGGTTAGACCAGAGAACCTTCACCAGTCGCACTGACTTATGGCGAGTGTCCCTAGTCTTACTGTCCAAGATTCTCTAAGGAGTATCCACGGATCTCATATTCGGTTCTAATGTCAACCTCTCAGGTTCTAACACATGGGCGGGGTGGTGCATGTATTTCTTTAGCTGTGAAAACGTGAAAAACATCATGCACTTTACCCAGTTCAGCAGGTAAATTCAACCTGTAAGCAACCGGGCCCACCCGCTCCGTAATCTCATAAGGACCAACAAACTTCGGGCTTAATTTTCCCTTCTGCCCAAACCTGAATACACCCTTCATTGGTGAAACTCGCAGAAATACCTGGTCGCCCACTGCGAACTCCAGGTCCCGTTGTCGAACATCAGCATACGACTTCTGCCTATCTTGAGCAGCTTTCATGTTCTCCTGATTTGCTGAACATCAGCCTTAACTTGCTCTAAGTACTCTGGTCCTATAATGACCGTCTCACTCGACTCATCCCAGCAGAGCGGTGTACGACATGGTCTACCGTACAACGCTTGAAAAGGTGCCATCTTGATCGAAGCGTGATAGCTGTTGTTGTATGAAAACTCAATCAGATGCAATTTGTCAATCCAACTGCCCCGGAAGTCTAAGGCACATGCCCTCAGCATGTCCTCGAGTGTCATGAATAGTACACTCAGTCTGACCATCTGTCTGAGGATGGAACGCGGTACTCAGCTTGAGTTCTGTACCCAACGCTTCTTTGGTAGCTCTCCAGTACCTCGAAAGGAATCTGGTATTTCTATCTAACACTATGGTCTTTGGTATCCCGTGATGTCTCATTATTTCTTTCTCAAATAACTCAGCTAATTTGGTCACCTTCCAAGTATCCTTCATCGGTATCAATCGGGCTACTTTGGTAAGGCGATCCACCACCACCCATATCATGTTGAGACCTCCCCTAGCAGGTGGGAGTCCAACTACAAAGTCCATGGAGATATCATGGAACTTCCACTCCGGAACTGGCATCGACTGTACCATTCCGCCCGGTTGTCGGTGCTCGAATTTTACCTTCTGGCATGTGAGACACCTCAAGACGAACTCGGTAACATCTGTCTTCATTCCCGACCACCAGAAGTATCTCTTCATGTCTTTATACATCTTAGAGGCTCCCGGATGGATGGAAACTGAAGAACAGTGTGATTCCCTAAGTATACTGTCTTTCAGATCCGTGTTGCCCCGTGGTATGCATAACCGGCCCTTAAGTCTGATCAGATCATCATCATGAAGTCTGAAGTCGTATTTCTGACTCTCAAAGGTACCATCTGTCAGCTTCTGCCTAACCTCTCACATGTACTCATCTGTCCTCTGAGCCTCTCGCGCCTCATCAACCAAGCTGGAGAAAGAAACTAGCGAATGGAGTGAGTGTGCTCGACGGCTCAGGGCGTCTGCTACAACATTGGCCTTCCCCTCTTTGTATTGGAGGTCAATGTCATAGTCTTTCAAGAATTCTAACCATCTTCTCTGTCTGAGATTCAACTCCTTCTGAGTAAATATGTATCTTAAACTCTTATGATCGGTGTAGATCGTCACACTAACCCCGTATAAGTGGCGCCATATCTTCAAAGCGAAGACTACAGCTCCCAGCTCTAAATCATGTGTGGGGTAGTTCTCCTCATGTTTCTTCAACTGGCGTGAGGCATATGCCACCACCTTGCCATGTTGCATGAGTACGCAACCCAGCCCTCTGCCGGATGCATCACAATAAGCCTCAAAGCCCTCTGTACCGTTTGGAATGGTCAGAACCGGTGTAGTGGTCAGTGAGTCCTTCAGGTTCTGAAATGATTTCTCATAGTCAGTCGTCCACAAGAACGGTGCATCTTTCTTCATCAGACTGGTCATCGGCTTCACGACCTTGCTGAAATCCCTAACAAACCTCCTGTAGTAACCTGCTAGACCGAGAAAGCTCCGGATGTCGGTAACAGTCTTCGGTCTTGGCCAAGTACGTACGACATCAATCTTTGCTGGATCCACTGAGATCCCAGCATCCGAGATGACATGACCTAGGAAAGAGACCTGGTCAAGCCAAAACTCACATTTGGAGAACTTAGCATATAGCTGGTTCTCCCTCAATATTTCCAATACTTTCCTCAGATGTTCCTCATGTTCAACCCTAGATTTCGAGTATATCAAAATGTCATCAATAAACACCACAACCGACTTGTCCAGCTGCTCCGGAACAAGCGGTTCATCAGATCCATAAACTTCGCCGGTGCGTTCGACAAACCGAATGGCATCACTGTAAACTCATAGTGGCCGTATCGTGTCCGAAATGCCGTTTTCTCAATATCTCCCTCCTTAATGGCTATCTGATGATACCCCGATCTGAGATTAATCTTGGAGAACACAGATGCTCCCTTCAACTGATCGAACAGATCGTCAATGCGGGGTAATGGGTACTTATTCTTCACTGTCACTGCATTCAGCTCTCTGTAGTCGATGCAGAGACGGAGACTACCATCCTTCTTCTTCACGAAGAGGACTGGCGCTCCCCATGGTGACACACTTGGTCTTATAAATCCTTTATCCAACAAATCTTTCAACTGTTCTTTTAATTCATTCATTTCTGCCGGAGCCATGCGGTATGGTGCCTTGGCTATAGGTCCGGTACCAAGTAGCAGCTCAATGGTGAACTCTACCTCCCGAGTGGGTGGCATGCCGGGCAGTTCCCGGGGAAATAAGTCGGGGAACTCCGACACTACCGGTAAGTCGGGGTCGAACTTAGGGTCTCTCTCTATGTCTTGTACATAGCAGAGGTACACTTCTTCTTTTCTCCTAAATTCCTTATACATTGCCATGGCGGTGATGATCTTAGTCGAAGGCTCTCTGGGCCTCTGGCGGTATGATATTGTTACCCCAGACAGACTCCTGAGCAGCAATCTATGCTCGGCGCAGAGGATACGTCCCTTGTGCCGCTCCAACCAGTTCATCCCGAAGATAACATCAAATCCTAGCTCACTGAACTCAATAAAACTGACTGGAAAATCTTCTCCCTTAATTCTGACAGTGGCTCCTCGGTAGTAACGAGTGCAACGAACCTTCTCCTTAGACGGGAGCGTAACCGTGAAGTCGGGTAGCTCATCAGCGTCTAGCCCCAACCTGCTCGCGAATGATGCCGAGACAAAGGTATGCGAGGCCCCTGAGTCGAAGAGAACTAATGCCTCAATCCCATTAATCGGAAAGGTGCCGGTGAGGATAGTGCCGCTGGCGTCGGCCTGTGCCTCTGTAAGTATGCTTAGCGCACCTTCCGTACCGAGTCCATAACCTAATTGTGTTCATAAGCTTCATGAGTATTGATGGTATAACAAGAGTCGTAACAATTCATATGAACAACACTGTTATTTTATTCATAACCATCCTGTTTACAACATGTGCTTCAATCTTACATCTTATTCCTCATCTCATTCTTACATTACATGACTAATATTGTCTAAAGGTTAGGTTTAATCTCCCAGGTCTCATATGCGTCGCATTGATTACTGCGACGGTGCTGTATTCAACTTGATTCTCTTAATCCCATGATATAACATCCTTGATTCTCCTCCCATAACTAATACATCTCCAGACTTAAGTACCAACTCATTCGCACGGTCCGCACGCTTCTGCTCACCGTATATAAAACTCTGCATCATCCCCAATGGACCAAGACACTACGGGTATCCCTCTTTCGAGAGACTCCATTGTCTCGTCCTTATCCTGGTGTAGTCCAAGTCGCCCCTCCTTTTCGTAGAAGTTCACAATGCAGATGTCTGCTTGAATGTCGGGAATCAGTTCAGCTTCTAATTGTTGAGCGATTTCCACGACTTGTGTAATAACTGGATGGAACTCTTCGGGTATCCCCGGTGGTGAGACTCCATCGTGCATCCTCGTGGTTTGGTAGTTCTTGGCATACGGATTCCAATCCTTGCCTAAGCTCATCATTTTTAATCTCATCTTTGCTCCCCCTGGGTACTCCGGTGTGTAAAAACCTCCCGGTCCCATTCCTAGCTGACTGCATTTCCTGATGATGGCTATTTGCGCTTCAGGTGTCAGGTATCCCCTTAATAAGATCATACCTGGGCGGATAACCTGACATTGTTCAGTTGGAAAGTCTATGGTTTCGATGTCGGTGTGCTCCGGGTTAGATGTAAATGGTATTGGATAGCAGATGTCGAAGCTTCCTAAAGTGGTAGTAGGTTATATCTTACTTAAGTTATAATCTCATCTCATCTTACTTAACTCAGTTATTCACAAACATGCATGATAATGCGGTAAGCAGGCAATTTTATTACTAAGTGGTTATAGCGGTACCTGGCCTCGATGAGGGTTCAGGCTCATCATCCCGGTCCACCAAGTGTAGTGTGGGTCCCGACTTCTGGGTCACCCGTGGGTTCTTGTCTGCAGCTTGCTGCACCTTCCTCTGACTGTCAGATCCAGCTCCCTGATCGGTCTTGCCCTTGCCCCTGGTATCGGGCCTATAGGCTCTGCTAGCGGGGTTCCGGTAGCACTCATATGCCCGGTGTCCGTATACCCCACAGTAGTTGCACTCCACCTTATTCCCCTTGCAATTGAGCCTGGGGTGGTCCCTATGACACCACCTACAGATGTAGCGTCGCTGGTAGCCACCACCGGCTCCCTTCTCAGTCTCAGATCCTGATCATTCACAATATCAATACTCATATCTCAAACGGTTACTAATTGTTTCTTAACTCACTCAATACCAATTCCTTACCCTTTGGCGCCCTAGAGCGCAGGGGTGTAGCTGCGTATGCGTACGTCAGCTTCAATGGCTCTTCCGGAGCCTTCTCCTTTTCTCCTTCCCTTTTGGGTTCTGATTTTTCTGGGCCTGAGGCTGGTACTTCTGTTTCTTATACCCTCCTGGCCCTTGACTCTCCGAGCTCTTACCAGCATTCTTCCTCTTGGCATTCTCCTCGTCCCTCAGCTGGACGGTTATCTCAACCTTAGCAGCGGCATGATAGCACTCATGCTTTCCACAGTATTAGTCACTCTTACTTCTCATAATCTAAGTCTTACTCATTTACTTATTCAAATCTCAATTATTCTTATTACCTGCAAGGTAGTGTAACTCGTTGGCCCATGCCGTAGCGGAGTCGATGGCTAAGCCCGCCATAGAAGCGGTCCACCAAGATCTGGTCTGAATATCCAAGACCTGGCAAAAGACAGAGCAAGGCGGTGAACTCTGAGTAATACTCGTCCACCGTCATCTTGTCGGTCTGCTTAAGCGCATCCAACTGCAAGCGCTTCTTTGTTTGGACATGGGTGGGGTAGTACTTTGCTCGTAGCAAGATGGTGTACTGCTCCCAGCCGAACTCTGGATTGGCCACATGCTCGGCCCTCACCAGCTTCCACCAATCACCTGTCGCCCCCTTCAGATAGAAAGCAGCCAGACGCACCATGATCCCAGCAGGGACATCAAGGGTCTCAAAGTCGGTCTCCAGCTCGGAGATGTACGCCTCAAGCTTGGCGGGATCGGTCTCCCCCTTAAAGTGTGTGGGTCGAAGGTCTGCAAGACTCTTCACCCAATTTGGTTCCCTGGGTTATGGCGGTGGAGGTGGTGCACCCACACCAGGCTGGTAGCCCATGTGCCCTAATGCGGCAGCCACGATCTCGGCGATCGTCTGCCCTCCCGGTATCCCTGAAGCATCATCACCCTGGCCACGACCTCGGCCTCCTCTAGGACGTCCTGCCATCTGAACAAGCATATGTAACACCCCAACCTGAAATCCAATAACCTGTACAATGATAGCTCCCAAAGATGACTGGAAATGCAGTGGAAAATATATACAAACAACGGGTGGTGCTACAACGCCGCTAGTCACCCATGTGACTAACAAGGCTAACTCCAACATAACTTACAAAAGATGCGGTCTGAGCGCTGAATACAAACCTCTTAAATTAACAAAAACCAATAGTAAAGATACAGTACTATAAATTGCTTTCGGTAATAATAATCCCCTGTCTTAATTCTACCCCACCTCCACTCGAGTCGGGTAATCTCTTCAAACTCAGGTACCTGAAAAATTTGGGGTGCCCCAAAGGGGCTCAGCAAACACGCTGGTATGAAAACGTGCAGCCCATCGTCTACCGGCCCACCAACTACTTTGTCGAATACATGCAGTTCATTTTTGTAAAGCTGTAAACAAGCATAGTATTATATAACAAGTATCCATACAAGGACAACAATGTCACATAAACAAGACTTCAGAAGGTCAAGTTAGATGAACTGTAATCATTTGATAGTTGTCGGGTCCACACAGTGGGACTGACAGATGTATAGAAGTATGTCAATATAGTGGAGGTATAGTGACCTCGTTATAAAGAAAGGTTGGGTAAGTAGTCCCCCAGAAGGTAACGTAGTTAATTCCTGTACTTAAAAGATGTGGGAATCGAACCCTCGAGAGGAATGAAGTCTTCCTCTCCACTTGAACTGTTCCGGTACGCAGCCGGTGAGTGACATAGTGCACCCAGAACTCTAGAACTGTTCCGGTACGCAGCCGTGGGGTAGCATATTGTACCCAGAACTCCCGTCGCGACGTAAATTGAATAGGAGACGACCTGAGACAGGTACAACTCCCGTAGCATGCATGGCCAGATCCAACTGGGCTCCTCGTTCTCGTAGTGTAGAATTGTTAGGTGTCATACAAGGACGTTAAACAAGAACACAATGTGTATTGTCAGTTATCACGTTTAGGATAATGACGTTTGTTATAAAGTGAAGTTAGTGAGAGACTTGAGTACAAGTTCTCGGTATAGTAAAGCGCAGGTATTTAATCCACTGGTATAGTAGTGTTTGTATGCGTGGGACATACACGTTGTTAGTAGCATCATTCATGCACATGAAATAATACAACGGTGCACAAGAGTAAACAACATTTTACATTAATTATCTTGGTCGTTATTTCAAACAACAGATAGCACATAAGCCGGTGTAATCCGGTAGAAAACAGGTTGCAAGAATCCCATACCGTTCACCGTAGACTGTACTTGCTTAGTTCCCGGTCAACGTCTGGTCAAACAATGTCCTAGAATAGGATTAATCTGAGAGTGTTAATTTATGTAACTCTCGTATAATAATTTTATTGATTCATGAAACGATTTCATATTCGTTATTTCATATGAGGTTTACTTTCTTTATACTTAGGTAGTTTTCTTTAACTTCTTTTTCCCTTATTATTAATTAAGGTATTTATATATTTCCAAAACATGTAGTCTTAATTTATAAGACTTATATTGCGTGGTAATTTCTTTTAATTACCTTATGATTTGATGTATAACTTATTCGTTATTTCTTTTGATTTATCTTTAGATCCTTTAATGTATATAACTATATATTCATGTACCATTTATGTTACATGCTTTACCATTGTCCAAATGACATAGTAATTTATAATTTTATCAATGACATTTATTGGTCACATGTTAGTTAATCCTCCTCTTAGCTTTATTTTAAAATATACTATAGCTCCAAATATTATTTGGTGTTTCCACATAAAATTCCTTATATTTTTTTTCCTTTTGATTTACTTGAAAATCTAAAATATATTATTTTCATATACATGTATTATTTATGATACATATATATAATGGTCTAAATAACATAACCACTTCATAAGTTCTCAAATTATTTATTACATGTCACACATGGGCATATTTTTCCCCTATCTTTTATTAATTATAAACTAACCCCCCAAATAATATTATTTCTTTTACAAGTAAATTACTTGTACTTGCATATCATATAGTTTTAATTTCATAAATCCTTAAATCATAATTATCTTTTTCTAAATTTCTTAAATATCCATATAGGACCTACAAATATTTTTAATCCCATAAATACATCATACTTTTCGGTTATTATGTTATAACCTCATTTATTTCATAAACTACTTTATACTCCAAATACATTATAATACATAGTTTCATTCCCTTAATTAATTAATTCACTAAACAACCACTATAATTTAGTAATTATTATTTGAACACCATAACTTTAATAAATCACCAATTAGCCACATTCATTTTCGGCTTTGCCATATTTTTCTTATAATTATATTTCAACTCCAATCTCATTATATTATATAGTTTTAATTCCTTATTTAATTATATTACAAGACAACACCATTAATATTTTGGTATATGACTTTTGAACATTATAACTTTTCGAAAATTACAATTTGGCCCCTCAAACTTTGGCCTTAATGTAATATTTTCAATAATTACAATTTAACCAACCACAAATCTTATAACTTTACATAATGTCTTATAAACTATAGTTTTAATTTTTAGTTCATCTTAATTACTGAATAATGCATATAAATTCTTAAATTACAAACTAGCCCAAAGTAATTCGGCTTTGGTCATGTACTTTCCATTATTACATTTTCACCCCAAAACTTTATAATAGTTATTTAATAACTTATAAACTATAGTTTGAATATTTAATTCCTCAAAATTTCGAAAGTGAACTTCATGATTCTCTTAATTATGAATTCGCCCCATATTAAATTCCAAACTTTCATAATAACTTTTATAAATTACATAATAGCCCAAAACTTTATAAATTGTTATCTTAACACTTGTTTAAATTATCTAAAATTCATAAACTTAATTCCTAACCTTATATTATATCATGTTATCCCAAGGACACCCTTAACTCTCGGTCTTTATAGTATATGCACCAAACTTTGTAAAAATTACATTTTAGCCACATAACTTAATTCATTAACCATTTAAGCACTAATAAAATGTTTTTAACTCTCCAAACTTTATAATATAAGTTTATATACCTAAGTAGGTCATTAATACCTATTTATCACTTAGACCATTCGGCCATAATTAATTAGTGACCATATAGTATATAAAAGTGGATTTATATGTCAAATAATTATACATAAATTCATAGGAGTTATATAACTCATGTAAAAATTATTGTAATGTCTTATATTGATTCTTAGCTCAAAATAGAACATTTTTACCCTTGGTAATTCGGTTTGAATTTGTACCTATCATAGATAAATTTTGTGACACAAAAATGTGTCTTAAGGTAAATATTTTCCATATAGGTTATAGATTATATTTTTGGTATATTATACCATGTAGTTTCGGTTTTATATAACCTAGGAGATGTACATAATTTTTGTATAATTTTTAGAAGCTTAACAAAGCTTAAAACATAAAGATTAACTTAGTAAACTTACTTCTTAACAAAGGTGGTTAAGTGCTTAAACTCTTCTTGGATCTCCAAGCTTTCTCCAAGGTAATCTTGATGCTCCACTTCGGTTATATGCAAGTGGTGAAGGAGTTTAGGAGTTAGATCTTCAATAAAGATCTTAAGTAGATTTGTAAGTAGTTTTCCAAGGATTTACCTTAAGCTTTTTCTCCTTATAAATTCGGCACACCTAATATGGATGAAGAACAAATTTTCCTTCATGAAAATGAAGAAGAAAAGAGTCTTAGAAGAAGTAGAAATCGGTTACACACAAAAATGTGCTTTAAGGATTTTCAAGCATGAAAACTACCTTAAGATAACTTTGAGATGCTCCTTGGATTAATGTTGGTTTAGACAACCTCCTTGGAGTACTAATTGATGCCGAATCCTTGTAGGTATGCTAGGAAGAGTTTTGCTTCAAGGCTTGACAAGAAATGCTAGGAAATTACCTTAAAGATGAAGAGAGAAGTTAAAACTCCATTAATGGACTTAAGAGCTTCAAAGGAAGAAGATGAAGCAAGAAGAGAGAGGAGAGAGCCTTACCAATTCGTGAGTGAAGTGTGCAAGGGAAGAATGAGACTAAGCTCACGTAAGAAGAGAATGCAATTTGGAATTTGATTTTTGTTTTGTTAATTTTCAATGTCAAATGACTATTCTTTTTCCTTAGTTTATTACATGAGTTATTGGCTCAATAAATGCCCTTCTTTCCAGCATATGTTCGGCCATAATGCAAGACAAGGCAAGGTGGGAACAATTATGCAAGCTAAATGACAAGGTAAGAAAAGTAAGGCTTTATTCCTTTGATTTTCAATTGTTGAATGATGTCTTCTTCCTCCTATGTAGACCCACGAAATCAGAGCTTAAATGGAGTGTCTCAACCGGTAATGAAGAGCCAAGGACAAGCAAGGAAGGTCACTTGAATTATAAGAAATCAAAAAGGTGGAATCTAGATCTACTTTTTGCCTTTTTCATTTTGTTTTTGTCTAGCAACATGGTCTTGTTTCCCTTCATATTTCGACAGCATGGAGCTCACATGAGACTTATATTCTTCTGTCATTAAGTATTATAGCACATGGGAAGGTGAGTCACCATGTTCTATGCCTTTTATAAACTTTAAATGCAATTTTATACTAGTTTTTCACATAAAATCGGCCCCTATAGAGCACCTGGTTTGACACTGCCTCCAACTTATTTAGAAGGTAATTTTAACCCTATTTAAGATTCTTAATTCGTGGCATGTCAAAAACTACAAGGTAATTGCGTAAAACGCGTTTTAGTGACACCCGAAGGTGTGTTTTGTGCTCTAAGGAAATTTTGGGAAATAAATTGGTTTTATATGAGTTCCAAGTGTTTATAAAAACTTATTATGGTAAATAATGATATATTAGGATGTTACATTGAGTTATATGGGGTTACATCAACCCATGACATAATTTACGGGCCATCGGGACACTCCCGGGCAAAAAGGAGCGCTAAGAAATCCTCCTGTGGTTTTTGTTGAATTTTGAGAAACCACTTCGTGGGTTCTCTTTAGAATGGTTAATAATGATGTTAGGAACTCTAGGAATTAATTTTATAGGAGTTCGTGCCACCTCGGCACTCCTCCGGGTTTTTCGTGCTTTAAGGGGCGTGCGTGAGCACTCCCGAGCGTTTTGCGTTTTTGACTGAATATAGCCTAGAGAATATGTTATATATTCATATAATGAGTGTATGACCATTTGGTTTGAGTTTTAGAGAGGTCATACAAGGTCATGCTTAATCGCCTGTTTCTAAGGCGTTTTACGAACGTTCTTCTTGTCAAGATGTTTAGTGCGCATCTTTGACCTTTGATGATTTATTATATCTTCATAATATACAATAGGTGTAACATAAGTTGTTACATTTATCTAATTGTGTATTTCAATTTATTGTAGCATTTATAGATGCTTAGGCATTCGTAAAGTATTTACGTTGCTCGTTTGTGTACACGTTGGTATTGTTCTTTTCTTGTTGACGCTCTTTATATCGAGCTAGTTATGCAAGAAGTTTAGTCCTTGTTAATATTTGTACATGAACGTTTGTACGAATATGTTTAGTAAATTACGCTGTTAGCGTTTATGGTAAAACGACTGTTTTTCGTGTCGTTTGCATGCGTGAGTTTGCATGCGCACGTGTAATAACATTAATTCACGTAACGTTTGCATGTATAGATTAGCATGTGTAACTAAAACGATCTGTTTCTAGATCAATTCTCCATTATTTAATAATAAACAAGTATTAATTAGATTCGGGGTATTTCAATCTACCCCCCTTAAAAAGGACTTCGCCCCGAAGTCTCATATCTAAGTTCAAATGGTTGTGGGGAATCAAGTTCCGCTAAGCATCCACAACTCAATTCTATTTTAGGGATCAAGTCCCAAGTTCCACTACTTCTCAGTTCGTAGTATATATTCAATCATAACATACAGTGTAATGAGCATGAAAGGTCATCACCAAAAACAACTTAGTGCAGTGCAACGTAGAGCACGTAATTCATTCATAGCAGTGTAGCAAGGTACAGATCATGCAAACATGGAGTCATTCCAATATAGTATGACGTAGTACACATAATTTCGTAGTGCCAAAGTAGCTTCAATATAGTGTAACGTAGTACACATAATCCATTCATGCTAGTGTAACGTAGTACACATCATCAAGTAAGAGTTCATAGAATCACAAAGTCATACTTGTTCACATACAAATCACAGTGCAACAGTACATTGAAAGTGTACTTCCATGCTAAAATGCTAAAACGTGGTAGGCTCTCCCCCCCTTAAAAAGAGGGGTACGCCCCCGTACCCTAGACTATCACAACTTGTCTGGAAATAGTGAGCAATCTTCACTCTTATTTAAAACTTACGATTAGTTTAAAAGATAGCCTCTCGGCTGTAAGATTTTAGGTGGGTATGGCACATATTTGGTTAAGATACGTGAAATACGTTGTGCATTTCCCTGAGCTCAGTAGATAATTTTAACTGATGGGACCACCCGCTTCCGTTGCGCGACTCTGAATAAGTAATGTTCAATCATTTTGGAATAGTCCTAAATGCGCTTCATAGGTGGTATATTTAAGTTTCTTTTGTTCACATGTAGGGTTGATGAGTTGTGTTCACCATTATTTTCGTTTGATTGTCATTGTTGATCTTGATTGGACTTTTGTCTGTTTACGGGGTATTGCCCCTAAGAATTCATGCATTCTCTGACATGTTTTATTTTGCATTATCATGCTTTTATATTTGAATCCCGTATGTATGGGTGAAGGTGATCTTCCATCTTGTTTGTTGTCAAATTATCCATGTCTTGTTTAGACTGTCGGATTGATGTGCCGCGGTATGCCACCGCTCCTGATTATCTTGTCTCTTAGTAGCTGTTAGTTGCAGCATAGCTTGGTATTCTTCATTGTATATCTTGTTACTGTACGTCGGCTTCCAATAATATTGTAGGGTTTGTCCATCCTGTGATGTTCAGGCACATGTGATGTATCTTTCATTATCCTTTTTGAGCAAATCTACTACGAGGTTCTTCCTCTATGTGGCATATACTGTAATACAGTTCACCTTCCATTTGATTTTTCGTCGTCGAGTTCTTTTCCTGTGTTCTTCCCGCTAGTTGCCTTCGCATATGGGGTATCTTCTTGATATATATTATTACTTACTTGTCCATTTAGGATTACTCCTTGTTAAGTCCATAAGCTCTCGCACGTTTGGTTGAAGCATTCTTCCTTCCATGGGTCCTTACCCGATTGGTTTACTATATAAATTCATCATTGGTAGTGGTAGCGTCCTGATAGTGGGGTTCATCATCTTTTTGGTGTTGCTGATGCATTCAGTGGTTCAGTTGTTGTAAATAGTTGTAGTATTCTTGTTGGTCTTGACTTTGTCTTCTATTCGTCACCTCTTGTAGTTGTAATCGTCGGCCTTCGGGTCTTGAATAAATACTGGGGCATATTAAAGTTCTTCTCTTTGACCTTCAGGTCATCATCCCGTGGTTCAGGTATCTGGGTTTACTGTTACCATATTCGGTTTTCATTTTCAATGTAATGTAGAGCTACGGTCAAGCCGTGCATCTTGTTTATAGTATAGAAGATTTCCTGTTATTATCGATTCGCCAATTGTCGGTAGGACATAACAGATCCTTTATTGTCTGTTCATTAAGTACCACAGTAGGGTTCCCGTTAAGGTTTCTAACAAGGTATAATTTTCTCACAATTCCACATGTTCTTGTTCTTGCGGTTTATAAAATAACTCATGTGAGTATTAGTATAAAGTTTCTTATAGGTGGGTTCCCATTTAATATACTGGGTTTGAATTTATAAAGAAAGACTTAAAGTCGATCCTTCCCTTCAGATGGCAATAAGGCCGTTACTTAGAAGGTAGCTTGTAAATTCTCACATTATAGGTAGATGTCTCTTGATCTCATATTTAACTTATTATCATGACTTATGGTATAATAACAATTAGTATTTCCTTCATAGTTGACTATTTTTCCGACAAACGTGGAGTTGTTTTAGCTATTAAGTCTCTTCAGGATAGCTTGGTTAATTTAACTTTTAACTTACATTCTCAACATCTAATATACTTTATTAGACAGATTTTAGTTTAGACCAAAACAAATATTCACTTATCACAGATATTGGTGACCACTTGTAGGGAGTCTCAGGAATCATCCAACCCTGTCGGGGTCAGCGTCAGTGTCGAACTATCCCTCCACTCCATTTTGTGTTTGGTTTTTCCCTTGATCTGACCAGGACCAAGTTCGACCTCCCACGTCAAATATCAAACAACCACATAATTGCAATTTCCATATTTAATCTTATCAAGACTTTGTGACGTGGTGATTACTACATTCTTCCTTGATTGATTGTTACACACTACTACTAGTAACTGTTGTAACTTACACTTAAAACTAGTGTATTCCTTAATCCCCAGAATTAAATTCCTTTGATCAAATCATTAAGCGGGGAAGCCAGTTTTCCCTCTTGGCATAAAAGATAAATTCTTGTTAAACATCTAGACACATATTGTCTATTAATTATATTCAGCAATCGTTTGACTCTTAACACATCATGCAAGCATAAATTCAATTATGGACTTGGATACCTTGGAATATACACTTCTCTTAAAAGGCTTTATCTAGTATTTTAACTTATCAAGGCTTGATCATTGCCTAGACTTTGGTTACCATTACTTAGAATAAAGACAGCAGCATAGTTATTTCTGAATTTGGATTAAGACTCCAAGAAAAGTTTTTATAAGCCATTCTACAATTAAGATCCCATAAGGTATTAATCTCTCCGCCTTAAGCTTGGCCTTTTTCTTGTTATATTTAAATTTCATGGATCAGGTGAATTATGTGTTCACCCTAGGTTAATTATATTTAAATAATAGTACCCTTCCAAACTAGGGGTTCCCAGTTTGAATCCTACGGTTTGGTGACAAGACAATCAACTTTATGGTTTGTTTCTATCTCTTAGATACATGGTTAATCCACAAACTCATTGGCTTTCAAAATATAGATTGCTTAGGTGTATAAACAGAGAATTTATAATCATGGAGATTAGTATATCTCGTTAGGAAAGTTCACGTGCAAAACGCTTGTTGCAAGTCAGGGGTATGTTCTCCCCCCCTTAAAAGTTTAACCCTCATTCACCTTTAGTGTTTATATGAATTCAAACTCTCAATATAGCTCACTCTGCCTCCTTAGAGAGTTATTGGTTATTATGATCGTATAAAATTTATACTACATTGAGAGGTAACTTCTTCGTTTGTTCTCAGGTGTTCTTACTTACATATTCCCAAATTGAGCTGCCATGGAAGACATTATGATCGTATAAATCCATAGGATAGAGTAGGACACGTGCCTCAAAAATAGGGTATAGGTATATTTTATGATATTCATCCCTCTGAAATATATCAATACTCCTCAAAAGTTTTAGGTTTATAACCTCCCAATTATATGTATTTATATATAGCACTTAGTATTGCTATTTTTGGTAGTTCTCTTGACTTTGGAATATACGGATTAAAAAAAAGTTTGTTCTTTTCTCACTGTTTATTAGGAGTCCAGCATTGTCACTGTAATGATACTAGCTGAGACCCTTTTTCATCCCGTGTTTATTTACGTTGGATGATTGATTATATATAGTGTGTCACTGTTATGATTTTCTTGGTATTATCATTGGTTATATATATATATTTGTAGGACTATACTGATAGTTATATCTCAAGGTTTCGCACGGTCTTCTCGCGAAGTTAATGAGGGATTGTAAGATTTTCCCGTCCCGCACTGGGCAGCAAGCTCAGTGCCTCGGTATCCCATAAAATCAGTGTTTTTTTTTTCTCTTCCTGTGTAGGTCTTCGTTTTTTTTGCTTGGTTTACTGGAGCAGCACTTGTTGTAGCAAGTGCGCCATGCAGGTTGTATCATCACGCAGTGTATGTCCATTGAGATATATTTTACTCCATCACTGTATACTTGGCGGTATTGTCAGCCCTTCTGGTCGTCATCAGTATGGCGTCACGATTATTCATCGTCAGCTTCCCGTGTGGGTGACTGTTGGCGTCGTACGGTCTTCAACACACCCTTTCACTAATTCAGGTAGTCTTAAGTATTTGTTTAGTGAATTCCTTTTTACGACATCTGCCCGTTATTTAGGCAGGTCATAATTTGTAGTTACTGTAAGTTTGAACAGTTATTAACGCCCTTCGGCGGACCAAGTAAGAACTGACTTTCTATTCCTCACTGTTCTATCACACACCCTGTATCCCAAGGCTAATTTTGGTTGTACTCAGCTCTCAGAGCGCAACTACGCTCTGATACCACTTTTGTAACACCCCAACCCGAAATCCAATAACCTGTACAATGATAGCTCCCAAAGATGACTGGAAATGCAGCGGAAAATATATACATAACAACGGGTGGTGCTACAACGCCGCTAGTCACCCATGTGACTAGCAAGGCTAACTCCAACATAACTTACAAAAGATGCGGTCTGAGCGCTGAATACAAACCTCTTAAATTAACAAAACCAATAGTAAAGATACAGTACTGTAAATTGCTTCCGGTAGTAATAATAATCCCCTGTCTTAATTCTACCCCACCTACACTCGGTCGGGTAATCTCTTCAACTTCAGGTACCTGAAAAATGGGGGTGCCCCCAAAGGGGCTCAGCAAACAACGCTGGTATGGAAAACGTGCAGCCCATCGTCTACCGGGCCACACCAACTACTTTGTCAAATACATGCAGTTCATTTTTGTAAAGCTGTAAACAAGCATAGTGATAATAACAAGTATCCATACAAGGACAACAATGTCACATAAACAAGACTTCAGAAGGTCAAGTAGATGAACTGTAATCATTTGATAATTGTCGGGTCCACACAGTGGGACTGACAGATGTATAGAAGTATATCAATATAGTGGAGGTATAGTGACCTCGTTATAAAGAAAGGTTGGGGTAAGTAGTCCCCCAGAAGGTAACGTAGTTAATTCCTGTACTTAAAAGATGTGGGAATCGAACCCTCGAGAGGAATGAAGTCTTCCTCTCCACTTGAACTGTTCCGGTACGCAGCCGGTGAGTGACATAGTGCACCCAGAACTCTAGAACTGTTCCGGTACGCAGCCGGTGGGTAGCATAGTGTACCCAGAACTCCCGTCGCGACGTAAATTGAATAGGAGACGACCTGAGACAGGTACAACTCCCGTAGCATGCATGGCCAGATCCAACTGGGCTCCTCGTTCTCGTAGTGTAGAATTGTTAGGTGTCATACAAGGACGTTAAACAAGAACACAATGTGTATTGTCAGTTATCACGTTTAGGATAATGACGTTTGTTATAAAGTGAAGTTAGTGAGAGACTTGAGTACAAGTCCTCAGTATAGTAAAGCGCAGGTATTTAATCCACTGGTATAGTAGTGTTTGTATGCGTGGGACATACACGTTGTAGTTAGCATCATTCATGCACATGAAATAATACAACGGTGCACAAGAGTAAACAACATTTACATTAATTATCTTGGTCGTTATTTCAAACAACAGATAGCACACAAGCCAGTGTAATGCGGTAGAAAACAGGTTGCAAGAATCCCATACCGTTCACCGTAGACTGTACTTGCTTAGTTCTCGGTCAACGCCTGGTCAAACAATGTCCTAGAATAGGATTAATCTGAGAGTGTTAATTTATGTAACTCTCATATAATAATTTTATTGATTCATGAAACGATTTCATATTCGTTATTTCATATGAGGTTTACTTTCTTTATACTTAGGTAGCTTCTTTAACTTCTTTCCCTTATTATTAATTAAGGTATTTATATATTTCCAAAACATGTAGTCTTAATTTATAAGACTTATATTTGTGTGGTAATTTCTTTTAATCACCTTATGATTTGATGTATAACTTATTCGTTATTTTTTTGATTTATCTTTAGATCCTTTAATGTATATAACTATATATTCATGTACCATTTATGTTACATGCTTTACCATTGTCCAAATGACATAGTAATTTATAATTTTATCAATGACATTTATTGGTCACATGTTAGTTAATCCTCCTCTTAGATTTATTTTAAAATATACTATAGCTCCAAATATTATTTGGTGTTTCCACATAAAATTCCTTATATTTTTTTTCCTTTTGATTTACTTGAAAATCTCAAATATATATATTTCATACACATGTATTATTTATGATACATATATATAATGGTCTAAATAACATAACCACTTCATAAGTTCTCAAATTATTTTTACATGTCACACATGGGCATATTTTTCCCCTATCTTTTATTAATTATATACTAACCCCAAATAATATTATTTCTTTTACAAGTAAATTACTTGTACTTGCATATCATATAGTTTTAATTCATAAATCCTTAAATCATAATTATCTTTTTCTAAATTTCTTAAATATCCATATAGAACCTACAAATATTTTTAATCCCATAAATACATCATACTTTTCGGTTATTATGTTATAACCTCATTTATTTCATAAACTTACTTTATACTCCAAAATACATTATAATACATAGTTTCATTCCCTTAATTAATTAATTCACTAAACAACCACTATAATTTAGTAATTATTATTGAACACCATAACTTTAATAAATCACCAATTAGCCACATTCATTTTCGGCTTTGCCATATTTTTCTTATAATTATATTTCAACTCCAATCTCATTATATTATATAGTTTTAATTCCTTATTTAATTATATTACAAGACAACCATTAATATTTTGGTATATGACTTTTGAACATTATAACTTTTCGAAAATTACAATTGGGCCCCTCAAACTTTCGGCCTTAATGTAATATTTTCAATAATTACAATTTAACCACAAAAATCTTATAACCTTTACATAATGTCTTATAAACTATAGTTTTAATTTTTAGTTCTTCTTAATTACTGAATAAATGCATATAAATTCTTAAATTACAAAACTAGCCCAAAGTAATTCGGCTTTGGTCATGTACTTTCCATTAATTACATTTTCACCCCAAAACTTTATAATAGTTATTTAATAACTTATAAACTATAGTTTGAATATTTAATTCCTCAAAATTTCGAAAGTGAACTTCATGATTCTCTTAATTATGAATTCACCCCATATTAAATTCCAAACTTTCATAATAACTTTTATAAATTACATAATAGCCCAAAACTTTATAAATTGTTATCTTAACACTTGTTTAAATTATCTAAAATTCATAAACTTAATTCCTAACCTTATATTATATCATGTTCATCCCAAGGACACCCTTAACTCTCGGTCTTTATAGTATATGCACCAAACTTTGTAAAAATTACATTTTAGCCACATAACTTAATTCATTAACCATTTAAGCACTAATAAAATGTTTTTAACTCTCCAAACTTTATAATATAAGTTTATATACCTAAGTAGGTCATTAATACCTATTTATCACTTAGACCATTCGGCCATAATTAATTGGTGACCATATAGTATATAAAAGTGGATTTATATGTTAAAATAATTATACAGAAATTCATAGGAGTTATATAACTCATGTAAAAATTATTGAAATGTCTTATATTGATTCTTAGCTCAAAATAGAACATTTTTACCCTTGGTAATTCGGTTTGAATTGTACCTATCATAGATAAATTTTGTGACACAAAAATGTGTCTTAAGGTAAATATTTCCATATAGGTTATAGATTATATTTTGGTATATTATACCATGTAGTTTCGGTTTTATATAACCTAGGAGATGTACATAATTTTTGTATAATTTTTAGAAGCTTAACAAAGCTTAAAACATAAGATTAACTTAGTAAACTTACTTCTTAACAAAGGTGGTTAAGTGCTTAAACTATTCTTGGATCTCCAAGCTTTCTCCAAGGTAATCTTGATGCTCCACTTCAGTTATATGCAAGTGGTGAAGGAGTTTAGGAGTTAGATCTTCAATAAAGATCTTAAGTAGATTTGTAAGTAGTTTTCCAAGGATTTACCTTAAGCCTTTTCTCCTTATAAATTCGGCACACCTAATATGGATGAAGAACAAATTTTCCTTCATGAAAATGAAGAAGAAAAGAGTCTTAAAAGAAGTAGAAATCGGTTACACACAAAAATGTGCTTTAAGGATTTTCAAGCATGAAAACTACCTTAAGATAACTTTGAGATGCTCCTTGGATTAATGTTGGTTTAGACAACCTCCTTGGAGTACTAATTGATGCCGAATCCTTGTAGGTATGCTAGGAAGAGTTTTGCTTCAAGGCTTGACAAGAAATGCTAGGAAATTACCTTAAAGATGAAAATAGAAGTTAAAACTCCATTAATGGACTTAAGAGCTTCAAAGGAAGAAGATGAATCAAGAAGAGAGAGGAGAGAGCCTTACCAATTCGTGAGTGAAGTGTGCAAGGGGAAGAATGAGACTAAGCTCACGTAAGAAGAGAATGCAATTTGGAATTTGATTTTTGTTTTGTTAATTTTCAATGTCAAATGACTATTCTTTTTCCTTAGTTTATTACATGAGTTATTGGCTCAATAAATGCCCTTATTTCCAGCATATGTTCGGCCATAATGCAAGACAAGGCAAGGTGGGAACAATTATGCAAGCTAAATGACAAGGTAAGAAAAGTAAGGCTTTATTCCTTTGATTTTTCAAATGTTGAATGATGTCTTCTTCCTCCTATGTAGACCCACGAAATCAGAGCTTAAATGGAGTGTCTCAACCGGTAATGAAGAGCCAAGGACAAGCAAGGAAGGTCACTTGAATTATAAGAAATCAAAAAGGTGGAATCTAGATCTACTTTTTGCCTTTTTCAATTTGTTTTTGTCTAGCACACATGGTCTTGTTTCCCTTCATAATTTCGACAGCATGGAGCTCACATGAGACTTATATTCTTCTGTCATTAAGTATTATAGCACATGGGAAGGTGAGTCACCATGTTCTATGCCTTTTATAAACTTTAAATGCAAATTTTATACTAGTTTTTGCACATAAAATCGGCCCCTATAGAGCACCTGGTTTGACACTGCCTCCAACTGATTTAGAAGGTCATTTTAAACCTATTTAAGATTCTCAATTCGTGGCATGTCAAAAACTACAAGAAGTAATATTGCGTAAAACGCGTTTTAGTGACACCCGAAGGTGTGTTTTTGTGCTCTAAGGAAATGTTGGGAAATAAATTGGTTTTATGAGTTCCAAGTGTTTATAAACACTTATTATGGTAAATAATGATATATTAGGATGTTACATTGAGTTATATGGGGTTACATCAACCCATGACATAATTTACGGGCCATCGGGACACTCCCGGGCAAAAAGGAGCGCTAAGAAATCCTCCTGTGGTTTCTGTTGAATTTTGAGAAACCACTTCGTGGGTTCTCTTTAGAATGGTTAATAATGATGTTAGGAACTCTAGGAATTAATTTTATAGGAGTTCGTGCCACCTCGGCACTCCTCCGGGTTTTTCGTGCTTTAAGGGGCGTGCGTGAGCACTCCCGAGCGTTTTGCGTTTTTGACTGAATATAGCCTAGAGAATATGTTTATATATTCATATAATGAGCGTATGACCATTTGTTTGGTTTGAGTTTAGAAGGTCATACAAGGTCATGCTTAATCGCCTGTTTCTAAGGCGTTTTACGAACGTTCTTCTTGTCAAGATGTTTAGTGCGTATCTTTGACCTTTGATGAGTTATTATATCTTCATAATATATACAATAGGTGTAACATAAGTTATTACATTTATCTAATTGTGTATTTCAATTTATTGTAGCATTTATAGATGCTTAGGCATTCGTAAAGTATTTACGTTGCTCGTTTGTGTACACGTTGGTATTGTTCTGTTTTTTTGTTGACGCTCTTTATATCGAGCTAGTTATGCAAGAAGTTTGGTCCTTGTTAATATTTGTACATGAACATTTGTACGAATATGTTTAGTAAAATTACGCTGGTTAGCGTTTATGGTAAAACGACTGTTTTTCGTGTCGTTTGCATGCGTGAGTTTGCATGCGCACGTGTAATAACATTAATTCACGTAACGTTTGCATGTATAGATTAGCATGTATAACTAAAACGATCTGTCTCTAGATCAATTCTCCATTATTTAATAATAAACAAGTATTAGTTAGATTCGGGGTATTTCACCATAACTCACATTAGATTCACTTCCACCACTGTTTCGGTTAACGAATTTATAACGTCCGTAGACGATAAAGACGATCCACACTTATTAGTGGTCATCTGACTCTACACACTCTAACTTCTCACACCCTCTACCCATCACTTATTCCTTAAATTATATCCTAACTCGGTGGTTCTTATGTCCGGTATTTCTTGATCAGAGCGTAACTACGCTCTGATACCACTTTTGTAACACCCCATCCAAAGCCAATCGTGGTTATCGCAAAACTGAACGCTTAATCGAATTCGTCGAAGCGGAAATAACAAACACCTGGACCTTGCCACGGTTTGATCGTTAGAACATACCGGCCTTATAATATTACAACACTTATCCAAAATGAACAACAGACCAATCACCACCAACCAAAATACCACCAACCAACCGAGTATAAGTACTAAGTCATAATCACATCCTTACAGCAGTTTCAATATAAACAACGGGAGCACAAGCGCAACCCATACTCAAAATAAATAACCCATCCTAAGTCTAACCGCTCCTACTCTTGTGGTGCGTCCTCACGGGCCTCTTACCTGCAAGTGTAAAAACAGCCCCCAAAGGGGGTCAGCACGAATGCTGGTACTCCCTCTCATGGCCCCCAAGCTAACGGGACTACGACGACTAATTGTCGATAGCATGGAAATTGATTACATACACAAGCATGATATGAAGTGCAATAAACAACAATCCACAGATGAACATACTTAGTTCACAAACAATGAACGACATAAGCGTTCCCATATCAAGTGGGTTAGTAACCCCTTCCTTAGTCCTGATTTCCTTTTCCTCAGTTCCTTACCTTACCTTAATCTTAACCTCAACTTATTCTCAGTATACAAACCGTTCCTAGAAGGGAATGGTTGTAGCTTAATTTCAAACCTGGGATTTAGGTGATCCCACCGCACCATCTTAATGCCACCTACCCTGGACGGGAGTCCAGCGTAGCTGAGCCGGCAACCGGCCCTAGGCTACAAGTCCGAAGACAAGTCCTTAAGCGGAGGGCGGATCTGATTCAGATACCGTCCCCCTTTCCTTAGCATGCATGACCGGAGTCAGTCCCGGGTTTCCTCACTCAAGTTCCAGTTAGTAGAAAACTTAAACACCATGTATTAGTTAAACCTTAACGGGTATTAACCAACAATCGCCAATACTTAACTCTTATTCTTAACTCAATAAGTACTAAACTTGGTTAGTAACAATCTCAAGTCTTGTGGGTTAGTGTAAAGAAAACACATACACAACGAGAACAAATATAACCGGTTGCATGCTTCATCTTGTCCTAGTCATAGCAAGTAAACAGATAGTACACAAGCCGAGGGACACCTCGTTAGCAAGCAGGTCACAAGAAAGATTGTACCGTTCACCGTCGATCGTCGTTCGTTAACCTTCTCCGGGGTCCCAATTCACAAACCTAAAACATTGATTCATTTTTAGACCATTAGTTACTTGCACCTTACTTAACTCACTTAGTCCCTAAAGATTCCCATTGAATATCCTCTTAAATCCTTGCCACTTAACCTTATAAACTTAACTTCAAACATTAAGGTTTTTACTTAACTTAACTTAATCCCTTAGGTTCTTAGGGTCCTAATCATTACTACCCTACCAATGGCATACCTTATTACCAATTATCATCCTTAGAATTCAAAATTTCATTTTTTTAAGTGTTAAGGGTCGTCCGACCCACCGTCCGACCCACCAACTGGGTCGGACCCTTCCAGTAACTTTCGGGTTTGAAAAACTCCACATGTCCGACCCATGTCCGACCCAACCAACTGGGTCGGACCATTCCAGAAATTTTCCGTCTTCTAAACCTCATCTGTTCGACCCATGTCCGACCCAACCAACTGGGTCGGACCATTCCAGAAATTTTCTCATCCTTTAAAACACACCCGTCCGACCCATGTCCGACCCAAATCCTCTGGGTCGGACCGTTCCAGAACCATTCTCTGGCGTCTAACAGAGGCCGTCCGACCCAAACTTGGGTTGGTCCCCTGGGTCGGACGCCACCAGAACATGCCCAAACATTGTCAAATCTTCACTAAACTTTTCCTCAAGCCTTCCAATGTGTTCTAACATCATTTAGACCCTTAAACCCACCTTAAACCGTCTTCCAAACTCATTAAGACAACCTCCAAAGATCATTCCAATCCTTTACTCAATTCTTACAACAACTACTAACACTTAACACTTATTTCTTTTCTACATTTCAACATCCCTTTCACCTAGAACTTATACTAGCCAAAAGTTTCCTCCTTAAGAACTTGACCACACCATATACACTACTTTCCACCCCTATTACATTTTCCAAGCCGTCCTTGAATTCTAAACTCTAGTTTCTACCTAAACCATCTACAAGTTTTATGCTCTTTTACATCAAACTTACTAAAGTTTCCTAGCTTTTTTATCAACATTTACCTAAGTCCTAAATACCCAAGTACATTCTTTTGATTCCTAAATCCTTCATAGTGATGCCTAAGTCATCATAAGTCATTTAAGCACCTTATCCTCACCCTTTTTCATCAGGACAACCTTTAGAATTTCCTAGTACTACCTTAGTCATGAAATCTCCTTAGAACATGTCAAACGCTTAGGTTCTCCTCTAAATTTTTGCCATGGGTTCTCTAGTATATAGTTGCATCCAAACACTTGACCTTTCACCATCAAACAACCAATATCACTCAAATTCTCATCACAACACCTTAACACACAATTTACACCAAAACTACACCACATCATTACATAGTGTATAAACTTAAATGCTTGGCACTTAGGCCCTTAAATGACAATAATCTTAACCACTGAATTTCCACATATATTGCCTTTAACCCGCGAATACACAACAAGGCTCCCATTGAAATAAAATGCTTCTTGTAATTCACCTTGATATTCTTAAACTATCTCTTTTCTCATTAGCTCCTTAATCACAAGTTCACAAACATGATCATTGTTTCTCCTAGGTCATATATAGCCCTGTTCTAATGTAAACTCTACACTAAACTCATCACATATCTAAATCCCATTCCCTTAAACAATAAAACACCTTAAGGTAAGTAATTTACCTTATTCTTTCACAAGCTCACAAACTTTCCTCCTTAGGTTTTTCCTTGCTCAATCTCGGTCACCAATATATATCTCCTTGCCAATGTTCTAATTAATATCCAATGACTCCGATGAGTACTAGATAATACATTAACCCTAAGGAACAAACCCTAGGTTAAAATGTGCTTTAAGGTATTAAGGTGATTGTCTTTACCTTGTTTTCCTCAAGACAAGCTTGGATATGAAGCAAGAAGGACCTCCTCAATCCTTTGAAGAGTAGAAAAAAGCTAGAACAAGGCATTAAAATGAAGCCTCATGAGCATGTATTTTCGGTTATGAAGAAAAGTGATGGAAACCTAGATTTTCTTACACTTTCTTTACCTTAAGAGAATGGAGAAGCCAATGGAGTCTCCAAACTTGAGTTTCCTCCTTTAATGGTGGTTTGGCTTGGCACCAAATCAAAAATCTTGAAGTTTTAAAAGATAGAAAGAGAGAGCTTGAGCTAACTAAGAGGAATATGTAATTTGTTTTGGTTTTGGAGCTAAAATGAGTAAGTAGTGTACAAAGGAAGGTGGAGCTAGCATGGGGTTGTTCTTCACGTCAATGGAGAAGGGAGAGAGCAAGAGAAACCGTTGGAACAAGAGAGAATGAAGAGATGAGGAGAGAGGTGATTAAAGGTAAGATATTTATCTTGTAAAGAAAATAGTAGTTTTGCTTTATAATTATTTGTTTACTTAATAACTAATAAAGGTGGTGACTCACCTTGTAAAAACCGGCCCCCATTAAGTAATAAGGGGTACTTAAGTCTTTGTTGACCAAATATCTCACTTATATTGACTTATGTTATAAACTAGCTTAATTAAATTACTATTCACAAAACAAGGCACATTGTTGTGAAATTTTTGATTTCCCATTGATTTAGACTTCCTAATGTGATACTAATTAGTACACATGTTAATTAAAGAGTAATGATGGACATTTAGCCACTCAAAGCCCGTTTACAAGACAATTTTTCAAAAATGTGCTTTAAGACTCCTTAAAGCACATTTTGTGTTTTAACTTGTTTTCAAGCTTGGTTTTCTTTTGTAATTGATTTAAAATGACCATTAGGATATTATTAAGGTCTTAGAACAATATTTGGGTACTCACCCAAGTCTCTCCAAGCTTAGAGCACGTTTTTGCTTAAACTGCTCTTTTGGTGTTTCCTTATGTTTTCTTTGATTAGAAATGTTTCTAAGGCATTATTTAGCCTCCTTATAACTTAGTTTATCCTTTAAACACCATATCTAAGTTTGGGGTATTTCATGGAAGACCAAACAGATCCTTCAATTAGTGATTCTTAAACACCAACTACCCCACTTATGCATAACTTCAAAGCAAGTCAGCCGCTTCCACTTCAAACATGCCATGAAAACCATCCCCTAAAAGCAACCTTGTCCTCAAGGTTGATGTCAGAAGTAGCAGCAGTAATATTATAATCATTGTTGTCATGAAATCAACTATCTCTTCCAAAACTGTCACTCAACTCCCAATTGTGAGGAGTTTTTACACGCGAAATTCTTTCCTAATGCCAACTCATCAGCTGAATCGCTTTGGCATGAAGATCGTTTATGCCGAATCGCTTTGGTGTTAGAACCCTTGGCTGATCACTGGGCATAGACACTTGAGTATCCTGATTTTGAAATAGGTACAAAATTTCCTCTGATTCTTCCTGATTAACCGGTGTGTTGGTCTTTTTCTTCCCTCCGTTTCTTTGCTTAAACCTTATCCTTTTTTCTCTTCCTATTCCGAATGATCTTCTTTTGTCTCCTTCTCTTGCTGGAATCCTCAAATCCAGTGGGTGTACTTTTTTTATGACTTAATACCACTTCCTCTTAAGGTCTCAAATTATTTTTAATATTCTTTATGGACTTTTTTGCTTGTCGTCTATGCTCTGATTTAGGATCTTGAGGCGACAATGACAGCATCTTCACTGGAATTGGGGTCTTTGAATCTGTAGAATTTATTTCCTTCATTAAATCATCACTCAGGACATTAAGGTCCACAATAGCAGGACTAGACTCAAATGCAATCTTCACACCACCGTCTTCCTCAGTTAAAACCAATTGCAATCCAGTAGTCATACAGTAGTGAGTGGCGTTCCATTTGTCGCCACATCCAAAGCACATCCCTTGTGGGCGACTGCGCTGCATCTCTTCCTCCAAGATTCACTTAAACCGATTCATAGAGGAAGAAGTTCCCCTTTGACAAAGTGGAAGATTGGGTCGATAGGTTAGGGATTGTAATTTCCCTATTGTTATACCGAAAATTTAAACCCTCTCGAAGTAGTCTCTAAGGCATATGTGTTACAAAGGGCAAAATGGTCAAAATGCACCAATGCGGGATTTCCAAGGATTCTCAGGATTTTCTATTTTCATGTGACTTGTTCACTATCTCCAAACACTTCCGAATACCATGGTCATCATGAAAGGTATTTCATAATTTGCAGATAATATTTATTTTGGAAGTTTAGCTTTTAATACATATTATAAGCTAATCTCTTTAATAATTAACACATGAAATAACCTCAAAACAGAAATAAAAGGTTTCCAAAAATTAAAACAAAATTTTCACATGGTTATCATGACTTCATACAGTCATAAACCTGAAAATATTTTATTTGGAACCATAGCCCAAATTTAAAGAGAAATTCAAACATTCTTGCAATTTTCTCTCCCCTTTGGAAAATACCTAAATCAAGTCCAAATGTCATGAAATTTTAACACAAGATATATATTGATTTTTAGAGACCTAAACCGTTGCAATTTTGTAAGTTCGGCTTTCCAATCATAAGTTATGAATAATGGGAGGTTCCAGATTGTAAGATTTTTATCTAATCGGTTATTTATCAAAATAACTCGATTCCAACTCCCAAAATTCCTTAAACTTGTCTTTTATATTTGGTTCAAATTTCAGAATTTTTATCAACCTGTAGCATATTCTAAAAAAATCAAATTCTCTTAGAGCATAAAATCAGGGTTTTAGATTAAAAAAAAATCTATCAATTTGGTCATGCTCTTTCTAAAAAAGACCTTCCCAAAAATGACCTAAGGCAGAGGAGAACATTAAAAAAGTTAGAAAGCACAACCGTCAACCTTCTCCCTACGTTTATGAACTTCTAAGCCTCGAATCAACACCAAAACTCTACTGAAATCACCCCGAAATCACCAAAAACACTTCCTTTCATCTCCCATCAAACGTCCAAGCACCAAAAAACCAAAAATACAGAACCAAAACGTGGTTAACAACCCAAGGAAGAAGGGGTCAGAAGCTCGGGTCAATTCAATCCAGAACCAATCCCGTCGAGGCACCAAAAGATTCCCGACGTGAAGAATCTCCCATAATTCGAAGGTAAAACATGTAGAAATATTGATTTCCTAACTCCCCATGAATTGTTTAATCTTGTGCTTACTAACATATTATACATCTTTCAGCACCCAATAAATTTATCTAAAAACACCGCCGGGAACCACTAGAACGCCACTGTCTGTAACACCCTACCACAAATACCGTCATTACTGTACAATTACTTACCTTCACAGCGGATACTACATACATAACGGCGGGTGTACAATGCCGTTAGTCACCCACGTGACTAACAAGGCGAGTTACAATACTACATACTATCGGTCTGATGAATATGAACATACCGAGTACTCTATACCATACATTACTTTCCCTTGCGTGCTCAACCATACTTCAATTACAACTCCAATACTATACTATACCGAGTATACTACAATCCTTAAAATTACCGATACAGTTTCAGCTTCCAAATTCGCATTACAATACAAGTACCAATCCCTACTATACAACTACCCATGCTTATGTAGCAGTCCCCGTCCTACTCTCTCGAACGGTGATCAGCTTCGGGTACCTGCACACTAAAAACGGTCCCCCGAGGGGGTCAGCTTACGCTGCACATGAAATTCGCATATACCGCGTGCTAACCGTGGTACGCCGACTACTTTGGGTCGGATATACATGGAGTTCATTTTACATGCATACACACATACAAATATAACACAATACCTTACAACAATACTTACATACATATACAGGGTACAATACTTACCAAGGGAGACCATTCTATAGTCAACCGTTCATCTGAGCTACTTATTCAATACTCTTTCGTACTATGTTCAAATTTCACTACTCTACTCATACTCACTCCTTACTCTTGCATACTCATCACTCCATGTTCGGTGCTTTACTCGTACACACTCTTTACTCCACACTCGATTCTACACTTGTACATACTCACTACTCAATTCTCCATACTTACTCATACGTACTCAATTCTCAATGCTTACTCGTACATACTCAATACCCGATACTCATTACATACTCATACCCGCTTCTTACTCAATACTTATTACTTTACTCGTACATACGCGATACTCAGTACTCATTACTTGGCCACCGGGCGGAGTCATACACAAGACTCGCCACCGGACCTACAATACGAGGGCTATACGATTAGCTCCTCAAATACTCAAATGTCCGTTTTACCGGACTACTCAAATTCCCAACACTCTTCTCTCAGAGTATAATACAATCACATGGATTAGCCTAGAAGTATCTCTCTTGATAACCTCGGCTAGCTTAGGGAATCACCACCGTCTAGTATCCTCAGATTTAAGGGTTTCCCCAACATATCGAATACTCTCTCGTTCGGGGCATACTTACATCAGTCGGGTCCTCTCATAATAGGTCGACTAATTGCTAAGGGGTTTGGAGATCCCTCATCATTCTTTACTACTCTCATGGTTCATGTCTTGCACCAAGATTAATTCCTCTATTAGAGGTTACTTATATACTTCCACTACTCATTAATTGTGGATTACTCATTTCGGTTCTCCTACCGTTATCGGGAGGTTATTACTCCCGTACACCCTCTCACATTCTAGTAAGTTCATTGGGTTGCGTTATCGTTTATTGTTTCGATAGTTTAGTGCGTTGCTACTGTTCCATTAGTTCACGACATGACTCTTGCTACGAGTCACTACATAACAAGACTCATCTATGAGTCGATCTGCGCACTAAGTGAAGCCACACAGTCAAGCATGAAGGGTTAGCTCACACAACATACATCAAGACATACAATGAAGGCAATAAACCATTTTCATGCTTTAGTCTTGATTAGCCGGCATACAGCACACAAATCAACGTAACTCGGTTAGCATACGGGGCATGAGAAAATCATACCTTTCACCGGAGTTAGCTTTACCATGTGTTCCCTTGTTCCTTGGTTCACACTTGTTCCACTGATAATGTTTCCAACATTGTTATTAATACTATGCTCATACGATATACAAGTAATTACTACTCCCTTACTTACCCCGTTATCCCGGTACACTTAATGTTCTTATACTTACAACTTCCTTAACTTGTTTCCTTACTCACATGTGCATTTCCTCACCCTTTCTTTCCATTAAGGTTGTGTTACTACATTTACATATACCTATGTGTATAGGCATATACTTATATACATATGATAACTCTAATCATATATATATATATTTTTTTTTGACTCGACCGACCTTACCCAGGGTCGGTCCCAAGGTCGGTCGAAGTCAGTAAGGGATTACACTGGAAAATTACGGGGCCGACCGACCTTGCAAGTCCGGTCCCAAGGTCGGTCCATTCCAGTGAGTTACTTGACAGAAAATTTTAGCCCGACCGACCTTGCAAGTCCGGTCGCAAGGTCGGTCCATCCTAGTAGCTTACAAGACGGAAAATTTTTGAGTCGACCGACCTTGCAAGTCCGGTCGCAAGGTCGGTCCATTCCAGTAGGTTGCATTACGGGAAATTCTTCTGGCCGACCGACCTTGCATGTCCGGTCCCAAGGTCGGTCCATTCCAGAAGGTTTCCGTCCTTTGTAAATCTGGGCTCGACCGACCTTGCAAGTCCGGTCCCAAGGTCGGTCCGGCCCAGTATTTCAGTTCTCATTTCTGTTTTCAGTCCTCTCTTTTACCCATTACTTCCCCATTGTTCCTACACTTAATCCCACATATTTTAACACTACTTAGGCCCTCAAAATTGCCTGGTTCATCCCCCAAATACCTTACTCATTTCTAAATCCATATACACAATTTTTCCTCACTTCCTTCAACACTTGTAATAGTTTTTGTTACACTTATGCTACAGATTTTATAACTCAATCCTCACATCCAATACTTCTACTACTAATACCATTACTAGCATCCTAAATACAATTCCAAGAAATTACCATGTCTATACCCAAGTCCAACATCCATTTCACTACATCTTGCACACTAATTTTTCCTAGCTTCCCCAATACATTTTTATCACTTCTTGTTATAGATTTTTATATACGTTATCCTCATCCTCCAATTACCAATCCCTAGTCATTAAACATCTCTACTAACCCCAATACATACCTTGGTTCTCCCATTCACCAAGTCATTCTTTAATGCACAATTCCTACCAAATTTTACCATAGCTCACCCATAATTCTTACTTATCCACACATACCCATCATCACCAAAATCATTCCTATTCTAGCCACACCCATACAAGGGTCCTACCAGCAATACAAAGAAATCTTAATACATCAATGCTTCCTCAATTACATTACCAATACATCATTATTCCTCAAATAGCATTACTAGTATACATACACCATTCTTTTGGCTCTAAGGCCTACAGTTCCACACATTTACTCACCAATACTCAAACATCTACAAACTACAATACCATTACAATAGTTTAGGTTCTTTATTTGTTCACCCATTCCCATTACTCTAATGCATTTAAAATTAAGCATTAAGAAGAGCTCTTACCTTGAGCTTAAATTTCCTTTCCTCCTTTCCAATTCTTCCCTTCCTCTCTTTCTTGTACCAATCGGTCACATGGGAGTAGAGTTGTCAAACTCCACCCCAACACCCAAGAAACACCAAAAATGCATTTTAATTACTATTCTAAACCCTTAGAGAATTCTAATTCCATAAAAAGCTTAGAGTACAAGTTAGGGTTTTACCTTTGGAGGTCTTTGAGAGGGATTCTCACCCTTGAATCAAGAAGGGGGTTACTCCACCATTGGAGGGTTGAAACAATGCTCCAAAGGAAGAGAAAAACAAGGTAAGAGAGAGAGAGGCAAAATCAGCCATACAAAGAGATGGAGAAAAGTGAGGTCTTTCATGGAGATTTTTACCTTGTTTGAAAGAGGAGACTCCAAGCTTCACAATGGTGTGCTTTTCTCTTCAAATGGGGAAAACCCATGGAGATGAAGTTGCTCATTTTAGGATTTTGAAAAGATAGAAATGTAGAGCTTGAAGAGAGGAGTTCAAATATGTATTTTGTTTTTGATTTGGAGCTCACATGAGGATGTAGCATGAGGATGAAGGTGGAGTTGCCATGGAAGCCATGGGAGAGCTCCCAAAATCGCCCCAAATCAGAGAAGGGAGGAAGGAGACGGTGAGAGAAAAAGAAAGGGGAGAGAGAAGAGGGAAAAGTGAGAATGAGAGGTGAGAGAGTGTTATTTACTTTTTGTACTTTTACCCTCTTGCTTTTTGACTTACTTATTTGTTACTTGTGTGTGTGTGAGAGAGCTGTTTACACCAGTAAAAACCGGCCCCCACTGTTATATTAGCTGGAGCGTTTTTCGTCTTTTACAAAAACGTTCATTATTTTACCCGGTTTTGATACTATTCACTAACCGGGCCCGTTTTCCGGAATTTTCTCGTTTCTTTATTTTTACTGGTTATGAAGCTTCCGTTAGCGCTTAATAATTATTATTCTAATATTTTAAGGATTTATAATTTTACCAGGTTCCTTTGACCACTTAAAGTCACGTTTTCGGGTTTCCTCGAAAAACGTGCGCTAAAGCACTTTTAGCGTTTAATACATTCTCTAGGATCCGTTTTTCGGGAATCATTCCCGTCTACTAATTAGGCATGAATAAGCCTTAGGAATCCTTACGATACTATAACCGAGGTCTCGTACCTTCTATGGTTATTTAACGCTTACTTTAGCGTTTCGCTTTCTAAGTGTTTTTTCATTTCTTTTGGATTTATTTTCTTTACCAAAAATTACTTAGGCACTATTAGGCCCTTAAATACTAATTAGAATAATTTAATCACATATTTAAGTTCGGGGTATTTCACCGTCCGTGGCTAGTCCGTGCCCAAGATGGCCTGTCCGGGATCCCGGACAGCATGTCCGTGGCCACGGACAGCCTCAGACGGCGGTGGGATTGAATTTTTTGAACTTTTTAGGTTTCAACGGTTCATGTCCGAGCCCACAGATGCCCTGTCCGTGGCCCCGAACGTTTTTAAAATTCGTTTTCTACTACAAATTGATTTTTTTGCATTGTTAATTTAATTGGGGTCCGTGGTCTCGAACATTAGGTCCGTGGCTATGGACAAGATTAAAATTTGACCTAACTCTGCCCCCAAAACCTAGTTAGTTTAGGTAGTTTCAATTTCTACTTTAATTTTCAGTAAAAAAAATCAAAAATATAAAAAATCATAAACATGTGCGCTTAGGTAAAACAAATTTGTAAAAAGCCGTAAATAGCCTAAGTAGAGGAAAACCGACCTATGAGGGGTAATGAAACTAATTTGAACCCTAAATAAGTCGAAACCAAGCCCCCGAACCCGAACTCTCCTTTCCTAATTTAATCTAGGTTAAAATTAGGTGGCGACTCATAATAGGTTCCAGTGAGCTAACTTAGGATTTGATAATTATAGTTATATGACTTAGTTGTTAAACTTATGTTATAAGTGGACCTAGAACCCAATTAGATCCTAATTAATCTAATCAACATAGGATAGTGGTTCAAAAATTGAGGCTCACAGAATGGCGACTCTGCTGGGGACAAATTCTTAATATAACTTGTTTAATTTTAAGAAAGAGGGCTTAACTCGAAATTGTTTATTTATGACTTTATTACTCCCTCCGTCTTGAATTGACCGTCCTGTTTACTATTTGGACATGTCGTTTGACTTCAATTTTTAACATATAAGATAAATTAATTTTGAAAATTTAAGTTTTATATATGAATCCTTACATGATAAACTATATGTTACAAAATTAGTTTTATAAAATTATTTATCTTATATGCTTAATATTGAATTGGAAAAAACATTGTTTGTTTACTTTCATACGCAATTTAAGTTTCTGCAACCTTGCTTCATGTGAGAGAGTGAGGGTCCACGTAAACCGATTTCACCCCGGGACCCACCTTAGGGTCCCTTGTCAGGAACTCATACCTTTTTAGGTGATGTGAATAAGTGGGTGTTGGGTAAAAACCTAACGGCATGTATACCGGTCGATTATAGCAAGTTTTTCCTAGAAGTGTCCCTCCAGGTTATCGAATCCAAGGGAGGCAGCGTTTTAGTTTTAATTAATATTTAAAAACAAACTAACAAATCGGTTCACTCTAGTGACAAGGGGGTTTTGTTTGTTGAATTACTAAAGTATGAAACAAGAGTGTAAATAAGAGCAAAGGTAATAAATGCAAGACAGTGGGCAAATTAATAGTATTTTCTTTGATTTAATAAAAAGAGAAATTCCAGTTTACTAATCCTCCAAATTCTTCGGTTCCTTTTTCAGTGTGTTTACCAAAATTCAGATTAAAATCCTAGAACAGAAATATTCCACGTTCGGTCTCCGCTCAGTGGAATCTAATTAACAGCTAATAAATTTTAACTCTCGTTACAAATTTACTAAATGCTAACAGCTTTAAGAAAAATCCAGTTTATTGATCAGTTAATATCCAAGAGGAATTACCATCTCTAAATTAACCGGTATTGTTCCTGTTGTCTATTATCTACCGCAGTTCTCACTTATAAGCAGATAAACTGGTAAATCAAGTAATTGGCCAAATCACAAGATTGATAAAAATAAATAAGGAACAACACTTTAATCTATTAAAATGGTAAATCACAAAGATAATGGAACCTTGAATTTGGATTACATAGTAAACCGAAATTTATAAAAACTACTCAGCCATGGAAGTGAAAATACTATGAAAATTATAAATAACATTAAAGAAGAAAGGAAGAAGAAACTCTGTTTTAAGGCTCTTTGATGAAGTCTCTGGCACAACCAGTATTTTCTTCTGCTCAATCTCCAGAAAATGGTGGAGTCTCCAGCTGCTTGTGTACTCCAGATTTCTGTGGATGTGTGTGGTGTTTAATGAAATGGATAATATGAATGGAACGTGATAGATGAAATGGAAATGGATGGAGTGAGTTGATAAGTGTCCAAATGAGCATGTTTTATAGGTGTATTTCATATACTATATTAGCACTTTCTTGCTCATTTCTCCTCTCGGTTAGTTTTCCTCTAGTTTATGTTTTATTGGTTATCTCACAAATTTATTGGTTAAACATGAGGAAAACCAAGCTAGGAGGAAAGTAGACAAGGAGACGAATGCATAGACGCAAACGGCTCAGAAAACGGAGTCCAAACCAAAGAATCTAGAGCCGGTCAAAGTTCGTAGAAGAAAATAAGTCAAAAACTTGTGTCCGTGGCTGCGTCCGCCTAACTGAAGGCGGACAACAAGCGGATAAGACTGTGGTGTGTCCGCCCCTGTGTCCGCATAAGACAAGGCGGACAAAACAAGAACCGCCCCTGTGTCCGCATGATATTAGGCGGACAAGAGATGGAGAGACCGCCCCCCCGCGTCCACGTAAACACAGACGGACAGACTGTGAGACGTCCGATAACTGAAGGCGGACATCTACACGGACAGGGAGGAGGACCGTGAGACAACCGGGTGAACTTAGGCGGACAACGAGGCGGACGTGACTAAATTCAGACGCGACAGTTTCTTCTTCCTTCTTCCTTTGCGGCGCCGCAGACATGTCGAACTGCTTCTCCATTAATACCAGGCGGCGCCTACCTTAATTCACTCACGCGTCTGTCTCCAGCTGTGTCTGCAATCAATTTGCAATCAATCTGCAATCAATCTCCTTCCACTCCAGATCTGCCCTTAACCTTATCCTCTTCCTCTATATAAACCAGCACCTTCAACCTTAAACTGACGTACGGAGAAACCAGAAAATCAGACCATCGCTCACCACATTCTACCATTCTCTTCCATTCATTCTCTCCCGTACACCACAACACATCATTCGATCCCCAGAACTCAAACACTCCAAATCACTCATTCCACATACAATATCCTACGTATACGCTCCACTCTTCGTTCTCTTCATTTCTCCATTCACCATCCACACCTCCGTATTATTATTACGTCCAACCTCTGCCTGACTTATTACCAGTTAATATGTCAGGCTAAGGAGGATTTACTCCGAGCGAAGGTTTAATTATGGTTTGTTTAGTTTGTGTAATCTATATTTCTACCGGTTAAAATAAATTCAGTTTGTTACGATTAAAGTTTATCTCTCTCCCTTTTTAATAAATTTCATCGATTTATTAAAAAGCTTTACTAAATCTGTTTCTAATCTGATCGGTGACAAACAGATAGGTTAATTAAGCCGTAAAACTGTAGGAAACTTATTTTCATCGGATAAGTTAGTACTCAGTTGCAAGAATAAAATTCCTCACACTCCTCTGCCGTTTACTAGTGCTTGCTTGAGTTTTCATCGGACCTTGCATTTTCTGGTAACGAGTTCTTATGAGTTTTCATCGGACCTTAAGATAATAACAGGAATCTTGCCAAATTATTATATTAAACCGGTGTAGAGATAGCATAATTAATCAGATCATTTAACCTGAACCCGGAGTTCCGTTTAATTTATCATAATTCACTAAATTAATCTGTTATTTACTTTTCAAAAACAAGTCAATTAATTCCCCCCTTTTGTGACAAGCTTAGGTACTACTTTATTTCGCTATAAGTCCCACGGTTTGACCCCGGCCGCTTCTGTCTAACTATACTACTGCGACCGGGTTTTATTTGCAGCTCGACGGATATTTTGAGTATTAATTTCTTTTCTTTTATTTCAATTACACCAGTTCTAACCACTCACGATAATCTGTCTGCAAAATGGCGCCGTTGCCGGGGACTTGATTTAATCTAGTCCCTAAGCCCCGGATAATTCACCTGTTATATTATAATAACCAGTTACTATTATTTTGGACATATGACTACGGACATCTGACTTCTGACATCTAATTACTACTCTTTATTTTATTGTCATTTATTTCTCAGTCATTTAATTTCCATTGTCCTTCAAATTTCCAGTATACTAACTACTAACTTAAAATTTTGTCATTTAATTTTCTGTCATTTAATTTCCATTGTCTCTAACTACTAATAAAATTTCTGTCATTTAATTTTCTGTCATTTAATTTCCATTGTCTCTAACTACTAACTTATAATTTCTGTCAACTAATTCCTAACATTTTTATTTATTTTAACACATCACGAGTTTCTTTTTCTGTTTTGAGTGGTGAATGCCTTTTACCAGGTCACACAGCCTACCCAGAAAATATTAATAATCACACGGTTGGTTACAATCCAGAGATCGAGAGAACCCTTCTGCGCACCCTAAGGCAGAACCGAACTCAACAAAACATTACCACCACAGTGATAGAATCTGACCCGAAGCTGACATGGCAATTTCACCAGCGACAGTTCGAAACATTAACAGGCCGTCTAATCAAGGACAACAGCCTGCCATCATCCTTCCTCACCTTAGCCCATCCGAATACGATGAGTGGCAGAAGCTGAAGCCATATCATCAAATCAGATGTGTGAAGGAGTTGGGCATGTTTGATGGTTCCAGTCCAGACGAAGCCCTGTTACATGTTACAAAGTTCTTGCAACATGCCAACAGTCTTACTGCGACCGACGCAGTACTCCAGTACGCAAGACTGTCATTATTCCCTCACAGCCTGACGGGAAGTGCGAGCAAGTGGTATCATAGCCTGACACCAAGTACCATTGGTACTTGGGATGACATGGCCACCAAGTTCTACGACAAATTCCTACCCCCGAGCCGAACGTTGGAGATGATTGCTGAAATCTATAATTTCAAGCAACCTGGGTCGGAGAATATTTGTGAAACTTGGGACCGTTTCAAAGGACTACTACTTACTTGTCCTCACCATGGTCTGACGAAAGAACAAGTATCACAATTGTTCTACAAAGGCTTGATCGGTCCATGCAGAACAATGGTACTGTCCTCGTTAGGGGCTGACATTCTGAAAAAGCCAGGAGCACAATTTCTGAATAGCATGGAGTCTCTCTGTGAAGAAATCAGAGACTGGGCCTCCGGTGGATCAAGGAGCGGTACTTCAGGTTTATACCATGTTGGGGAAAGTGATAACAAGTTTGACCAGCTGATGAAAAGCCATGAGCAACTCATGGAAAGCAATGCTCAGCAGGCAACAAAAGTAAGTACTCTGCAGAAAGTGGTTGAGCAGATGGCTATGAATTCCTACCCCCAGCAAGCTAAGTCGATGATTTCCCGATCATCTACAATCCCTCCAGGCTATGCACCTCTGTCCCAATCATCTCCAGCTATCTCTTGTACACAATGTGGTGGGCCTCATGACTATGAACAATGCCCCCAACTACAAGAATTAAAAGCAGCAGAGGAGGCAAACTATCTCACCAACAATTCAGGTACAGACAACCTTGGCAACGTAACATGCAATCCAACCTTCGCTACTCAAACACCGACAATATTCAAAACCCACATACACTACAACCATCTCAAAATTACAGACCTCAGCCCAATTTTCAAGGAGGCCAAAGGCAATATCAACAACAGCCTTATGGCAATGAAGCTTCTTCGAGTCGACCAACTCAACCTCCTTCGAATCCTGAGTCGAAATGTCTCAAATGCAAGAGATGTTTAAAGCAATGATGGGTAAGTCCCGAGACACGCAAGAGGAGGTCACAGCCCTACGAAAGACCAAAAAGCCTTGCAATCTCAGATTCAACAGTTACTAACCCAACAAAGACCACCTGGTCAATTTCCTTCACAGACTAACCCTAATCCAAGAGACAAGCAAATTCAATCCTTATAGAAGATGGCACATTCCAATCAACAAACTTGACTTGCAATCTCCTTAAGGAGTGGAAGGGAACTTGCCACCAGAAAAAGAAAAGAAAAAGAAAATCATGAAGAGGCCTACATCAATGATGAAGACACAACCAATCCAGCCTCACCTCCCTCAGAAATCCAAGTTCCTACTCCTGCTACTCCACCTCCATCTCGAGTTACTATCGACATTCCATCTTCCACTCCTAAAAACAGTGAACTCCCATTTCCCAACAGACTGAAAAAGAAACACCTAGATGAGCAGTTCTCCAAATTCTTAAGCATTTTCAAGAAACTAACCTTGACATACCTCTAATTGATGCTTTGCAAGAGATGCCTAACTACGCCAAATTTCTAAAGGATCTCTTAACAAAGAAGAAGAAGAAACCTGGAAAAGAAACAGTGCACCTCACGGAGGAATGCTCTGCTGCGCTTCTTCGAGCACTCCCTCCCAAACAAACAGATCCGGGAAATCCCGTTATCCCGTATTTATAGGTGGAGTGGACTGTGGAAGCGGTTTATGCGACCTGGGAGCCAGCATTAATATCATACCCTACACCACCTTCTTGAAAGTAAAAGGAGGAGAAATGCAACCGGTTCCTTTCAAACTCCAACTAGCAGACAGATCAGAGATCAAGCCCATGGGAATAGTCCGAGATCTGGTAGTTGGAGTGTTTCGCTTTATCTTTCCAACTGACTTCGTCATTCTAGAAATGGATGACGATGTTGAGGTTCCCCTGATTCTAGGTCGACCGTTTCTGAGTACTGCCAAAGCCATCATTGACGTCCACGATGGGAAAATCACTCTGCGGTACGAAGACAAAACAATCGAATTCGATATGCAGAAAATGATGAAGAAAAGCTCTAACTTTTCTCCTCATGCTAAGACAGTGGGATTAACAGATGACGAGGAGGAAGAAGGCGATTTTTCTACAGATGAGGACATGTATTCCCTATCTTCCATCCCGAAAGCTGAAGCTGAACCACTAGAGCAAGTATTATTTACTTCTCTAGAAGAAAAGGTGGAGGATCCGGAAGTTAACGCCATGCTGGCGCATGTAGAGAAAGGGAGGGCTAGTTATCAAGCCTACCGGCCACCTATCGAAAACTCGACAGAAAACCTCAAAAATCAATTCCATCAATAGAACAGCCACCAGAGCTCGAGCTTAAGGAGCTGCCTTCTAAACTCAAGTATGCCTTTTTAGCTGAAAATGACCATTTGCCTGTCATTATTCCTCTTCTCTGAATTCCGGGGAGGAAGCAAGGCTACTCGAGGTATTGAAGAAACACAGAACAGCGATCGGGTGGACTATTGCTGATATAAAGGAATTGACCCCTCCTATTGCACGCACCACATCTAATGGAGGAAAACTACAAGTCTATCAGGCAACCCCAACGTCGGCTAAACCCTAACCTAAAGGAGGTAGTTAAAATGGAGGTTCTGAAACTCCTAGATGTGAACATCATTTATCCTATCTCTGACAGCCCATGGGTAAGCCCTGTACAAGTTGTCCCGAAGAAGGGGGGTATCGAGGCTGTTATAAATGATAAGGGAGAGGCTGTCCCTCAAAGAAATCACTGGTTGGCGCATGTGTATCGACTATAGGCGCTTAAACTGGGCAACCAGGAAAGATCACTTCCCCCTCCCCTTCATTGATCAGATGTTAGAGAGACTAGCAGGGCAAGAGTACTACTGCTTTTTAGATGGGTTATCAGGGTATTTCCAAATACCAATCGACCAGAGGACCAGGACAAGACCACTTTCACTTGTCCATACGGCACCTTTGCGTATAGACGAATGCCCTTCGGACTGTGTAATGCCCCTGCTACCTTCTAGCGATGCATGCAAGCTATATTCGCTGATTTCATCGAACAGAGCATAGAGGTCTTTATGGATGACTTCTCGGTCTATGGCTCTAGTTTTGATAAATGCTTGGCACAACTTGATTTGATCCTAGGACGGTGTGAGGATACAAATCTCGTTTTGAATTAGGAGAAATGTCACTTTATGGTCAAGGACGGGATTGTCCTTGGACATAAAATATCGGCAGAAGGAATAGAGGTGGATAAGGCCAAGGTGGAGGTTATAGAGAAATTACCGGCACCAACCTCTATTAAAGATATTCGAGCGTTTCTCGGGCATGCAGGATTCTATCAACGGTTTATACAAGACTTCTCAAAAATCACTAAACCATTGACTGACCTGCTACAAAAAGATGCCCCGTTTCATTTTGATGATAAGTGTTCAGCTGCTTTCCATACAATAACACGAAAATTGGTATCTGCACCTGTTGTCATATCACCCGACTGGTCTCTCCCATTTGAGATCATGTGTGATGCAAGTGACTACGCAGTGGGGGCAGCTCTATGCCAGAAAAAGAGAAGATTTTGAGTGATTGCTTATGCCAGCAGGACACTAAACGACGCCAAAAAGAACTATACGACCACTGAAAAAGAGCTTCTAGCTATAGTATTCTCCCTTGATAAGTTCAGGTCGTACTTATGGGGAAGCAAAGTCATAGTGCACACAGACCACTCTGCTCTCAAATACCTATTTGCAAAACAAGAAGCCAAGCCTCGCTTGTTGCGCTGGATTCTTCTACTACAGGAGTTTGACATAGAAGTCAAAGACAAGAGCGGAAAACTAAATGTCATCGCTGACCATCTCTCCCGGTTAGTAACTCCTACTGATAGTGTGCCTATCAACGAATTCTTCCCCGATGAGACTGCCTTTTCTATCACCAAGGTACAGGAGCCATGGTATGCGGACCTGGCCAATTATCTAGTCTCTGGAACAATACCATATGATCTATCTTACTCCCAGAAGAAGAAATTTCTTTCTGATTCAAAGCATTATTTCTGGGAAGATCCATATTTGTTCCGAGTCTGTGCAGATGGGTTGATTCGCCGGTGTCTCTCTGAAGATGAGGTTCATAGCGTCATACATTTTTGTCACTCAAGGGAAGCCGGAGGTCACCATGGACCCACAAGGACCGCTGCTAAGATCCTGGCCTCAGGATTTTATTGGCCAACTCTTCACAAGGATGTTTACCAATTCTGCGCCCAATGTGATAATTGTCAGAGAATGGGTAACACATCTAGGAGACATGAAATTCCACAACAGGAATACTAGAAGTGGAACTCTTTAATTGTTGGGGCATTGATTTTATGGGACCGTTCCCTTCCTCACAGGGCCACCAGTATGTTTTAGTGGCAGTGAATACGTGTCGAAATGGGTAGAAGCCATACCCTGTCATCATGCAGATTCAAAGACCGTAACCAGATTCCTTAAGAAGCACATCTTTACCCGTTTTGGCGTGCCAAGAATTATTATCAGTGACGGAGGATCCCACTTCTGCAACCGTTCATTTGAAGCGCTTATGGGTAAGTACGGGGTACGTCACAAGGTAGCTCTACCTTATCACCCCAGACAAACAGCCAAGCAGAAGTTTCAAACCGTGAGTTAAAATGGATTCTTCAGAAAACGGTTAACTCATCACGGAAGGATTGGGCACTTAAGTTAGATGATGCGCTTTGGGCTTACCGCACCGCATTCAAGACTCCCATCGGGATGTCTCCTTTTAAGCTTGTTTATGGGAATCATGCCACCTGCCTGTAGAATTGGAACATAAGGCATATTGGGCACTCAAGGGCCTAAACTTCGATTTAGAAGCCGCAGGAGAAAAGCGCAAGCTTCAACTCTCTGAACTCGAGGAGTTAAGAGATCAGGCATACCGTAGTGCGACAATATACAAGGAGCGCACCAAGAAACATCATGACCAAATGATCCACAAACGCGACTTTAAGGTTGGCGACGGGGTGCTGCTTTATAATTCCAGATTGAGAATATTTCCTGGAAAACTCAAATCTCACTGGACTGGCCTGTTCCAAGTAGTTGGAACTACTCCTTTTGGTGTTTACGAACTCCAGAATAAGAAAGGAGAATGCTTCAAAGTCAATGGATCCCGTCTTAAAAGGTATGCCGGAATTCTTGAAAATAATAATGCTCTGTTCGCAATTTCTTTCTTACAGGAATACGAGGAAGCCTCCAGCCCAAAGGAACAGCAGACAACACCTCTACATCATAAGTTTAAAAAAGTATACAAACTTCCTAACGCCAGCAGTTCAGATACCGTCCCTCAAACTCTTCTCCGACCTAAAGCTTGGTCAAATACGTCTAGCTAGAGACGTTAAACCCGGGCAGCTTAGTGGGAGGCAACCCACTATCTATCTTTTGTCTTTCCTTTAATTTAATGTGTTTTCTTTTTGTATATATTTCCCTTTTATATGTTATAATAAAATGCAGGTTTTACTTGAGTTCTTCTGGACTGTGTAGAATATTCCTTACAGGTACATTTCATGACATTCCACAGCTGCACTCAAGTGTGGGGGAGCTCTACACACTCTATGAAATTTGGGGAGTACACTCTTTCCTTTATTAATTGCATGCCCTGTTAATTTAATACCATCTACGCAATGAGGGCATTGCTTGAGCTTAAGTGTGGGGGAAGAGCCTTTTCAGGGCATTTTGTGCTTAAAATGTTTAAATCTCTCTGCTTATCTTGCATTTGTTCAAAAAATAAAATTATGTACCCTGCTAATGTAGGTTGTTCTCTTTAAAAACAAATACTATTATGAGTTGTGGGATAAATGGTACAAATTTAAAAAATTTTATTGATTACTTTTGAGGAGCATTTTTCTTATGCGGCGTGACCAAATAATCTGCAAATGGTTGGATTTTATTGCTCAGGGTTTCTTTCTGTCATCTCTCTTAGGGATTGCTAAGGGGTGATTCTCTGTTTAGAAATAACAAAAAAAAATAAATAAGGGACTTGCGAGACACCATTGGTAACCAACAAAGAGAGTTGAGTGTTCTTAAATACAAAGGCGTGATGCCTACATTTTCTCATCCCTTATGCAAAAGTGAAACGAATGCATGAATCTATTTTTCCTTTTGTTTTCTCCTCAATGCCCATTCTTGAGAGAAGTTGGCCATGGTAAAAGTTCTCAGAGTCACCTAAACAAAGGAGCATTGAAGTACCTTGGATCATACCCCAAAACTCTAATTTTATTTTACCTTGAGCACACCTATGCCACCAGCAGTTGATGGATCACACTCTTCAATAAGTTAAAAAGATCATGAACTCTTCACATCTTTATCCTACCTTTCGTAATAATATTTGTTAGTATTGAGCATTCCCTACTTACTTGAGTACGTGGTTTTGCTTGAGGACAAGCAAAAGATAAGTGTGGGGGTGTGATAAGTGTCCAAATGAGCATGTTTTATAGGTGTATTTCATATACTAATTAGCACTTTTCTTGCTCATTTCTCCTCTTTGGTTAGTTTTCCTCTAGTTTATGTTTATTGGTTATCTCACAAATTTATTGGTTAAACATGAGGAAAACCAAGCTAGGAGCAAAGTAGACAAGGAGACGAACGCATAGACGCAGCTCAGAAAACGGAGGTAAGATATAATATTTAGAAGAATAGACAGAAGGAAGAAATCACAGGAGAAAGAAGAACAAGAAGGAGAAAAAAGGAAAGAATACGAAGATCTAGCCGGTCAAACGTAGAAGAAATAAGTCAAAAACTTGTGTCGTGGCTGCGTCCGCCTAACTGAAGGCGGACAACAAGCGGACAAGACTGTGGTGTGTCCGCCCTGTGTCCGCATAAGACAAGGCGGACAAAACAGAAACCGCCCCTGTGTCCGCATGATATTAGGCGGACTAGAAATGGAGAGACCGCCCCCGCGTCCACGTAAACACAGGCGGACAAGACTGTGAGACGTCCGCATAACTGAAGGTGGACATCTACACGGACAGGGAGGAGGACCGTGAGACAACCGGGTGAACTTAGGCGGACAACGAGGCGGACGTGACTAAATTCAGACGCGACAGTTTTCTTCTTCCTTCTTCCTTTGCGGCGCCGCAGACATGTCGAACTGCTTCTCCATTAATACCAGGCGGCGCCTACCTTAATTCACTCACGCGTCTGTCTCCAGCTGTGTCTGCAATCAATTTGCAATCAATCTCCTTCCACTCCAGATCTGCCCTTAACCTATCCTCTTCCTCTATATAAACTAAGCACCTTCAACCTTAAACTGACGTACGGAGAAAACCAGAAAATCAGACCATCACTCACCACATTCTACCATTCTCTTCCATTCATTCTCTCCCGTACACCACAACACATCATTCGATCCCCAGAACTCAAACACTCCAAATCACTCATTCCACATACAATATCCTACGTATACGCTCCACTCTTCGTTCTCTTCATTTCTCCATTCACCATCCACACCTCCGTATTATTATTACGTCCAACCTCTGCCTGACTTATTACCAGTTAATATGTCAGGCTAAGGAGGATTTACTCCGGGCGAAGGTTTAATTATGGTTTGTTTAGTTGTGTAATCTATATTTCTACCGGTTAAAATAAATTCAGTTTGTTATGATTAAAGTTTATCTCTCTCCCTTTTTAATAAATTTCATCGATTTATTAAAAAGCCTTACTAAATTTGTTTCTAATCTGATCGGTGACAAACAGATAGGTTAATTAAGCCGTAAAACTGTAGGAAACTTATTTTCATCGGATAAGTTAGTACTCAGTTGCAAGAATAAAATTCCTCACACTCCTTTGCCGTTTACTAGTGCTTGCTTGAGTTTTCATCGGACCTTGCATTTTCTGGTAACGAGTTCTTATGAGTTTTCATCGACCTTAAGATAATAACATAAATCTTGCCAAATTATTATATTAAACCGGTAGAGATAGCATAATTAATCAGATCATATTAACCTGAACCCGGAGTTCCATTTAATTTATCATAATTCACTAAATTAATCTGTTATTTACTTTTCAAAAACAAGTCAATTAATTCCCCCCTTTTGTGACAAGCTTAGGTACTACTTTATTTCGCTATAAGTCCCACGGTTTGACCCCAGCCGCTTCTGTCTAACTATACTACTATGACCGGGTTTTATTTACAGCCCGACGGATATTTGAGTATTAATTTCTTTTCTTTTATTTCAATTACACCAGTTCTAACCACTCACGATAATCTAGTCTGCATGAGTGTGGAATGCTCTCCAGAATTGTTTCTAAAATGAGTGAAAGAGTTCTATTTATAGAACTCATTTGATGAGTACGTAGCAGGAGCAGCTGGGGGTGGACAGTGATGTTGGAATTTGTAAGTGGAATGATAGGTGGTTAACGTGGGTGTTTTTGCTGGATTTAGGGAGATAATTGGATTAGTGGAGGGATGATTGAAAGTAGCAGTGATAGGGACAAAAATGAGTGTGAAAGGCAAAGCTGGAAAGGAGATCGGTGCTGCATGGGCGACAGTTTAATTATGAAGAGAATAAGTCTCTTTTCTTCACGTTCGCGCGCTACACTATCGATTTCAGCAGTATGGTCCGGGACTTAAGTTTTGTATGAAGTCCCGGACCATAGCATTGAAATGGGTCGAGAGTTGCTCTGCTTTGTGGTCCGGGACTTAAGGTTTGTATAAAGTCCCGGACCATGGTGTAGAAACAGGTCGAGAGCAGCTTCTTGTGTGGTCTGGGACTTAAGTTGTGTATTAGGTCCCGGACCATACCTGTATTTAAGCCGAGAGTGGAGTCACTTTGTGGTCCGGGACTTAAGTTATGCAACAAGTCCCGTACCATGTCTGAATTTAGGTCGAGAGGTGACTTTCCTGACTCCATTTAGCTTGTTTGAAAAACTATGGTCTCCAACAATGATATGCAACATTTTCTTTTGAGATAAATACCTGAAAAAGCACATAAAACCAAAAAGAAGACAATTGCAACAAGAAACATAAAAATACTCAAAGACAGGAATTTAGCAGTAAAAAAAACGAAATTCGGTATCAAAAGACCATGCCGAATAGGTAAATTCCTGACTTATCAGTGGGGGAAAAAGAGGAGGATGTCGTCTAACCACATCCCCTAATACATGGGCTTTAGCCCAAGCCCTTACCTAGCCTTGTTTGGTCATTCAAAGACCCGAAACGTAGACGCACACCTTTAGGTGATGTGAAAAAGAGGGGAAGCCCAAAGAGAATAGTGTGCAAGCCCTATTTCTTTGTGGTTACCTGGGCCCACGCCCCAAGCACCTCTCCGAATCGATCCAACCCGGTTTTTATTTAAGCGTCAGTGAGGACATGTTGAATTTGGGTGGGCCTTGTTTGCTTGTATGATTGACCCACTACCAAGCTAGAATTGATAGGAACTTCTCTTACATCAACTCAGCCAACTCAAATTTGCGCTTAATTGTTTGCGGCCCAAGGGCCCTGTTTGGTTTAATATGTGAGTCATTTGGGCTTCGGCCCCAAATTTTAACTTGGGTGATTTCTCTCTTTTGGCCCAATTGAATTATCCATTTAGTTTAGGCCCACCAAAAAAAAATCCACCCAAACTTGAAGTAGTCCACAAGACTTGAAAATCAAATGCCTTTCATTGAAAACCTTTTCGGCCCAAAGGCACATTCTAGTCCAGGTAAACTTTTTGTTTGGGCCCTGGCCCAAAATCCTAGGATTCACCTTTTAGGCCCAATCAAAATCATTCACTTAGATTTCGGCCTAAATTCCAATTCACATCTAGAACGTGCACTAGAAATCATTTCGGCCCATGCACCTTATTTCTAAGCCTGAACACATTCCGGCCTAGGTGCCAAATTCTCAAAATATTCTGGCCTAAGGCCCATTCTAGTCTAGGTGAAATTTTCATTCGGGCTTTGATCCAAAATCATACGTCTAGGTGTCATATCTTTAGGCCCAGTCAGAACCGTTTGTTTAGGTTTTGGCCCATTCGAATTCAAGATAGTTTGTGTAACTCAATCATTCTAGTTTCTAGCCTCAAGGCCCATCAAGATCATCAAACGAATCTTAGACTTCAAAGTTTCTCTCTAGGCCCAGAGGCTCATTCACAGTTCATGTAGCTTCCTTCAGCCCATCTGCTTCACTTCCAGATAAGGGTATTTAGGCCCACACATCTGTTCTAGGCTAGGAATCGCTCTGGCCCATGTGCCTCACCCTAATTTGAGAAAAGATTCAGGCCCATGTACCTTCCTACATAACCCATAGGCATTCCTATTTCAGACGTTTCAAGGAGCCACTCAAAGTTCAGAAGGAAGACAATCACGGCGCCCCCAACGGCTGAGAGCTCGAATCTTCAGCAGTTGGCATCAGACAGCTCAACATCACTAGAGATTTCTATATTTCTAAATTAAGTAGTTTTCTTTTTCAAATTAGTCATTCTTTCAATTTCTATGGTAGCTAGTTTCCTTTATCATTTTAGGTAGTTTTCCTGAGATAATAATTTTCAATATTTTCATTTACGAATAATTTTCATATTTATGTGCATTCATTCAACAAAACAAAAACAACCCAAAAAATGAGTATCTCATCACTCCATCCATACTCACCACAACTCTTTCATAAAGAATACCCAATTGCAAGGGCACTCACATTCATCTTCATGTACAAAGCCACCACGTCCACATACACTCACCACCTCATCACATGTTTCCCACGTGTCTCACCACTCCACCATTTCACAGAAGCATAAAACGGGAAACTCCAAAAACAAAAAGATGTCATTCAGTCACAAACATTACTTATCACCTCTCCACAAAAAACAAAAATTCCACCATACACATAGAACATCCCACTACCCTATTTACTTTCATCACTACATCACTCCACCAAAACAGCAAAGCCTCATCATCATCCACCACCATACGTACAATCTCTCTCCACAGATAACCCGGGTATTCAAATGGCTTGTCAAAAACACCCAAATCAATATTGGGGGCAATCTGAGTTATGCAATGATAACATTTATTTCTTTTGTTTAAGTGCGTGAACAAGTCTCTGAGTGAACATTTCACGAGAATGCCTTGAGCGGTAAAAGCAAGAGTGAAAGAGCGTGTCATTTTTACACGACTCCAGAGAGGTCACATTCAAGGTGAGGTAAACGGCATAACTCCAACCGAAGGAGACACTTTGTAAATTTACGCTTAAACCTTTGAAAAAGTAACAAAGAACGGATACACAACTGCTAGGGATGACGAAGCACCTAGGTACATCACCACACAGACAAAAGCTTGTGAACATTGACAATACATGTAACACCCCTACTTAATCGGCTAAAAATCGTCGTCCAAACTTCGTACTTAATATATAATCGCAGCGGTAATCTAAACATTATCAAACTACAGGTGTTCCGTTTCTCACTAGCCCATACGAGTGATAACGCATTTACTTAGACATTCACAATACGAAACAATTTCCCGCAGTAATAACAAGAGATAGATCTAACTTTCCATTTCAATCCAAGATATAATAACTAGTGAGCATCTAATATTCTGTTCCTTATACAACATTTACATCAACCAACATTTAATTCATCAACTGAATTACAAACAAAGTAATCTCAAAACATCGACTATCTAACCCATCGCATCCCGTACTCTGCGACACGGAAGTTGCATACTTGTAAATATTTGTTTGTGGTATGGAATCAGCCCCTACCGAGTATGCTACTGCATGACTATCATGCCCCTCAGACCCCAGTTAATTGGTCGAGAGCATGCAGTTCATTTTCATGCAATACCGGTTTAAATATAAAACTGTAAAGCAACAATAATAATATTGCAGTAACTTCAAATAACAATCAAGCCCCCGGCTTCAATTATCACACCAAAATCAACCAACTAGTTACATAACCATGCATATACGAGTACAGCGACTCAACTCAACCAAATACATAATATTGCACATACGAGTACAACTACTCAACTCAACCAAATGCATAATAAGTCATATACGAGTACAGCGACTCAACTTAACAAACCCACACACACATCACACAAATCATGCTACTCACATAACATAAAGCGGTATATATAAGCATGCTAAACAATGAGCGAGGTAGTACGAGAGTTATAAATGTTTGATTATTCTCGTCTTGGCCTTAAGGCCCCAAATGATTCTCGCCAGTAATACGAGCTATCTAGCTGTTCGTATATTGTTTAGTCTCATGCCTATGACAATGCCTCGTTAAATCGACGCATCTCTAACCATGCCCATATCTTATGGCAGGTCACCCACGGCAGTAGCCACTCAGCGGTGGAGTCTCCGACCAACGACCCATTCTAGTTCACGGGAATTTCCTTTGATACTTACGGACCCGTACGCGGACATCCTAGTATCGTTTTTGTGATCATAGCGCGCACCAAGAGCCACATCCTCTTGCATTTATCTATACCATCGCATCACAATTACCATTTCCATAACACTGCAGACTAAGGTCATTAATCCAATCCTAAGTATAACTCAGGATCCAGTGCAACATTTTGAATGTGTGTGCCTTAATTAATTAAGGTCTTATACCTAGTTTTCTCTAGGTGATTCATACCATTCGAATGTAAGATACGAGAGTGGCGTTAATAGGCCAATGCTCCGTATATAAGTCTCGGATAATATATATCTTATTATCCTATGCTACAATGTATTCTTACGTTCCTTATATTACACACTATAAGATAGCATCATTACCGCTAGTTCGTTTTATAAATATGTTCATATATACGAACAGTACTGTTATTGCGCAACAGTAATAAAAAGCAGCATTAATATACAGTTCATGCATATTAATTCACACAAGCAGACATTCAATCTTATCACAAATTTGAGCGAAGTCTGAACTGAGGAAATCCTCAGAGACAATCAAGCCACATAATAACATAACCGTACACCGCTAGCGTGAAGTCTCACGCTCGCCCGACAATCCACGAAGTTGTACGGATCTGGAATTTGCATCGAACTACGTATTAGTATACTATGTTCGTAATACAGTCCGGTACTCCCGTATAAGCGCTAATCCCCGGTTTCCATCCCCGTAATTAATTAACCGTTGTTAGTCGGGTATTCGGGTGGGTTCAGGATTAGTTATGTCAATATTTTAATTCACGTGTTAATGACGTTGTTGCATGGTTCACAACTAAGGATATAATCCTAGAAACATATCTCATTTGACTAGGTTCTTTGTCTTATATATATGTACATAATATTACATTGTACATTTACATAGTTTATCACTATATTTGCTTATACAATTGACCTTATAATATTTAATTCTCTCTTAAGTCTCGTCTTACTTGAGAGTCGTCAATCTTGACTTTATTTGGTCAATTAGGTTGACTAGGTCAATGGTAGTTGACTTGACTAAGGTATTCAAGTTTACAATTTTATATAATTCATCATTCATTTAATTCCTTTGAATTATATAATTCATTCATTGGATTGACTCTTCATACATTTACTTAGACTTTTATGTCTAATGTGTTATAATAAAATTTTCTCATATATTAAGCTCTCCTCTTAATACATTAAATCATAAACCATATTATATAGTTATAACATTCCCTATATGTCCCAAAGTTCCAATCCTTCAATCATATATATAATATGTATTTGCACACCTATATATACATATATAGTCTCATAAACTCCATGTTTAAACCATTATGTACACCCCCCCCCCCCCCCCCCACACACACACATATATATATATTCTAAGTTTTCATATGATTAATATAAACCTTAATGCCTTTAACAATTAAAACAAATTTATAGAACAATTCTAAAATCATTTCAACCCATCCAATGATCCCTTAATAAAATCCATTAATCTCTTTTACACTTGCCAATTAAAATGCCTAATTATTTAAAATCCGCCCAATTTATTATCCTAATTCTTATTCACTAATAACTTGACTTTAGGCCCATTATAAAATATAATTACCTAGTTAGAAGCCGAGTATTTGTTTATGAAGTATTATTCAATGCTACCTAGAGTCCATGATTAACAATTGAGCCAAGTCTCAATTTAACTGATCTGGCCTAATTTAAAGTCTCTGATTCTTGCCATGTACCAGGCTATTTAATTTCCCAACCCATCTTAGATTGGTCTACTCCAACCCAATTTTAGTTGATTCATTTAGGCCCAAATCAATTTCACTTTGACCAGTTTCCAATTCTGGCCCATTGACCAACTTCAGTTTTGACCAAAGTCCAATTCTGACCAAGGCTGTGTTCGGTCACAGCATTTCTGTGGTATAAATGTGGCATTTTTAAGTTTGACATTTTTGACAAAAAATGCAAAACCTCCACCTCCGAACAACAATTTCAAAACAACCACAAATATACCAGCACAAAACAACCATAAAACAACCAACAATTTATGTTGCAAATATAATGAATACCGTAAACAGAGGCGAAACCAGAAAACTGTAATTAAGGGACGAGAATATTTTAATAAATAAATTAATATTAAAAGTTAATTTTAATAAATATTTAAATTTTTAATATTTATAATTATATTTTAAAAATGATATTATATATTAATTTGACACAAAATTAAATTATAATTGAAAATATAGATTAATATATTATAAGTTAGTTGTTTTTCCTTTTTATTTTTAGTCTTTTTATAAAGATGGTATACTAAATTATAAATTAATGAAAATAATATAGAACAATAGTTTAAGCTAGTAGGTTTTCTAAATTGTTTATTCAGACACGGATAAATAGTCTCTTAAAACTATTACTATTTATCAATTCTTAAAATATTCTACAGGGTAAAGAGCAAACTAATAAAATTAAGATGTAAACTTTCAATTATATCAAAAGTATTAGAATACAAATTTTGTAGTATAGTTCAGAAATATCAATTATAAGTATTCAACTTGCTAAGTAATGATTAATTACAAAATGTTTGTACCAACTATTATGGTTTGTCAGTATATCAAAGTATTATATGTTTTTATACCGTGCTTAATAATTAAAGAATAATTTTATATGCTAATATATGTTATTTTCAGTTCTTGACATATCTAGTATTAAATTTAAATTATATTTTGAATTTCATTAAGTAATTATTTAATTAATATAATGTATTTGCTTTAACTATAATATATGTTCAAAATAAAAATATTTTTAATATGGTTAAACAATATATAATAATAATAAGTGATATTATATAATATATTCGCTTACAGTCAATTATTTTATTATTAGAAATAATTGCTATTATTAATGATATTTTATTCCATTAAAATTAAAATAATCTTAGTATTAATACATTTGAAATGTTATATTAAATACTAATATATAATCCATAAAATTATATTTTTATATAAATCTTAATTATTTGTTCTAAATACAATGGCTTATTCTTGATTATTTTTCAAATATATGTAAAAAATTTATTTATAATTAATATGTATACATGTAACACCCCATCCAAAGCCTATCGTGGTTATCGCAATCTGAACACTTAATCGAATACGTCGCAGCGGAAATAAACAACACCTGGACCTTGCCACGGTCTGATCGTTAGAATACCGGCTTAATTGCTTACAATACTTATCCAAAATACTTATCCAACTCAAACATCAACATCACAATACCACAACCAACCGAGTACTAGTATATCTTAAACATAATCTCAACTTACATCAGTTTAATATAAACAGTCGGGTGCACAGGCGCAACCCGAACTCAAAATAAATGTCCCACCCTAAGTCTAACCGCTCCTACTCTCGTAGTGCGTCCTCATGGGCCTCTTACCTGCAAGTGTAAAAATAGCCCCCGAGGGGGTCAGCACGAATGCTGGTACACCCTCTCATGGCCCCCAAGCTAACGGGGCTACGACGACTAATTGTCGATAGCATGGAAATTGATTACATACACAAACATAATATGAAGTGCAATAACAATAACCACAGATGAACATATATAGTTCACAAACAATGAACGACTCAAGCGTTCCCTTATCAAGTGGGTTAGTAACCCCCTCCTTAGTCCTCATTTCCTTAATCTCAGTTCCTTACCTTACCTTAATCTTCAATCTAATCTTAATCTTAATCTCAGTATACAAACCTTTCCTGGAAGGGATTGGTTGTAGCTTAATTCGAACCTGGGATTTAGGTGATCCCACCGCACCATCTTAATGCCACCTACTCTGGACGGGAGTCCAGCGTAGCTGAGCCGGCAACCGGCCCTAGGCTACAAGTCCGAAGACAAGTCCTTAAGCGGAGGGCGGATCTGATTCAGATACCGTCCCCCTTTTCCTTAGCATGCATGACCGGAGATCGGTCCCGGGTTTCCTCACTCAAGTTCCAGTTAGTAGAAATCTTAATCACCATGTGCTAGCTAAGCCTTAACGGGCATTAACCAACAACCACCAAACTTAACTCTTATTCTTAACTCAGTAAGTACTAAACTTGGTTAGTAACAATCTCAAGTCTCGCGGGTTAGTGTAAATATAACACAATCACAACGAGAACAATATAACCGGTTGCATGCTTTATCTTGTTTTAGTCATAGCAATTAAACAGATAGCACACAAGCCGAGGGACACCTCGTTAGCAAGCAGGTCACAAGAAGGATTGTACCGTTCACCGTCGACGATCGTTGTTGGTTTATCTCCTTCCAAGTCCCAATTCACAAACCTAAAACATTGATTCAGTTTTAGGTTATTATCAATCCAACTCAATAGAATACTTAACTTTCCTAGACATCAACTTTTACCCATTGTTTCACTAAGTCTTATGGTTTTTAACTTGACTCCTAAGTGATCATTTCCTCATTATTTATACACTTACTCTCCCACTTATGACCATCACACCCACAAACAAGTCTTACAATCTCATACATCCATACTTAATTATGCCATCAATTCCTAACCTTAAACAAGGTTTTTGGTCCATACGTGGCCAGTCCGAACTTGTGTCCGGACTTCCCAAGTCGGACCAAGTCGAGACTCAAAACTGAAAACAGACGCCTGTCCGAACTTGGTCCGGACTTGGAAGTTCGGACATGGGTCGAGGAAAATTCAAAGTAGAAGCAGACACGTCCGAACTTGTTCCGGACTTCCAAAGGTCGGACAAAGTCGAGACTGAAAATTTTCACGCAACAGGGCCTGTCCGAACGTCCATGTCCGGACGGATGTTTGGACAAGGCAAAACGCTCATTTTCTAAGCCTTCAAACACTTAACCAATTTTCACCAAACTTCTCTAAACCTCATAATGTCTCCTAACATCCTTTGGTACACTTATACCCTCATACAACATCCACAAAACTCATTTTCTATCTCCTTAAACACATTAAATCATTCACCAAGATCACCTCTTCCACCTAATCATTATACACATTTTCCTGTAATAATACTAACACTTGGTAATGCCTTCCTCTAGGTTTCTAGGTGGTGGTTCATACCTAATGTAACCATTATCCAAATGTTTTCTTCACCACTAACATCATCTCCCAAGCATCTCTCACTATCTAAAAACTCTTTTAAGCATTTACTAAAAGTTCCTACACAAGTTTACTTCCATCATCAACACATTATTTCCTTCCTAGTTGTGCACCAACATTTACCTAAATCCTAAATACTCAAATACTTTCTCTTGATTCATAAATCCTCCATGGTGATACCTAAGTCATTATAAGTCATTAAAACACTAACTTCACCCTTTTTCATCAAGACAAGCTATAGAACATTCCTAGTACTTCCTTAGTCATTAAATTCCCTTAGAATCTTAAACACTAAAACTCTCCTTTAATTTTGCCATAGGTTCTCTAGTATATAATACCACCTAACACATGGGGTTTTTCTCCATCAAACAACCAACATCACCCAAATTCTCACCACACAACTTAACACCCAATTTACACCAAAACCACACCACATCATCATATAGTGCTTAAACTTAAAATGCTTGGCACTTAGGCCCTTAAATGACAACAATCTTAACCACTGAATTTCCACATATATATGCCTTCAACCTGCGAATACACTCAACAAGGCTCCCATTGAATAAAATGCTTCTTGTACTTCACCTTGATATTCTTAAACTATCTCTTTTTCTCATTTGCTCCTTAGTCACAAGTTCACAAGTATAGTCATTGTTTCTCCTAGGTTTTATATAACCCTTTTCTAATGTAAACTCTACACTAAACTCATCACATATCTAAATCCCATTCCCTTAAACAACAAGACATCTTAAGGTAAGTATTTTACCTTGTTCTTTTACAAGCTTAAAAGCTTTCTTCCTTAGGTTTTCCTTGTTCAATCTCGGTCACCAATGTGTGTCTCCTTGCCAATGTTCTAACCAATATCCAATGACTCCAATGAGTACTAGATAACACATTAACCCTAAGGAACAAACCCTAGGTTTAAAAATATGTTTTAAGGTATTAATGTGATTGTTTTACCTTGGTTTCTCAAGACAAACTTGGATATGAAGCAAGAAGGACCTCCTCTCTCCTTTGAAGAGTAGAAACAAGCTAGAACAAGGCATAAACATGGAGTCCCATGAGTATATATTTTCGGACATGTGAAGAAAATGGTGGAAACCTAGATTTCTTACACTTTCTTTACCTTAGGAGAATGGAGATGCCAATGGAGTCTCCAAACTTGAATTTCCTCCTCTAATGGTGGTTTGACTTGGCACCAAAATGAAGCTCTTGAAGTTTTGAAAAGATAGAAAGGAGGAGCTTGAGCTAACTAAGAAGAATATGTATTTTGTTTTGGATTTGGAGCTAAAATGAGCAAGATGTGGCCAAGGGAAGATGGAGCTTTCATGGAGGTTGAGCTCTACGTGAATGGAGAAGAGAAAGAGAGCAAGAAACCGTGTGAAACAAGGAAGAATGAAGAAGTGAGGAGAGAGGTAAGTAAATGTGATATTTATCTTAAAGGTGAATAGTACTTTTACTTTATATTACTTGTTTTTGCTTTCTCTTTACTTAGCTAGATAAGTGTGGTGAGTCACACTTAAGAAACCGGCCCCCTTTAATGAATGAGGGTAATTAAGTCTTTGTTGACCAAATGTCTCACTTATATAGACTTATGTTAAAACTAGCTTAATTAATTCACTATTCATCAAAAACAAGGCACATTGTTGTGAAATTTTTGATTTCCCATTGATATAGGCCTCCAAATGTGATACTATATAGTACACTATTAATTAAAGAGTAATGATGGACATTTAGCCATTCAAAACTCATTTACAAGACAATTTTTCAAAAACGTGCTTTAAGACTCCTTAAAGCACATTTGTGTTTTAACTTGTTTTCAAGCTTGGTTTTCTTTGGTAATTGACTTAAAATGACCATTAGGATATTACTAAGGTCTTAGGACAATATTTGGGTACTCTCCCAAGTCTCTCCAAGCTTAGAGCACGTTTTTGCTTAAACTGCTCTTTTGGTGTTTCCTTATATTTTCTTTGATTAGAAATGTTTCTTAATGTTTCTAAGGCATTATTTAGCCTCCTTATATCTTAGTTTATCATTTAAACACCATATCTAAGTTTGGGGTATTTCAATCTACCCCCCTTAAAAGAACTTTGTCCTCAAAGTTCACACATGTGCTTAACCATTCACGGTACACATTTCTCTTAATCTTAATACCACATCTTATATTCACATTCATACATCTCAAGACTCAAAGGTCAATCTCAAATACAATACATGAGTATCATACATAACTCAAACTTACACCGAAGTGTGTAGCAACTTACACAAATCCACATCTTAAACAACCAAACAAACGACAAACATGATCGTTTCCTAACTCAAAAGCGAGGAAGCTCTACCCCCCTTAAAAAGGGGTACGCCCCGTACCCTATACAGACGATCTAGTCAGTAAATAAAGAAGGGTACTTCGCCCTCATCTTATCCTTAATTCCCACGTGGCCTCTTCGACATCCTGGTTAGACCAGAGAACCTTCACCAGTCGCACTGACTTGTGGCGACAAGTGTCCCTAGTCTTCTGTCCAAGAGTCTCTGAGGAGTCTCCACGGATCTCATATTTGGTTCTAAAGTCAACCTCTCAGGTTCTAACACATGGGAGGGGTGGTGCATGTATTTCTTTAGCTGTGAACATGAAAAACATCATGCACTTTACCCAGCTCAGCAGGTAAATTCAACCTGTAAGCAACGGGCCCACCCGCTCCGTAATCTCATAAGGACCAACAAATTTCGGGCTTAACTTGCCCTTCTGCCCAAACCTGAATACACCCTTCATCGGTGATACTCGCAGAAATACCCGGTCGCCCACTGCGAACTCCAGGTCCCGTCGTCGAACATCAGCATACGACTTCTGCCTATCTTGAGCAGCTTTCATGTTCTCCCTGATTTGCTGAACTTCAGCCTTAACTTGTTCTAAGTACTCTGGTCCTATAATGACCGTCTCACTCGACTCATCCCAGCAGAGCGGTGTACGACATGGTCTACCGTACAACGCTTGAAAAGGTGCCATCTTGATCGAAGCGTGATAGCTGTTGTTGTATGAAAACTCGATCAGATGCAATCTGTCAATCCAACTGCCCTGGAAGTCTAAGGCACATGCTCTCAGCATGTCCTCGAGTGTCTGAATAGTACGCTCAGTCTGACCATCTGTCTGAGGATGGAACGCGGTACTCAGTTTGAGTTCTGTACCCAACGCTTCTCTGGTAGCTCTCCAGTACCTCGAAAGGAATCTGGTATCTCTATCTGACACTATGGTCTTTGGTATGCCGTGATGTCTCATGATTTCTTTCTCAAATAACTCAGCTAATTTGGTCACCTTCCAAGTATCCTTCATCGGTATGAATCGGGCTACTTTGGTAAGGCGATCCACCACCACCCATATCATGTTGAGACCTCCCCTAGCAGGTGGAAGCCCAACTACGAAGTCCATGGAGATATCATGGAACTTCCACTCCGGAACTGGCATCGACTGTACCATTCCGCCCGGTCGTCTGTGCTCGAATTTCACCTTCTGGCATGTGAGACACCTCAAGACGAACTCGGTAACATCTGTCTTCATCCCCGACCACCAGAAGTATCTTCATGTCTTTATACATTTTAGAGGCTCCCGGATGGATGGAAACTGAAGAACAGTGTGATTCTCTAAGTATACGGTCTTTCAGATCCGTGTTACCTCGTGGTATGCATAATCGGCCCTTAAGTCTGATCAGATCATCATCATGAAGTCTGAAGTCGTATTTCTGACTCTCAAAGGTACCATCTGTCAGCTTCTGTCTGACCTCTCATATACTCATCTGTCCTCTGAGCCTCTCGCACCTCATCAACCAAGCTGGAGAAAGAAACTAGCGAATGGAGTGAGTGTGCTCGACGGCTCAGGGCATCTGCTACAACATTGGCCTTCCCTTCTTTGTATTGGAGGTCAATGTCATAGTCTTTCAGAAATTCTAACCATCTCCTCTGTCGAAGATTTAACTCCTTCTGAGTGAATATGTATTTCAAACTTTTGTGATCGGTGTAGATCGTGACACTAACCCCATATAAGTAGTGGCGCCATATCTTCAAAGCGAAGACTACAGCTCCCAGCTCTAAATCATGTGTGGGGTAGTTCTCCTCATGTTTCTTCAACTGGCGTGAGGCATATGCCACCACCTTGCCATGTTGCATGAGCACGCAACCCAGCCCTCTGCCGGATGCATCACAATAAACCTCAAAGCCCTCTGTACCGTCTGGAATGGTCAGTACCGGTGCAGTGGTCAGTGAGTCCTTCAAGCGCTGAAATGATCTCTCACAGTCAACTGTCCACAGAATGGTGCATCTTTCTTCATCAGACTGGTCATCGGCTTCGCGACCTTGCTGAAATCTCTAACAAATCCTGTAGTAACCTGCCAGACCGAGAAAGCTCCGGATGTCGGTAACAGTCTTCGGCCTTGGCCAGGTACGTACGGCATCAATCTTTGCTGGATCCACTGCGATCCCAGCATCTGAGATGACATGACCTAGGAAAGAGACCTGGTCAAGCCAAAACTCACACTTGGAGAACTTAGCATATAGCTGGTTCTCCCTCAAATTTCCAATACCCTCCTCAGATGTTCCTCATGCTCAGCTTTAGACTTTGAATATATCAGAATGTCATCAATAAAAACCACAACCGACTTGTCCAGCTGCTCCCGGAACAAGCGGTTCATCAGATCCATAAACTTCGCTGGTGCGTTCGACAAACCGAACGGCATCACTGTAAACTCATAGTGGCCGTATCGTGTCCGGAATGCCGTCTTCTCAATATCTCCCTCCTTAATGGCTATCTGATGATACCCCGATCTGAGATCAATCTTGGAAAACACAGATGCTCCCTTCAACTGATCGAACAGATCGTCAATGCGGGGTAGTGGGTACTTATTCTTCACTGTCACTGCATTCAGCTCTCTGTAGTCGATGCAGAGGCGGAGACTACCATCCTTCTTCTTCACGAAGAGGACTGGCGCTCCCCATGGTGACACACTTGGTCTAATGAATCCTTTATCCAACAAATCTTTCAGTTGTTCTTTTAACTCAGTCATTTCTGCCGGAGCCATACGGTATGGTGCTTTGGCTATCGGTCCGGTACCAGGTAGCAGCTCAATGGTGAACTCTACCTCCCGAGTGGGTGGCATGCCGGGCAGTTCCCGTGGAAATAAGTCGGGGAACTCCGACACTACCGTAAGTCGGGGTCGAACTCAGGGTCTCTCTCTATGTCCTGTACATAGCAGAGGTATACTTCTTCCTTTCTCCTTAATTCTCTATGCATTGCCATGGCGGTGATGATCTTAGTCGAAGGCTCCCTGGGCCTCTGGCGGTATGATATTGTTACCCCAGACGGACTCCTGAGCAGCAATCTATGCTCGGCGCAGAGGATACGTCCCTTGTGCCGCTCCAACCAGTTCATCCCGAAGATAACATCAAATCCTAGCTTACTGAACTCAATGAAACTGACTGGGAAGTCTTCCCCCTTAATTCTGATGGTGGCTCCTCGGTAGTAACGAGTGCAACGAACTCCTTAGACGGGAGCGTAACCGTGAAGTCGGGTAGCTCCTCAGCGTCTAGCCCCAACCTGCTCGCAAATGATGCAGAGACAAAGGTATGCGAGCGGGTTGCGAGGGCCCCTGAGTCGAAGAGAAACTGATGCTCAATCCCGTTGAACGGAAAGGTGCCGGTGAGGATAGTACCGCTAGCGTCGGCCTGTGCCTCTGTGAGTATGCTTAGTGCACCTTCCGTACCGAGTCCATAACCTAATTGTGTTCACAAGCTTCATGAGTATTGATGGTATAACAAGAGTCGTAACAATTATATGAACAACACGTTATTTTATTTATGACCATCCTGTTTACAACATGTGCTTCAATCTTACATCTCATTTCTCATCTCATTCTAACATTACATGGCTATATTGTCTAAAGGTTAGGTTTAATCTCCCTGGTCTCATATGCGTCGCATTGATTACTTGCTGACGGCGCTGTATTCAGCTTGATTCTCTTAATCCCATGGTATAACATCCTTGATTCTCCTCCCAAAATTAAACATCGCCTGATTTAAGTACTATCTTATCTGCACGGTCCGCACGCTTCTGCTCGCCGTATAAAAACTCCGCATCATCTCCAATGGACCAAGACACTACGGGTATCCCTCTTTCGAGAGACTCGTTGTCTCGTCCTTATCCTGGTGTAGTCCCAGTTTCCCATCTTTTTCGTAGAAGTTTACAATGCAAATGTCTGGCTGGATGTCTGGAATCGGTTCAGCTTCCAACTGCTGAGCGATTTCCATGACTTGTGTAATAACTGGATGGAACTCTTCGGGTATTCCCGGTGGTGAGACTCCATCTTGCTCCCTCATGGTTTGGTAATTCTTGGCATACGGATTCCAATCCTTGCCCAAGCTCATCATCTTTAATTTCATCCTTGCTCCCCCTGGGTACTCCGGTGTGTAAAACCTCCCGGTCCCATTCCTAGTTGATTGCATCTCCTGATGATGGCTATTTGTGCTTCGGGTGTCAGGTATCCCCTTAATAAAATCATACCTGGGCGGATAACCTGACATTGTTCGGTTGGAAAGTCCATGGTTTTGATGTCGGTGTGCTCCGGGTTAGATGAAGATGGTATTGGGTAGTAAATGTGAATCTTCCTAAAGTGGTAGTAGGTTATGTCTTACTTATGTTCTAATCTCATCTTATTCTTACTTAACTCATTTATTCACCAAACATGCATGATAATGCGGTAAGCAGGTAGTTTTATTACTAAATGGTTATAGTGGTACCTGGCCTCGATGAGGGTTCAGGCTCATCGTCCCGGTCCACCATGTGTAGAGTGGGCCCCATCTTCTGGGTCGCCCGTGGGTTCTTGTCCGCCGGCTGCTGCACTTTCCTCTGACCGTCAGATCCAGCTCCCTGATCGGTCTTGCCCTTGCCCCTGGTTATCGGGCCTATAGGCTCTGCTAGCAGGGTTCCGGTAACACTCGTATGCCCGGTGTCCATACACTCCGCAGAAGTTGCACTCCACTTGTTTCCCTTACAGTCGAGCCCGGGGTGGTCCTTGTGACACCATCTACAGATGAAGCGTCGCTGGTAGCCACCACCGGCTCCCCTCTCAGTCTCAGATCCTGATGATTCATATTGTCAATTCTCATATCTCAAACGGTTACTAATTTATTTCTTAACTCATTCAATATCAATTTCCTTACCCTTTGGCGCTTAGAGCGCAGGGGTGTAGCTGCAATAGCATATGTCAGCTTCAATGGCTCTTCCGAAGCCTTCTCCTTTTCCTCCTTCCCTTTCGGTTCTGATTTTTCTGGCCTGAGGCTGGTACTTCTGTTTCTTGTACCCTCCTTGCCCTTGACTCTCTGAGCTTTTACCAGCACTCTTCCTCTTAGCATTCTCCTCGTCCCTCAGCTGGACGGTAATCTCAACCTTAGCAGCGGCATGATAGCACTCCTGCTTTTCCATAGTATTAGTCTCACTCATTTCTCATAATCTAAATCTTATTCATCACTTACTCAAATCTCAATCATTCTTATTACCTGCAAGGTAGTGTAACTCGTCGGCCCCATGCCGTAGCGGAGTCGATGGCTAAGCCCGCCATAGAAGCGGTCCACCAAGATCTGGTCAGAATACCCTAGACCTGGCAGAAGACGGAGCAAGGCAGTGAACTCTGAGTAATACTCGTCCACTGTCATCTTGTCCGACTGCTTAAGCGCATCTAACTGCAAGCGCTTCTTCGTCTGGACATGGGCGGGGTAGTACTTTGCACGTAGCAAGGCGGTGTACTGCTCCCAGCCGAACTCTGGATTGGCCACATGCTCGGCCCTCACCAGCTTCCACCAATCGCCCGCCGCCCCCTTCAGGTAGAAAGCAGCTAAGCGCACCTTGATCCCAGCAGGGACATCAAGGGTCTCGAAGGCGGTCTCCAGCTCGGAGATGTACGCCTCAAGCTTGGCGGGATCGGTCTCCCCCTTAAAATGCGCGGGTCGAAGATCTGATAGACTCTTCACCCAGTTGGTTCCCTAGGTTGTGGCGGTGGAGGTGGTGCCCACACCAGGCTGATAGCCCATGTGCCCTAAAGCGGCAGCTACGATCTCTGCGATCGTCTGCCCTCCAGGTATCCCTGGAATATCCTCACCCCGGCCGCGACCTCGGCCTCCTCTAGGGCGTCCTGCCATCTGAACAAGCATAACTTACATTAGATTCGTACTCACCATTGTTTTGGTTAGTAAATTTATAACGTCCGTAGACGGTAAAGACAATCCACACTTATTAGTGGTCATCTGACTCTACTCACTCTAACTTCTCACACCCTTAACCCAATACTTACTCCTTAACTTATATCCTAACTCGGTGGTTACTTATATCCGGTATTTCTTGATCAGAGCGTAACTACGCTCTGATACCACTTTTGTAACACCCCATCCAAAGCCTATCGTGGTTATCGCAATCTGAACACTTAATCGAATACGTCGCAGCGGAAATAAACAACACCTGGACCTTGCCACGGTCTGATCGTTAGAATATACCGGCTTAATTGCTTACAATACTTATCCAAAAATACTTATCCAGCTCAAACATCAACATTCACAATACCACAACCAACCGAGTACTAGTATCTTAAACATAATCTCAACTTACATCAGTTTAATATAAACAGTCGGGAGCACAGGCGCAACCCGAACTCAAAATAAATGTCCCACCTAAGACTAACCGCTCCTACTCTCGTAGTGCGTCCTCATGGGCCTCTTACCTGCAAGTGTAAAAATAGCCCCCGAGGGGGTCAGCACGAATGCTGGTACACCCTCTCATGGCCCCCAAGCTAACGGGGCTACGACGACTAATTGTCGATAGCATGGAAATTGATTACATACACAAACATAATATGAAGTGCAATAACAATAAGCACAGATGAACATATATAGTTCACAAACAATGAACGACTCAAGCGTTCCCTTATCAAGTGGGTAGTAACCCCCTCCTTAGTCCTCATTTCCTAATCTCAGTTCCTTACCTTACCTTAATCTCAGCCTCAATCTTAATCTTAATCTTAATCTCAGTATACAAACCTTTCCTGGAAGGGATTGGTTGTAGCTTAATTCGAACCTGGGATTTAGGTGATCCCACTGCACCATCTTAATGCCACCTACTCTGGACGGGAGTCCAGCGTAGCTGAGCCGGCAACCGGCCCTAGACTACAAGTCCGAAGACAAGTCCTTAAGCGGAGGGCGGATCTGATTCAGATACCGTCCCCCTTTTTCCTTAGCATGCATGACCGGAGATCGGTCCCGGGTTTCCTCACTCAAGTTCCAGTTAGTAGAAATCTTAATCACCATGTGCTAGCTATGCCTTAACGGGCATTAACCAACAACCACCAAACTTAACTCTTATTCTTAACTCAGTAAGTACTAAACTTGGTTAGTAACAATCTCAAGTCTCGCGGGTTAGTGTAAATATAACACAATCACAACGAGAACAATATAACCGGTTGCATGCTTTATCTTGTTTTAGTCATAGCAATTAAACAGATAGCACACAAGCCGAGGGACACCTCGTTAGCAAGCAGGTCACAAGAAGGATTGTACCGTTCACCGTCGACGATCGTTTGGTTTATCTCCTTCCAAGTCCCAATTCACAAAGCCTAGAACATTGATTCAGTTTTAGGTTATTATCAATCCAACTCAATAGAATTACTTAACTTTCCTAGACATCAACTTTTACCCATTGTTTTCCACTAAGTCTTATGGTTTTTAACTTGACTCCTAAGTGCATCATTTCCTCATTATTTATTACACTTACTCTCCCACTTAATGACCATCACACCCACCAAACAAGTCCTTAACAATCTCATAACATCCATACTTAATTCCCCCATCATTTCCTAACCTTAAACAAGGTTTTTGGTCCATACAGTGGCCTGTCCGAACTGTGTGTCCGGACTTCCCAAGTTCGGACACAAGTCGAGACTCAAAACTGAAAACAGATGCCTGTCCGAACTTGTGTCCGAACTTCGGAAGTTCGGACATGGGTCGAGGAAAATTCAAAGTAGAAGCAGCCACGTCCGAACTTGTGTCCGGACTTCCAAAGGTCGGACACAAGTCGAGACTGAAAATTTTCACGCAACAGGGCCTGTCCGAACGTTCATGTCCGGACGGATGTTCGGACAAGGCAAAACACTCATTTTCTAAGCCTTCAAACACTTAACCAATTTTCACCAAACTTCTCCTAACCCTCATAATGTCTCCTAACATCCTTTGGTACACTTATACCCTCATACAACATCCACAAAACTCATTTTCTATCTCCATAAACACATTAAATCATTCACCAAGATCCACCTTAATCATTATACATTTTCCTTGTAATAATGCTAACACTTGTAATGCCTTCCTCTAGGTTTCTAGGTGGTGGTTCATACCTAATGTAACCATTATGCCAAATGTTTTCTTCACCACTATAACATCATCTCCCAAGCATCTCTCACTATCTAAAACTCTTTTAAGCATTTACTAAAAGTTCCTACACAAGTTTAAACTTCCATCATCAACACATTATTTCCTTCCTAGTTGTGCACCAACATTTACCTAAATCCTAAATACTCAAATACTTTTCTCTTGATTCATAAATCCTCCATGGTGATACCTAAGTAAGTCATTATAAGTCATTAAAACACCTCAACTTCACCCTTTTTCATCAAGACAAGCTATAGAACATTCCTAGTACTTCCTTAGTCATTAAATTCCCTTAGAATATCTTAAACACTTAAACTCTCCTTTAAATTTTGCCATAGGTTCTCTAGTATATAATACCACCTAAGACATGGTTTTTCTCCATCAAACAACCAACATCACCCAAATTCTCACCACAACAACTTAACACCCAATTTACACCAAAACCACACCACATCATCATATAGTGCTTAAATTAAAATGCTAGGCACTTAGGCCCTTAAATGACAACAATCTTAACCACTGAATTTCCACATATATATGCCTTCAACCTGCGAATACACTCAACAAGGCTCCCATTGAAATAAAATGCTTCTTGTACTTCACCTTGATATTCTTAAACTATCTCTTTTTCTCATTTGCTCCTTAGTCACAAGTTCACAAGTATAGTCATTGTTTCTCCTAGGTTTTATATAACCCTTTTCTAATGTAAACTCTACACTAAACTCATCACATATCTAATCCCATTCCCTTAAACAACAAGACATTAAGGTAAGTATTTTACCTTGTTCTTTTACAAGCTTAAAAGCTTTCTTCCTAGGTTTTCCTTTGTTCAATCTCGGTCACCAATGTGTGTCTCCTTGCCAATGTTCTAACCAATATCCAATGACTCCAATGAGTACTAGATAACACATTAACCCTAAGGAACAAACCCTAGGTTTAAAAATATGTTTTAAGGTATTAATGTGATTGTTTTACCTTGGTTTCTCAAGACAAACTTGGATATGAAGCAAGAAGGACCTCCTCTCTCCTTTGAAGAGTAGAAACAAGCTAGAACAAGGCATAAACATGGAGTCCCATGAGTATATATTTTCGGACATGTGAAGAAAATGGTGGAAACCTAGATTTTCTTACACTTTCTTTACCTTAGGAGAATGGAGATGCCAATGGAGTCTCCAAACTTGAATTTCCTCCTCTAATGGTGGTTTGACTTGGCACCAAAATGAAGCTCTTGAAGTTTTGAAAAGATAGAAAGGAGGAGCTTGAGCTAACTAAGAAGAATATGTATTTTGTTTTGGATTTGGAGCTAAAATGATCAAGATGTGGCCAAGGGAAGATGGAGCTTTCATGGAGGTTGAGCTCTACGTGAATGGAGAAGAGAAAGAGAGCAAGAAACCGTGTGAAACAAGGAAGAATGAAGAGTGAGGAGAGAGGTAAGTAAAATATGATATTATCTTAAAAGGTGAATAGTACTTTTACTTTATAACTTACTTGTTTTTGCTTTCTCTTTACTTAGCTAGATAAGTGTGGTGAGTCACACTTAAGAAACCGGCCCCCTTTAATGAATGAGGGTAATTAAGTCTTTGTTGACCAAATGTCTCACTTATATAGACTTATGTTATAAACTAGCTTAATTAATTCACTATTCATCAAAAACAAGGCACATTATTGTGAAATTTTTGATTTCCCATTGTTATAGGCCTCCAAATGTGATACTATATAGTACACATATTAATTAAAGAGTAATGATGGACATTTAGCCATTCAAAACTCATTTACAAGACAATTTTTCAAAAACGTGCTTTAAGACTCCTTAAAGCACATTTTGTGTTTTAACTTGTTTTCAAGCTTGGTTTTCTTTGGTAATTGACTTAAAATGACCATTAGGATATTACTAAGGTCTTAGGACAATATTTGGGTACTCTCCCAAGTCTCTCCAAGCTTAGAGCACGTTTTTGCTTAAACTGCTCTTTTTGGTGTTTCCTTATATTTTCTTTGATTAGAAATGTTTCTAAGGCATTATTTAGCCTCCTTATATCTTAGTTTATCATTTAAACACCATATCTAAGTTTGGGGTATTTCAATACATATTATAAATTAATTGTCACTAAAATATTAATAAAGAATATTAATTATTAAAGGCTATAATTGAATATCTACATATATTTTAACTTTATTAAGAAAAATTGTTTAAAATGTAATATAAAATTTTTAATTGTAACAACAAAAACGGTAAGCGCACCGCACAAAACTAACTTATTCAAAACACCCGACGAAACCGCCGTCTGCCGTACACTAGTTTTCAAAACAGCCACAAAACACCAGTAAAACTACCACAAAACACAACCAGCTAAAACAAACCAAACCAAAACAACCACAAATATACCATATCGAACGCAGCCCAACTCTCAATTTACCCAGATTCTAATTTTGACCAATTTAATTTTGATTTTGACTTGGTCAATATCCCCAGTCTAATTTTGACCTATCCCAAATTCAGTTTTGGATTTGCACTTAAGCCTATAAATCTCCAGAAATAACAATTCGCCCCTAACTTTCCAAATTCCCACTTTCGCCCCAAATTCCTCCAATTTATACTTTAGCCCCCAATTTCTATTAAATTACAAATTCACCCATCAATTTCCAGAAAACTCTAATTAAATCTCCAAATTTCCAATTCGATTTCAATTTTTGCAGTCCCTGATTTCTCAATTGAAATTCTAAATCGATGTCTACCCTAGTTTCAAAACCGATTTTGCTACACACAGTATTTCCTATTAGAATGTTCGCAACCCTAATTTTGATTCAGAACATATACAATTTCTCTTGAAATTTTGGAACTCAACCGCCAATTCGGAACTGTAACACCCCAACTACAAATAACACACTTAACTACTTAGCAGCAGAAAACATAACTCACACCCTCACTTAACTCTTTGGTGTTACACGCCGTTAGCCACCCACGTGGCTAACAAGGCTAACATACATACATCGTACCGGTCTGATGGACTAAATCCCCGAGCAACTACACATAAATCCCGTTCCGTGTTCAACATCCATTATACACTTACATTGCAACTGTACCGAGTATTTACTAACTAACGCCGATACAATTTCGGTCTTACTACGCCTACAACACTTGCACAATTTGCATGAACGCCCACATACAACAACTACCCCGTCCTACTCTCGAACGGCTTCCAGATCTTGTACCTGAAACAGGAAAAGAAGAAAAGGGTGGCCCCCAGGGGGCTCAGCACCTTTGCTGGTATGGTAATCCCGCAGCCGCATGCTACCGGGCCACGCACAACTAATTGTCGTCTTAGCATGCGGTTGATTTTATTTCATACATGCACAAACTCACATATATCATGCTTATAAGCAAACATCCATTAACAGAATACAAACACAGGGTTAGCACACTCAATCATAACAACACCCTTCACTTTATAACATACACAACTTAATTTCACTCTTCTTAGAGTACATAAACTTCACTTTGGGAGTGCCGGGGTGATATAAGCCCGAGCACAACATACATACATTTTCTTTACTTGAGTGGCGGTCTCATATAGGACCGTACACAACATACACAATTTCCCCCTAGCTCCAATAGTGATGAGGTAGGTAAGCCTTGGTTAAGCTTATGGGTGGTTGTAATTCGAGGAGGAAGAACAACCACAACATAACAAAGAGGGAGTCGAAGCGAACTTAGGCTTCAACACCCTACCAACATTGTACATAATTTCCCTCCTAGCCCGATGTGGAGGTCGGGTAGGTAAGCTTTGGCTAAGCTAGTGGGAGGTCGAAATCCAATGAAGGAAAACAACCCTAACATAACAGGATGGGAGTTAATTCACATATATATATTAACTCCCAAACAATACGCGCGACCGGGACAACCGGATTCCTCTCCATACATAACATATACTTATTAGTTACAGGTTCCCTTATGGAACTTATCACATACATACATCACATAGCGTTACTAACTCGGTTAGACACATAAGGGAAATCACATCCCATTTCAACAACACGGATAACAGTATCCAACAACAACAACATATTAAACAAGTCACATACATCACACTTAATCACAACATACACTAACACACGGATAGCCGTAGTTAGAACGTGCCATGGGTTGGGACGTTTATTCCGAATACCGATCTCTTATGTGAACCTAAGGTCGGTTAACTATTATTTAACACATAATTAAGGTTAAGCGGTATCGGAATTGATTACGCCACAATAATGAATTACTATAAACTCATTTCATGCTTTATCTTGCAAGGTGGAAAACACACAGAAAAACACATTGGCATGCAAGCCGGTGTAATCCGGTAGGACACAGGTTGCAAGAAAACCATACCTGTCACTGAGGGTGCACTCTAATGTGCCATCACATGTTCCTTGAATAATCTTTGAACAATTGGTAACATTACATTTGTTTCCATTAAATCGGGGCAATACAATTGTTAAACGACTAGTGCGCCCATAGTTAACCCGTTATCCCGTTATACTTAATTTTACTCTCGTGATCTTAAGTTCACAACTCTCACATCAAACCTAACACTTGTTTACACATTTTAAGGCCTTTACATGTCACCAAACAAGGCCTAAACATCATCCAAAACCATTACCATCCAATCCCCTATCATTAGAAGGCTGAAGCACACAAAAATGGAGTTCAAAAGATTATCGGTCATTTAAAATCAAAATATACATAAACATATGCCAAAACATGTCAAAACAGATAGTACTCGAAAAGAGGAATCCAACGCCGTAAACGGCACAAAAAACGGAGTTCAAACGAAAAAGTTATGCAAAAACAAAGGTTGGTCCGAACATGCGTCCGACCTTGCATGTTCGGACATAAGTCGAGAGTTCTGAAAATTTTCCGTCGTATGATGTCCGAACTTCAATGTTCGGACACATGTTAGGACATAACGAAAACTGCAAAATCCATTACGGAAAACAACTAGAACCAAGCCACAAATCCCCCACAAAACATACATAACTTATAGTAGCGAAATAGCCCATCGAAAACACATTTCCACGGGGTTTTAACGCATCATACACCCATTAAAATCAACCAAAAACATCACCAAATCAAAGAGTCAAAAACACTCATTTTCTACCAAAATTTCGCCATAACCTCCCCATAAACTCTACACATTCATCCTCATCAATTTCCATCATTTTCATCCCTCATCTAGCCACACCCTTTCAAGGGTCCTAACAGCACTTAACAATCCTCAAATTCATCAACAACAATACAACCACCATAATCTCAATGAACCACAATATCAATCTCAAACTTAAAACATTTGGCTCTTAAGGCCCTCAACTCAACATTAATTCACAAACCTCTCCAAACCAATTAAACACATTCCAACATACATTTCAATCCACTATTTTGGGTTTATTAATTTGTTTACCCATCCCAAACACTAAAACAATTTAGAACAAGGTTTAAGGTGGATTCCTTACCTTAATTTCACAAGTTCCTTAATTCTCCTCTTGCTCCATATCTTCTCCAAAATCGGTTAAGAGGGCATGGAGTTTCCAAACTCCATCCCAACATTCAAGAACACAAAACACACTCAATTAATTATCTAAACCCTTGGAATATTTCAATTCAATCAAAAGGCTAGAACACAAGGTTAGGGTTTACCTTTGTGCAGCTTTCAAGAGGGATTTTCACCCTTGAATCAAGAGGGGAACTTCTCCACCATTGAAGAATCAATTTGGAGCTCAAGAACAAGGAGAAAAACAAGGTATCAAAAATGGTGAAAAATTGATTACACCATGAGATGAAGGAAAAATGACTTTTTCTTGGAAATTTTTACCTTAGAAGGAAGAGGAGGCTCCAAGCTTCACATTGGTGCCATTTTCTCTTCAAATGGGGAAAACCCATGGAGGTCAACTTCATCCTTTTGAAATTTCGAAAAGAGAGGATGATAGAGGAAGATGAGAGGAAGAAGAATATGTGATTTGTTTTTGATTTGGAGCTCAAATGGAGCTTGGGCATGGCATTGAAGTTGAAGTAGCCATGGGAGAAAGGGAGAAAAATCGGTGGCCTTGGGGAAGAAGAAGGAACCGGCTGGGAAGAAAGAGAGGAAAGAGAAAAAGAGAGAGAGGGGAAAAAGGAAAATAAGGAAGGAGAGAGAGAGTGTGGGGGTATAAGTGGTGTTTGTATTTTTGACTTTATTAATTAGTTAACTAGTCATGTGTGAGTGAGCTGCTTACATAAATAAAACCGGCCCACGAATGTATACATGCTGGAGCGTTTTTCGTCTTTTAACAGAAACACTCGTTTATTTACCCGGTTTAGCACTGTTCACTAACCGGGACCGTTTTCCGGAATTTTCTCATCCCTTTAATTTTTTTGTGGTTATTAAACTCCCATAAATGTTTAATTATTGTTACAAAATCAACTATTACTTTTACGGGGTCATTTAACTGTTTAAGGTCACGTGTTCGGGTTTTCTCGAAAAACGCGCTTTAAGAATCCGTTAGCGTTTTAACGCATTATTTGAATCCGTTTTCTTCCGGAATTTTTCCCACATGTTCTTAATGTGTAATTAAGGTATAAAAATATATTTATAACCCTAATAAAGGTTATGTACCTCCTAAAATAATTAAAGACGCGTTTTCACGTTTTGTGACTTTTACGCATTTTCTTTTTGGTTTTCATTTCTTCACCAATGATCTTAAGGACTTAATTAGCCTTAGAAAATTATAATTACATAATTAATTAACGCATTAAGGTTTGGGGTATTTCAGGAACCCTAATTTTGATTTTAGGGACCTTGTTCACGCATCCAGAAACAACAATTTCAGAGCCAAAGTCCATGAACACATTGTCCAGTGTCTGTACAACATTTCACAAGGAAAAATCGGGCTTTAAGGCACCGAAAATCAGAGAGAAAGAAATAGATATCGTTTCCTAGTTTCTGGTTTAATAACTAGCTAAAATCGGAAGAAAAGAGAAGAAGAAAAAATGTTCCAAAGTTTTCTGTTCGAATCTACCCAAATCCAACAACAAACTACTAAAGCAAGACAAAATTTAATGCAAGTTTGAAGGTTACACCTTCGCTTTTATGCTCCTAAAATCGACATTCAATACCCAGTTTCTCAGCCCTTCGAATTCGGCTCCTCTCTGTACCAGTTCGAACAAGACGCAGCCAGCATCGGTTCTCGGACTTCAGCTCCAAATTCTCCTTGTCCGCCGACGAGAGTCACCAGAGGAAGAGTAGAACGGAGAAAAAGGGCGCTCGCAAGTTAGGGTTTGAAGTTGAGAGATGACAGATGGCAAATGCAAGGGATGGAGTTAGGGTTTGCAATTTGCTATGAGAGAATGAATAGAGAGGCACGAATGTTCCTTGTTCAGTCTAGGGTTGCAATTACCGTGAGTGAATTAGAACAGAGAGTGGGCCAGTTTTTTTTATTGGGTTGGTGTATTACCGTGAGGGAAGGATAAGGGGGTGGACTGGGTCATTACCAAAAATAATGAGGACGGCTGGGCCGGCCCAGTTCCTTTGGGCAGGTTGGCCCCTTTTTTTTTACGTTACAAACATAGGTCGTTTTTAGCTTGTTTTATACCCGTTTTTCGTGTCGTTCGTGACTCGATGTCCAGTTTAACGAGACAACCCTTTTTATGACTCCAAATTTATACTTTCAAACAAAAATTATATTATTATTATTCAATAAATTTAATTATTTAGTATTTAATTTCTAATTGGCTTGTGTTTCACCATTTTAGGCGAAAATGTGACGTCTTTTATTCTGATTTCTTAGCCAATTTTCCAATGCCTATAAAATTATCCAAATATCCTCATAAGGTATCTAAGACCTCATTTTCACTCCGAAAATATTTGCAGCATGTTTTTCAATATAAAAATGAATACTTTTATTTATTTATATTTATTTTTTAAACCCTCCTCAAGGTCGTTTTAGGCTTCGTTAATGTTTATTAACGACTTCTTAGGGTTTATTTAAATAATATATTATCTCTTTTTAATTATTTAAGGATATTAAATTCCTTAATCTCTCATTAATTACTTTTATTTAATTCATTCATTATTAATTAAAGTAATTAATATTTGGGGTATTTCATTACACCCTTAGGCACACATAAACCCTACCTTACAAACTGCATCATCAAACATTCCATACCATTTGCATAACCTAGGCTCGCATAAGCCTTGGCTATAGAAGTTGACGAGGTGATGACAATAAATCCTCCTTAGTTATGTCAGCTTATTTCAGGATCAACGAATGGTGGGCGAAGGCAATAAGTCCCCAGGGTTTATAGCAGGAGTTATCCCTGCACACCGGTTTAGGGGGCAATGGCAATAAGTCCACAAAGGGTCCAACCAGGAGCATTGGCACGAGTTTCGGTCCTCAAATGCACCGAGAATCATTTGCACACCATCCTCATTTGCATATCATACACATTTTATTTTCAATAGAATGTCATACACAATTCTCATATCTGCATTCTACTCATAGATTCTCGACACCTTGTAATGCTCGGCGTATTCCATTTACCTTTAGGTTCCCGACACTTTATAATGCTCGGCGTATTCCATTTACCTTCAGGTTCCTGACACCTTATAATGCTCGGGGTATTCCATTTACCTTTAGGTTCCCGACACCTTATAATGCTCAGCTTATTCAATTTACCTTTAGGTTCCCAACACCTTATAATGCTTGGCGTATTCCCTTTAGCTTGAGGTTCTCGACACCTTATAATGCTCAGTGTATTCCATTTAACTCCGACACCTTACATGCTCGGTCTAGTTTATTCATTCTTAGTTTAGTCCACTATTCACTTTTTAGGTAGTTGGCACCTCATAATAGCCCAACACATCTAGACTTCTCTTTTAGTAGTTGGCACCTCATAATAGCCCAGACATCTAGACTTCTCTTTTAGGTAGTTAGCACCTCATAATAGACCAGCACATCTAGACTTCTCTTTTAGGAAGTTGATGCCTTATAATATCCCAATAATTTCAAGCTTCTCTTTTAGGTAGTTGGCACCTTATAATGGCCCAATAATCTCAAACTTCTTTCCTAGGTAGCTAGCGTCTCATAATAGCACAACACAATCATTAGACTTTTAGCAGAAATCTAATTCATTCCTCACCGCCGGATAAAATTTTGGGGTATCACTCAAGCAACAACTAATCTTTCATCTTCATTACAAAGCCCAGTTGAGGGGGCAATCTGTTATACCCAAAATTTCAACTGAAATACCCCGTAATTAAAAATAGTGATTAATTAGGCTAATAAGTAATTTAGAAGCTTAATTATGCATAAATAATCATTAGGGAACAAATCCCAAAGAAAACGGATCCTTAAAATGGATTAAAATCACTAACGAACCTTAAAGCGCGTTTTTCGAGGTAACCGGGAAAACGTGTCTTTAAGCGGGTCAAATAGACTCGTAAAAATTTTGGTCAACTAAATAATCATTAATAAATATTAGTGAAGCCGAGAACCAATAAAATCAACAAAACGGGAAATTAGTAAAAACTGTCAAAAAAGGGAAGTTGTGGGGTAGAAACATAAATAACCAAAACTTGTGTGTCCACTTTTCAAATAAAATGGGGAGTTTATGTGTGTGCTGTGTGTATGTCCGATTTGGACTCCCCCTCTCTACACTCTCACACACTCTCTTCTTATTTACAAAACAACAAAATAATTAAAGCAAAAAGTAACTACTACTTTACCTCACACACTCTCTCTCTCCTATTCTATTCCCTTCACTCACGTAAACCCCATCTCCCTCAATCTCTATTTCTCCTTCCTTCTCCAACCAATCGACAATGGAGAAAATAGCAAACCACTAAAAACCTCACCTTCTCTCCTCTTGTTACTCCATCAAACCTTCTCCAAAAATTGTAAAAATTACACCATTGTCTTCCTCTCACCAAGTAGAGCATTCCTATCTTTTCAAAATTCGAAAAGGGCAACTTTCATCTCCATGGGTATGGAGCATTTGGAGCTTCAAGACCACCATTAGAACCACCTCATTCTCCTTATTCTTTTGAGGTAAAAATATTCTCAAAACTCCATCTTTCTCTAGCCCTTGTGGGCAAAACGAAATTAAGCTAAAACCTTGTTTGGTGTTTTGATACTCTAGCGGATTTTGGTCTTGTTGGAGGAGTGGGAAAACATTGTTCTTGAGCTATCCTAAGCTTCATCTACTCCCTTGGAAGGTAATATACCCCTAAACCCTAAAAACTTACATTAAGCTTAAATAATGTTTAGGGTTAGTTTAGTGTATTAAAATGGTGTGTAAATATGTGGGCTGTAGTGTAAGGATTTGATTTGCAAACCGGTGGAAAGAAAGAAGGAAGAAGCAAGAGAGAATGAGAAAGAAAAACTAGAAGAAAACAAGGTAAGGATGCTCATTGTGTAACCTTATGTATGTATGTGTAACAGATTTTAAAAGAGTAAAATTACATTGTGAAATGGTAATGTATTGGGAGTGTAATGTGAAAGCAAAACCAAGAGGTTTGAAGCTTTAAAAGACATATAAAAACTATCACAAACTAGATGGGAATTAAATAGTGCAGTGCAGGAATTTTAAGAATGTTTTGCGTTTGGTAATTGTGTATGAGAGCTTGCATATTGGTGATTGTTCAAAACAGGTGAAATAAATGATAATGAGAGTGTAAAAAATGTGGTGAGAGTGCAGAATTGTAGGGGAGGTTATGGCAAAATTTACATAGGAAAAGAACACTTAGTGAACTGGAACTAGATGGATAATGTAGTTGTAGCAGATTTTGATAGAGAAAGATAGAGGGTATATTAGGAGAGATAGTTAATGTAGTGGTAATGTATTAGAGGTGCTAGAAATGACATTAGAAGAGGGAACCAAAGATGGGTAGTGTTAGAGTAAAAATCTGTAGCAAAATGCATCAAGGACGAAAACTATGTAAGTGTCGAATTGAAACTAGGTGAATTATTTGTGTAAGTTAGTATAGGATTTGTGTAATGAATAAGAAATGAATTAGCATGATTTAGAGTGTTTAAATAGTACTAAAACATGTTAGGATGTATGTAGGAAGATTGGGGAAACAATGGGTGAAATTGGGAAAGAAAAATAAGGTCTGTAGCAATGTTATGCTACCGTCCGACCCAGAGTCTGGATCGGACCGTGGGTCAGACATGGCTTAAACAACGAAATGTAAACATTCTGGAATGGTCCGACCCAAGAGCCGTGAGTCGGACGTGGGTCGGACAGGCAAAAAAATAGTTGTCGAAGTTTCTGACTCCGTCCAACCCAGAGGGTGAGTCGGACGTGGGTCAGACGCAGCCTGGACAACAGAACCGAAACATTCTGGAATGGTCCGACCCAGAGGTGTATGGGTCGGACGGATCAGTGCTGGGTCGGACGGGAAGAATTTCAGAGGACGAAAATCTACTGGAATGGTCCGACCCAGGGCTTGGGTCGGACGCTAGGTCGGACGACCCATAACTTACAAAAAAAAACTATAGGATTATAACTAGTATGTATATATATATATATATATATGTATACCCACATATACATACGTATGTATCTATGTAAGTAAACCATGGATGAGTAATGAAAAGTAAGTGAATGAAAGATAAGTAACTAAAGTAAGTAAATAAAATGTAAGTATAGGAATGTAAAGATATTAAGTATGAGTCAGGAAACGTAAGAGTAATCGAATTAAGTTAATGATAGTTAGATTAATCATTCGATTGTATGTATATCATAGGATTTGATTTGTGACACCAGAGGAACGTTCGGAAACACGTACAACGGTGAACGATATGAATTCCTCATGCCCCGTATGCTATCTTGGTTACTCAGATTTGTGTGTTGTGTGCTAATTGATCACCAAATAAGATAAATGCACGAATCGGAGTTACTATGCATACTTGTGATTATGTAGTGTTGTATGTTGTGAATATTTCTCTTAAATCTTAGTTTGTATAATTCATGAAATGTATGGATGAATACGAATGTGTGTATGTATGATATATTGTATTGTGACCGAATGTGTTGACTTTGGACTTCTAACTTATTCCTAACAAGCTAACCATTCTAACTCAAATTGGTAATTAAATTGGAATGAGTAGAAGTCCGATATAGTTTCGGCCACGCGTGAGGATGCGGGGTCACGAGAGGTTGGCTCCAATTCCTGACTCTTAAACTGGTCCGCGGCCCAAATCCCTTAAGTGGGTAGCATCCCGGATTAGTGAGTCAAGTAAATCCCGGTGGTGGGACGGTGTAGTCCCCGGGCCGGAGGTCATACCGACTTAACTTGAGTATGAGTAAGTAAGTAAGAATGAGTAAGTAAAGTAAATGGAAGTAAGTAAGTAAAGTAAGAATAAGTAACATGTAATGAGTAAAAGAGTAATAAGCATTCCGATTAACCCGGATGCGTAAATTGGCTAACACGGTGAAGGTAAGTAAGGGTGTGTGCTATTGTATCGCTATCTTGCATTGTATGAAGTATTGCATGTGAATGTATGTTGTATGCAAGCATGTATGTATGATAAAATGAACCACATGCCTATTTGACCTTAATTAGTCGGCGTGCCCTAGCTAGCACGCGGTATATGCGGAGTTCATGCGCAGCTTTTGCTGAGCCCCTTGGGGCACCGTTTTACTACACGCAGGTACTCGAAAGGATGAAGAGGACGAGGAGTTTTATTTTGATTTCTTTTGGATTGTAAACATTGAATGGTGAATGGTGTACTAAGTAGTACACGGCTGTAGTTTTTGATTAGCCGGTGTACCATGGGGTACACCTTTTTGGGTAATGGAAGGATGGAGCATTGGTATAGATGAGTAGTTGTTAAACTCATTCTTTTGGTAGATTGGAAAGGGGAATGTAATTGAACATACTTTAAATACTCGGTGATCCAGGAATGTAAGTGTGATACCTTTTATAATCAGTAAGTAATTGTAGTAGCTCGGTACACTTAGGCATCAGACCGTCACTGTAAGTAGTAATAGCCTTGCTAGCTGTATGGGCGGTTAGCGGCGTTGTACCACCCGCCGTAGTAGTATAGTAGAATTCCGCTACGAACTGATAGGATTAACAGGACGATTAGATGGTAAGCATAGGATTAACGGTAGGGGTGTTACAAAAAGTGGTATCAGAGCGTAGTAACGCTCTGATGTCCTTAGTTACCGAGCATAGGGGATTACCGAGTTAGGATTTCAACCGTCTTAAGACGGACACTTAGAAACCTAACTAGGAACTACCGTTATTAACAACGGATACCCTTGACGTTCTTAGGAATGATACCTTATTTAAATTCAAGACCCCTTGGTCACATGTATAAAGCCTAATGTGGATGTTAATTATTCAGATGTCAGGAAGAGGTCCAGGTCGCCCTAGAGGAGGGCCAATGACGGACCCGACACGCAGACGATAGCAGAGATCATCGCTGCCCACGGTAGTGCAGATGCTACCCCAAGTAATCAATGCGATGCAACAAAACCAACAAAACCAACAGAACCAAGCGGGACCAATCCCTCCCCCTCCACCAAGAGAAGCGAACTGGGTAAAAGCTGTAGCGGAACTCCGCCCTCCTTGCTTTAGGGGCGAGAGTGATCCGGCTAAGCTGGAAGCCTACATTTCCGAGATGGAGACAGCCTTCGAAACCCTCGAAGCTCCTGCTGGAGTTCGAGTCAGAGTTGCTGCTTACTACCTGAAAGATGCAGCCATGGATTGGTGGAAGCTAGTCAAGCACGAGCACGTCAATGACCCCACATTCGACTGGGAGTCCTTTGCATCCCTCCTCCGATCCAAATACTACCCAGAGCACGTGAAAACAAAGAAAAGGCTAGAGCTGGATGCCTTGAAGATGACAGACAAGATGTCTGTGGATGAGTACTACCGCACTTTCACCTCTATTCTCGTCTTCTACCCGACCTTGGGTACACCGGCCAGGTGTTGGTCGATCGCTTCTATGGTGGTCTGAGCCATCGTCTTCGGTACGGTATGGGCTACACTCGATTTACCTCCCTTCAGGTAAATATCGGTTAACCCTTAGTACCATTTCAATTCCTTAAATTCCTTGAATTCCTTGAATCTCTTCTTATCCTTCTTAAATGAGAATCCCGGCTAATACCTGAAACTTCAGGAGTGTTATCACGCGGCTTCTCGCGTTGAGATCACTTGCCAATTAAGGGATGAAGAAACCGCGCTGAAGCGCAAGGCTAACAATAAGAACACAAGTGCCGAGGAGCAGAACCAGGGTAAAAGCTGGAAAAAGAAGAAAGGGAAGTTCTTTCATCAAACTTAAAAGAACTTCCCAAGTGAGAGCAGTGCCCATGCCGAGCAGGGCAAACCAGTTGAGCTTCTTCAGCTTGGTTCATCTGCACCGGTGGCCGCAAAGCCACTGAGATCACACCCACCTAAGGGTAAACTTCCATTCCTAAATCGTATTCGTACAAGTACCACATCTAGTATATCCACGCACACATGTGCTAACCCTCTAAACCTCAGGTTCTGGCTCCGGTTTCACCAAAACCTTCTCCGACGGCCGCACCTATGTGTGCAGGAAGTGCAACCAAGACCATCCCGGCAAGGATTGCTATGGGAGAGAAATCAAGTGCTACAACTGCCAGAAACCAGGACACACGGCCAACAGATGCCCAGAGAACGCCAACAAAAAGGAACTTCCAAAGCTACAAGCAGAGGGAAGGCAAGGAGGTTGCATCTGGCGATGCACCGACCCAGCAGGCACCACAGGGACCGGGATCCCGGGGGCCTCAGAGGGGTGCGCCTCAGAGGCAGCCTGTCCTTCATGTTATTGACCGTGGGGGTCCGGCTCTAAGTCCGGCCCAGGTAATTATCCGAACCTTTAATCCTTGAGAAGCATGACTAAGTATTGCAGTAACTGTCTGAATGAATGCATGAGTGAATGAATCGAAGTATGTATTGAGCATGAAATGAAGTAGTTGAAACTAGTACTCACCATAGATAAAATGTGTAACCATAGGAAGCTTTAGTATCTGTTATCCGATACCGGTAAACCTGAATCAAGAAGAGACCGACATCACCAACCACTACTACACCAATGAACAGTGTCAGGTCATCCGACCAGGTATGATCTTATTAAGGGGATACCTGACACCCGAAGCACAAATCTCAATCATTCGACGGTGCAACGAGCTAGGAACGGGTCAAGGAGGATTTTACACACCCGAATTCCCCGGTGGGCGAAGATGAAACTGAAGATGATGTGCTTGGGAAAGGACTGGAATCCTTATACCAAGACATACCAGGAGACACGAACACTAGATGGAGCAACGCCACCGACAATACCTCCAGAGTTTCAGACACTTGTCACACAAGCAGTAGAACTTGCACAGCAATGTGAACATGATCCGATCCCCGCACTGAAGCGGACCTCTGTATCGTCAACTTCTATGAGAAAGAAGGACGACTTGGGTTACACCAAGACAAGGACGAGACAGCGGAATCTCTTGAACAAGGAGTGCCCGTAGTGTCTTGGTCCATTGGTGATGACGCCGTATTCCTGTATAGCGAGCAGAAGCGTGTGGACCTCGCACAGAAACTGGTATTGAGATCAGGAGATGTCCTAATCATGGGTGGAAACTCTAGGATGCTGTATCACGGGATCAACAAGATCAAGTTGAATACGGCACCACCGGCAATAATCAATGCCACACACATGAAACCAGGACGCCTGAACCTTACCTTTAGAAAGTATTAAATTCATAGTATCATGTAATCTATTAGTAACGTGTATTAGAGACACGGTATGTATGATGGTTGGTTTATCAATAAGAGCAGTGTTGATTTAATTCCACTTGTGTCCACCATCAATACTTATCCAATTGTGAATCCAATAGGTTGTGGACTCGGTACCGAAGGTAACCTGAGTATCCTCACCGAAGCACAAGCCGGCAGAAGCGGCACACATCTTAACGGGAACATTCCCAGTGAACGGCATTGAAGCCAATGTGCTATTCGACTCCGGCGCCTCTCACACTTTCGTATCGCCATCTTTTGTGAAGAGGTTGAAGCTAGATGCGGATGAGCTACCGAATTTTATGGTTACTCTCCCATCGAAGGAGCGAGTAAAGTGCACCAAATACTACCAATCAGCCACCATAGAAATAAAAAACGAAGTGTTTCCCATCTCCTTCATCGAGTTTAATGGATTGGGATTCGACTTAATCATCGGAATGAATTGGTTGGAGCGGCACAAGGGTAGAATCCTCTGCGCCGAGCATCGATTGCTGCTCAAGAGTCCTTCTGGGGTTACAGTATCTTACCGCCAGAGACCGAGAGAGCCTTCGACCACACTCATATCTGCTATGGGCATGTACCGGGAGCTCAAAAAGGGCCACAAAGTATATCTGTGTTATGTACAAGACCTGGAGAGAGATCCAGAGTTCAGTGAAGATGTACCCATCGTATCCGAATTTCCTGATGTATTCCCTAAGGAGCTACCCGGCATGCCACCACCGAGAGCAGTGGAATTTGAAATTGACCTCTTGCCAGGTACCGGTCCCATTGCTAGGGCACCGTACCGCATGGCACCTGCTGAAATGACAGAATTGAAAGAACAATTACGCGACCTCTGGACAAAGGGTTTATACGCCCGAGCGTATCACCCTGGGGAGCACCGGTCCTCTTTGTGAAGAAGAAGGACGGTAACCTCCGACTTTGCATTGACTACCGCGAGCTGAATGCGGTACAGTCAAGAATAAATACCCATTGCCACGCATCGACGACCTATTGATCAGCTGAAAGGAGCATCAGTCTTCTCCAAGATTGACCTCCGTTCTGGGTACCATCAAATTGCCATCAAAGAACAAGACATTGAGAAAACGGCATTCCGTACCAGATATGGCCACTACGAATTCACGGTGATGCCATTCGGTTTGTCAAACACACCAGCTAAATTCATGGACCTCATGAATCGTCTATTCAGTGAGCAGTTGGACACTTCAGTGGTTGTCTTCATCGACGACATACTTGTATACTCCAAATCAGCAGAGGAACATGAAATCCATTTGAGGAAAGTGCCTTGAGACACTGCGCGAGAATCAGCTGTATGCGAAGTTCTCCAAATGCGAGTTCTGGCTAGATCAGGTATCATTCCTTGGTCATGTCATCTCGAGCGCAGGTATCTCGGTTGACCCTTCTAAGATTGAAGTTGTACGATCATGGCCTAGACCTAAGACTGTTACCGACATTCGGAGCTTTCTTGGTCTAGCCGGTTATTACCGGAGATTTGTAAAGGACTTCTCGAAAGTCGCCAAGCCCATGACTACACTGATGAAGAAAGATGCACCGTTTGTATGGACAGACGAGTGCGAAATATCATTTCAGAGCCTTAAAGACTCATTGACCTCAGCGCCCATCCTTACTCTTCCAGAGGGCACAGAGGGATTTGAGGTATATTGTGATGCATCAGGCAAAGGAATGGGATGCGTACTCATGCAGCATGGCAAGGTTGTAGCTTATGCCTCCCGCCAGCTGAAAAAGCATGAGGAGAATTACCCGACACACGACATAGAGTTAGGAGCCATTGTCTTCGCCTTGAAGATATGGCGACACTATCTCTATGGGGTAAGCATCACCATCTACTCCGACCACAAGAGCTTACAGTATGTATTCACACAGAAAGAACTGAATCTGAGACAGAGAAGGTGGATGGAGTTTCTCTTTGACTACGACATCGACCTACAGTATAAGGAAGGGAAGGCAAACATTGTAGCCGACGCCCTGAGCCGTCGAGCACACTCGCTCCATTCGCTACTCGCTTCTTCTAGCTTGGTTGACGAGGTGCGAGACGCCTCAGTTGAGCACCCTTACCTAAACGAAATCAGACAAAAGATTAAGAAATGGTACATTTGAGAAGAAAAAGTATGACTTCAAGCTACATGAAGATGGTTTGATTCGGTTGAATGGCAGGCTATGCGTCCCCCGAAGCAATGCTGAGCTAAGGGATCGCATCCTGCGAGAGTCACACCAGTTCCACATTGTCAGTCCATCCAGGAGCCTCCAAGATGTACAAAGACATGAAGAGGTACTTCTGGTGGTCTGGAATGAAATCAGATGTGGCAGAATTTGTATTGAGATGCTTAACATGCCAGAAGGTGAAATTTGAACATCGTAGACCGGGCGGAATGGTACAATCGATGCCAGTTCTGGAGTGGAAATTTCATGATATCTCCATGGATTTTGTTGTAGGACTCCCACCTGCTAGGGGAGGACTCAATATGATCTGGGTTGTAGTTGATCGCCTTACCAAGGTTGCCAGATTCATACCGATGAAGGACACCTGGAAGGTAGTGAAGCTAGCTGAGCTATTCGACAAGGAGATTATCAGACATCACGGAGTCCCGAAAACAATTGTATCTGACCGCAACACCAGATTTCTTTCGAGATACTGGAGAGCCACACGGGAAGCGCTGGGTACAGAATTGAAATTGAGTACCGCCTTCCATCCTCAGACCGACGGTCAGACAGAATAAACCATCCAGACATTGGAGGACATGCTTCGGGCATGTGCCTTAGATTTTCAGGGGAGCTAGTTAGATAAGCTTCATCTTATCGAGTTTTCTTACAATAATAGCTATCATGCGTCGATTAAGATGTCGCCTTTCCAAGCCCTATACGGTAGACCTTGCCGTACACCTTTGTGTTGGGATGAGTCGAGTGAAGCGGTCATCATAGGACCGGAGTATCTTGAGCAAGTAGAAGCTGAAGTTCAGCAGATTCGAGCTAATATGAAGGCAGCCCAAGATAGACAGAAATCCTATGCGGATGTGCGACGACGCGACCTTGAGTTCGCCGTGGGCGACCAAGTGTTCTTGCGCGTTTCACCTATGAAGGGTGTCTTCCGATTTGGCCAGAAGGGCAAACTGAGCCCAAAGTTTGTAGGGCCGTATGCTATCACCGAAAGAGTTGGAGTCGTAGCCTACAGGTTAGCACTACCTGAGGACTTGGGACGTGTACATGATGTCTTTCATGTGTCACAACTCAAGAAGTATATCGCTGATCCTTCTCACATTCTAGAGCCCGAGCACTTATCCATTGAGCCGACTATGAGATACGTGGAAACCCCAGTGAGAATCCTTGATAGGAAGACCAGAGACACTCGCCATAAGTCTATACGAATGGTGAAAGTCCTATGGTCAAACCATGATGTCGAAGAAGCGACATGGGAATTGGAAGATGCCATGAAGGCTAAGTACCCACAGTTGTTCATAGACTAGAGAGTCTAGCATCTAGTAATACGGGTACGGGGCGTACCCCTTTTAAGGGGGTAGAGCCCTTTTACTTTTGCATTGCTTCGGGGTAAGCGTTGCATAGTGTGTAGGTATTGTAATAGGTTTTGTATAGCACCTGTAGTGCGGAGCGTATGTGGTGTGTATGTGTAATCTGTGTCGGGTATGGATGTGTATGTACAAGTGTGATGTGTAGTGTAATGTGTATTGTGGTGTAATGGTAATGTGATGGGATGTATATGAAATGATGAATTGTGCATATGAATTCGTATTGTGCTTGGATTGTGTATGCTTGCAATGTGGAATGAAGTAAACACCTCATAGGTGGTAGTAAGACACATTATGGCAATTGGTTTGCATAATGAGTAGAATTATAAAAAACTAGAAACCTCGAGCAACTTTGAGGGAGTTTCTTAAGGGGGGTAGATTGAAATACCCCGTAATTAAAAATAGTGATTAATTAGGCTAATAAGTAATTTAGAAGCTTAATTATGCATAAATAATCATGAGGGAACAAATCCCGAAGAAAACGGATCCTTAAAATGGATTAAAATCACTAACGAACCTTAAAGCGCATTTTTCGAGGTAACCGGGAAAACGTGTCTTTAAGCGGGTCAAATAGACTCGTAACAATTTTGGTCAACTAAATAATCATTAATAATATTAGTGAAGTCTTAGAACCAATAAAATCAACAAAACGGGAAATTAGTAAAACTTTCAAAAACGGGAAGTTGTGGGGTAGAAACATAAATAACCAAAACTTGTGTGTCACTTCTCAAATAAAATGGGGAGTTTATGTGTGTGCTGTGTGTATGTCCGATTTGGGACTCCCCCTCTCTTACACTCTCACACACTCTCTTCTTATTTACAAAACACAAAATAATTAAAAGCAAAAAGTAACTACTACTTTACCTCACCCACTCTCTTCTCCTATTCTATTCCCTTCACTCACGTAAACCCCATCTCCCTCACTCTCTATTCTCCTTCCTTCTCCAACCGATCGACAATGGCGAAAATAGCAAACCACTAAAAACCTCACCTTCTCTCCTCTTGTTACTCCATAAAACTTCTCCAAAAATTGTAAAAATTACACCATTGTCTTCCTCTCACCAAGTAGAGCATTCCTATCTTTTCAAAATTCGAAAAGGGCAACTTTCATCTCCATGGGTATGGAGCATTTGGAGCTTCAAGACCACCATTATAACCACCTCATTCTCCTTGTTCTTTGGAGGTAAAAATATTCTCAAAACTCCATCTTTCTCTAGCCCTTGTGGGCAAAACGAAATTAAGCTTAAACCTTGTTTGGTGTTTTGATACTCTAGCCGATTTTGGTCTTGTTGGAGGAGTGGGAAACATTGTTCTTGAGCTATCCTAAGCTTCATCTACTCCCTTGGAAGGTAAATATACCCCTAAACCCTAAAAAACTTACATTAAGCTTAAATAATGTTTAGGGTTAGTTTAGTGTATTAAAATGGTGTGTAAATATGTGGGCTGTAGTGTAAGGATTTGATTTGCAAACCGGTGGAAAGAAAGAAGGAAGAAGCAAGAGAGAAGGATAAAGAAAAACTAGAAGAAAACAAGGTAAGGATGCTCATTGTGTAACCTTATGTATGTATGTGTAACAGATTTTAAAAGAGTAAAATTACATTGTGAAATGGTAATGTATTGGGAGTGTAATGTGTAAGCAAAACCAAGAGGTTTGAAGCTTTAAAAGACATATAAAAACTGTCACAAACTAGATGGGAATTAAATAGTGCAGTGCAGGAATTTTAAGAATGTTTTGTGTTTGGTAACTGTGTATGAGAGCTTGCATATTGGTGATTGTTCAAAACAGGTGAAATAAATGATAATGAGAGTGTAAACAATGTGGTGAGAGTGTAGAATTGAATTGTGGGGAGGTTATGGCAAAATTTACATAGGAAAAGAACACTTAGTGAACTAGGAACTAGGTGGATAATGTAGTTGTAGTAGATTTTGATAGAGAAAGATAGAGGGTATATTAGGAGAGATAGTTAATGTAGTGGTAATGTATTAGAGGTGCTAGAAATGACATTAGAAGAGGGAACCAAAGATGGGGAGTGTTAGAGTAAAAATCTGTAGCAAAATGCATCAAGGAAGAAAACTATGTAAGTGTTGAATTGAAACTAGGAGAATTATTTGTGTAAGTTAGTATAGGATTTGTGTAATGAATTAAGAAATGAATTAGCATGATTTAGAGTGTTTAAATAGTACTAAAACATGTTAGGATGTATGTAGGAAGATTGGGGAAACAATGGGTGAAATTGGAAAGAAAATAAGGTCTGTAGCAATGTTCTGCTACGTCCCCCCAGAGTCTGGATCGGACCGTGGGTCGGACATGGCTTAAACAACGAAATGTAAAAACATTCTGGAATGGTCCGACCTAGGAGCCGTGAGTCGGACGTGGGTCGGACAGGCAAAAAATTCTGTTGTCGAAGTTTCTAACTCCGTCCGACCCAGAGGGTGAGTCGGACGTGGGTCGGACGCAGCCTGGACAACAGAACCGAAGCATTCTGGAATGGTCCAACCTAGAGGTGTATGGGTCGGACGGATCAGTGCTGGGTCGGACGGGAAGAATTTCAGAGGACGAAAATCTACTGGAATGGTCTGACCCAGGGCTTGGGTCTGACGCTGGGTCGGATGACCCATAACTTACAAAAAAAAACTATAGGATTATAACTAGTATGTATATATATATATATATATGTGTGTGTGTGTATACCCACCTATACATACGTATGTATCTATGTAAGTAAACCATGGATGAGTAATGAAAGTAAGTAAATGAAAGATAAGTAACTAGAAGTAAGTAAATAAAATGTAAGTATAGGAATGTAAAGACTTAGTAAGTATGAGTCAGGAAACGTAAGAGTAATCGAATTAAGTTAATGATAGTTAGATTAATCATTCGATTGTATGTATATCCTAGGATTTGATTTGTGACACCGGAGGAACGTTCGGAAACACGTACAACGGTGAACGGTATGAATTCCTCATGCCCCATATGCTATCTTGGTTACTCTGATTATGTGTTGTGTGCTAATTGATCACCAATAAGATAAATGCACGAATCGGTGTTACTATGCATACTTGTGATTATGTAGTGTTGTATGTTGTGAATATTTCTCTTAAATCTTAGTTTGTATAATTCATGAAATGTATGGATGAATATGATTGTGTATGTATGATATATTGTATTGTGACCGAATGTGTTAACTTTGGACTTCTAACTTATTCCTAACAAGCTAACCATTCTAACTCAAATTGGTAATTAAATTGGAATGAGTAGAAGTCCGATATAGTTTCGGCCACGCGTGAGGATGCGGGGTCACGAGAGGTTGGCTCCAATTCCTTACTCTTAAACTGGTCCACGGCCCAAATCCCTTAAGTGGGTAGCATCCCGGATTGGTGAGTCAAGTAAATCCCAGTGGTGGGACGGTGTAGTCCCCGGGCCGGAGGTCATACCGACTTAACTTGAGTATGAGTAAGTAAGTAAGAATGAGTAAGTAAGTAAATGGAAGTAAGTAGGTAAAGTAAGAATAAGTAACATGTAATGAGTAAAAGAGTAATAAGCATTCCGATTAACCCGGATGCGTAATTGGCTAACACGGTGAAGGTAAGTAAGGGTGTGTGTATTGTATCGCTATCTTGCATTGTATGAAGTATTGCATGTGAATGTATGTTGTATGCAAGCATGTATGTATGATAAAAATGAACCGCATGCCTATTTGACCTTAATTAGTCGGCGTGCCCTAGCTAGCACGCGGTATATGCGGAGTTCATGCGCAGCTTTTGCTGAGCCCCTTGGGGCACCGTTTTACTACACGCAGGTACTCGAGAAGGATGAAGAGGACGAGAGGAGTTATTTTGATTTCTTTTGGATTGTAAACATTGAATGGTGAATGGTGTACTAAGTAGTACACGGCTGTAGTTTTTGATTAGCCGGTGTACCATGGGGTACACCTTTTTGGGTAATGGAAGGATGAAGCATTGGTATAGATGAGTAGTTGTTAAACTCATTCTTTTGGTAGATTGGAAAGGGGAATGTAATTGAACATACTTTAAATACTCGGTGATCCAGGAATGTAAGTGCGATACCTTTTATAATCAGTAAGTAATTGTAGTAGCTCGGTACACTTAGGCATCAGACCGTCACTGTAAGTAGTAATAGCCTTGCTAGCCGTATGGGCGGTTAGCGGCGTTGTACCACCCGCCGTAGTAATAGTAGAATTTCCGCTGCGAACTGATAGGATTAACAGGACAATTAGACGGTAAGCATAGGATTAACGGTAGGGGTGTTACATCAACCCCCTCGGAGTAGTCCCTAAGGCATACGTGTTACAAAGGGTAAAATGGTCAAAATGCACCAATGCGGGATTTCCAAGGACATTCTTGGGATTTTCTATTTTAATGTGACTTGTTCACTATCTCCAAACATTTTGAATACCATGGTCATCATGAAAGGTATTTCATAATTTGCAGATAATATTTATTTGGAAATTTAGCTTTTAATTCATATTATAAGCTAATTCTTTAATAATTAACACATGAAATAACCTCAAAACAGAAACAAAAGGTTTCCAAAAATTAAAATAAAATTTTACATGGTTATCATGACTTCATACAGTCATAAACATGAAAATTTTTTATTTGGAACCTTAGCCTAAAATTAAAAGAGAAATTCAAACATTTTTGCAATTTTCTCTCTCCTTTGGAAAATACCTAAATCAAGTCTAAATGTCGTGAAATGTTAACACAAGATAGACATTGATTTTTAGAGACCAACCCCATTGCATTTTTGTAATTTTGACTTTCCAATCATAAGTTATGAATTATGGGAGGTTCCAGATTGTAAGATTTTTATCTAATCGGTTATTTATCAAAATAACTCAATTACAACTCCCAAAATTACTAAATCTTGTCTTTTATCTTTGGTTGAAATTTCAGAATTTTATCGACCTGTAGCATATTCTAAAAAAAAACAGATTCTCTTAGAGCACAAAATTAGGGTTTTGGATAAAAATTTTGTTCTATCAATTTGGCATGCTCTTTCTATAAAAGACCTTCCCAAAAATGACCTAGGATAGAGGAGAACATTAAAAAAGTCAGAAAGCACAGTTGTCAACCTTCTCCCTGCGTTTATGAACTTCCAAGCCTCGAATCAACACCAAAACTCTACTGAAATCACCCCGAAATCACCAAAAACACTTCCTTTCAACTCCCATCAAACTTCCAATCACCAAAACACCAAAATACAGAACCAAAACGTGGTTAAAACCAAGGAAGAAGGGGTCAGAAGCTCGGGTCAAAATTAATCCAGAACCAATCCCGTCGAGGCACCAAAAGATTCCCGACGTGAAGAATCTCCCATAATTCAAAGGTAAAACAGGTAGAAATCTTGATTTCCTAACTCCCTACAAATTGTTTAATATTATGCTTAAATTTGAGTTCAAACCGACTCTTTACGGTTTCTGAATTGTCATTTGCTTTCGTTTCTATTCATTAACTTGTGCACTAAGTTTCGTCAGTAATTCAACTTCAAATTGAACACTTTTGCTTAACATATTGTACATCTTTCAGGCTACGCGCCCAATAAATTTATCTAAAAACACCACCGGGAACCACCAGAACGCCACCGTCCGTGGCTAGTCCGAGCCCACGGACGGCATGTCCGGGATCCCGGACAGCATGTCCGTGGCCATGGACAGCTCGGACGGTGGTGAGATTTATTTTTTTGAACTTTTTAGGTTTCAACGGTTCATGTCTGGGCCCACGGACACCCTGTCTGTGACCCCGAACGTTTTCAAAATTCGTTTTTTCTGCAAAATTGATTTTTCTGCATTGTTAATTAATTGGGGTCCGTGGTCTTGGACATTAGGTCCGTGGCTACGGACAAGATTAAAAACTGACCTAATTCTGCCCCCAAAACCGTAGTTTAGGTAGTTTCAATTTCTACTTTAATTTTCAGTCAAAAAATATGAAAAATATAAAAAATCATAAACATGTTCGCTTAGGTAAAACAAATTTGTAAAAAGCCGTAAATAACCTAAGTAAAGGAAAACGACCTAGAAGGGGTAATGAAAGTAATTTGAACCCTAAATAAGTCGAATACCAAGCCCTCAAACCCGAAATCTCCTTTCCTAATTTAATCTAGGTTAAAATTAGGTGGCGACTCATAATAGGTTCCAGTGAGCTAACTTAAGATTTGATAATTATAGTTATATGACTTAGTTTTTAAACTTAGGTTATAAGTGGACCTAGATACCAATCAGATCCTAATTAATCTAATCAACATAGGATAGTGGTTCAAAAATCGAGGCTCACTCGCCTTCAAAGAAGACCAGTCGGACAACCTTGTTTCTTCGGGGCGAGTTCCAGGCCACGCAACAACAAACTTGCGCACAAGTTGAAATTCCTCCCCCAACAGTGACTTTCCTAGCGGTGCCACGCCCAAAATCGTTGCATTCCTCTATCTTTTTCACTACTCGCATATTCCAGCGGTGATTTCCTCCTTTAAGCCACTATGAAAGATGCCCTTCAAAACAACATTTGGAACATTTATCCTCGCACGCCCAAGAATATTATGCTCATTAACCTTCTTGACTATTTTCATCACCATTCCCCTTGAGATCCTTGCGGTTGATCTTCCCCCGTTTCTTGCGATGATCAACGCAGCAGGATCTGCAAATCTTTTTACCACTGGATAACCGCTGCCAACATATTATCCACCTTGTTGTCGAGAACATCCAATCTTCTTTTGAGAATCATTTGTTCTTTTTCCAGTAAATCCATGTTGGGTTCTTTCCAGCTCCTTGTCACTCACTCCCACTGCCCAGAAAAAGAACTGCTCTGATACCTATGATGCAATTAGAGGTGCATCAGCCTCCAAATCCTCCAAAGAGGCCAATTTTATTAGCTACAAATAAATGGATTATTATTACAACCTAAACAACTCCTTAAGTAGTAGCAGCCCAAAATAGGGAAATTACAATCCCTAACCTATCGACCCAATCTTCTACTATGCGGGGGGGACTTCTTGTAACACCCCTACCACTAATACCGTCGTTACCGTCCAATCTCCTTATACCTCCATACTCACGCAGCGGATTCATATTTACACAACGGTGGGTGATACAATGCCGTAGCCACCCACGTGACTAACAAGGCTTACTACTACATACAGCATCGGTCTGATGGACCGGAATCCCGAGTACTACACATCTACAATACATGCTCCCATTATCAACTGAGTACTACAATTCTCTATTTCATACAATAATCCATAAATTACATACACCATACCGACTTTACTATGATCCAAATACAAATACAATAATTCTTTCAAGTTCATACATACTCACTATGAGTCTACCATCTACTCATTCCTCACAAGCTACATACTTTCAATACATACGATGTACCCCTTGGTACGCTTCTACGTCAAGGCTACAAGCCTAATTCTATTCACTACTACACATTTGTTTTCTAGCTATCCAAGTGTAGTTACTGGTCTCTTACTATGACCATATCTGCTTCGGTAACTGTAAAATAAAAATATTGCCCCTAGGGGCTCAGCTTACGCTGCATATGACTTCCGCATACCCCGCGTACTAGCGAGGGTACGCCGACCACTTGGTCGAATACATGCAGTTCATTTTACAAGTACATACATACATACATACATGCTTTCATACATAATACTACAATACCCCACAAGCATACATACACCCATTTCAATACATACAAGGAAGACAATACAAGTCAACCAATACATACTTACCTTTACCGAAATACGCATACGCATACACAATACATACTCAATACATACACAATACTTGTTAGCTTCTTTGGTCCACCCGGGTTAATCGGGTGAAGATTACTCTTTTACTCGGGGTCAATGACTTACACCAGCCAAGACCTTTACTCATACAATACTTTACTTACTTACTACTTACTTAAGTTAAGTTGTCGGGACCTCCGGGCAGGGACTACACCGTCCCACCACCGGGCTTTACTTGGCTCACTAATCCAGGATGCTACCCATTTAAGGGGTTTGGGCCGTGGAAAGTTTAAGAGCCAGGAATCGGATCCAACCTCTTGTGTCTCCTCATCCTCACGCATGGCCGAAACTATATCGGACTTCTACTCATTCCAATTTACTCAATACTTACGTTAGGAGTTAGGTAGTTAGGAATTAGTAGAAGTCACACATCCAAGCCACTCAATAATACCTTACTCACATCCACATCCATCCAAGGTACAATTCATTACACAAGTACACTACAAGGTACATACACACTTCCTTTCCATCCATTCATTTCATGAATTATACAAACTAAATGTTCAAGACACTATAGCAAGAACAAATATAAAACAAGCACGAGTAAGTGCATTAGAGTTCGATTCATGCATTTATCTTATTTAGGTGATCAAATAAGCACACAAATCGGGGTAACCAGGTTAGGATACAGAGCATGAAGAAATCATACCTTTTTCTGGAATTTACTTTACCGGGTGTCCCCTTGTTCCTTAGTCCTTACTTGTTCCTCGAGTCTTATTCTCGAACCAATGACTACATGCCAAATGGTTCAATTAATACTAAGCATTACAATACATACTTAATTACTATTCCCATACTTACCCCGTTATCCCGTTGTTTCGGTTTAACTTAATGTTCTTATATTCACAACTTTCTTACTTACTTCTCAAACTTGTTTGTACCTTTAATGACCCTTAAACATCATTAATCAAGTACTAATTATCTTATACTACCATTACCATTCATTACCTTTCCTTAGAACCCATTTAATAAGCTTAGAATTCATTTTTGGTGTTGGTCCGGGACCTTGTCCGGGTCCTTAGTCCCGGACCAACACTGGTCTTAAGTCTCGGGTGAATTTCTATTATGGTCCGGGACATTACCCCTCTCTTAAGTCCCGGATCAAATGTTTCCTACACTCTCGAACATAAAATAAGGTATGGTCTGGGACCTTGTATGGGGACCAAGTCTCGGACCCATACTTAGGGTGCATTCTCGTCAGAAATTTTAGGGTTTCCGGGACATGAGCATGGGACTAAGTCCCGGACCAAGGTGGCAGCAATACTCTTGACGGTTTTTATTACACCCCGGTTTTATTACCCCTGGTCCGGGACCTCATATGGGGACTAAGTCCCGGACCAGCTGCTACATGTTACAGTTTTTGTTTTTCTTTCTCTGTACACTTCCTTCTTTGCCCAATCAATCCCCAATGATCCTACACTTACTCCCACATATTTAAGCACCTAATTGTCTCCTAAACATGTCTAAATCCATCACTAACTCATTACAGCTTCCCATACCCATTCACACACATATTTTCTACATTTCCATTCCAACACTTACATTATTTTTCCTAGTTGTGTTTGCTACAGATTTTGGTTCTTACTTCCTCCATACATAGTTTCATCTCCTAATGCATTTCCAAGGCCTACAATGCATTATCTTACCTCTTCAAGTTCAATTCCCATTTTACTAGGTCTTGCACACAAGTTCTCCTAACTTCTCCATTGCATTTCAATACTCTTTTATTCACATACTACTACTACTACCATTCCATGGTTACTAACATCCTCACTCAATCCAATACATACCTTGGTTCTCCCATTCACCAAGCCATCCATAAATGTACATTTTCTACCAAATTTTGCCACAGTTCACCTACTTTTCTTACTTAGCAATATACATCCTTTTTCAATAAATTCATTCCTAATCTAGCCACACCCATTCAAGGTTCATACCAGCAATCAAAACAACATCAATACCTCAATACTCCATCAATACTTCCTCAAATAACCATACTAATACACATACACAACTACTTGGCTCCAAGGCCTATAATTCACATACTTGCTCACAAATACTCAAACTTCCATTACTACAATACTAATACAATATTTTGGGATCTTTAAATTGGTTTACCCATTCCCATTACTCTAATGCATTAAAACTTAGGATTAAGAAGGAGCTCTTACCTTAAGCTCTTATTTCCTTATTTCTTTTCCAATTCTCCTCCTTCTCTCTTTCTTGCACAAATTGGTCACATGGGGAATGGAGTTTCCAAACTCCATTCCCATCACCCAAAGCACACAAAAAAAAGTGTAATTAAAATACTAACCCTTAGATTTATACTAATTCATTGAAGTGTTTAAAACACAAATTCTAGGGTTTATCTTTGGAGTGTTTTAGGAGGGGTTTTAGCCCTTGGTTCAAGAAGGTGATTCCACCACCATTGCAAGGTTGGAATTATGCTCAAAAGAGAGAAAAATAGAGCATTACAAAAAGGGGTAAAAATCGGTTACAAAAGAGGATGAAGGAAAACTTGAGTTTTTCATGAAGATTTTTACCTTAATGGAGAGAGGAGACTCCAAGCTACCCATTGATGCTATTTTCTCTTTGAATGAGGAAAACCCATGGAGATGAACTTCCTCATTTGAAATTATAAAAAGAGGGAAGTGTAGAGAATGATGAGGGGAGTAAGAATATGCAATTATTTTTGCATTTGGAGGTCACATGAGGCTAGAGCATGGAAGAGAAGTGAGGTAGCCATGGATGTTGGTGGAGCTTCAAAATTTCCAGCCTCATGGGGAGAAAGAGAGAGAAATCGGTGGGGAAGAGAGGAGGGAAGAAGAGAGATAAGTGAAATGAGAGGTGAGAGAAAAAGGTGAGTGCTTTTTTGCTTTATGTACTTTTCTTTCTCTTCTTCCTTTTTCTTTCTTTCTTTACTTTATTGTGTGTGTGAGGAGCTGAATCACTTATTAAAACCGGCCCCCCTCTAATATTACTAGTTGGAGCGTTTTTCGTCTTTTATAGAAAATCCTCGTTATTTTACCCGGTTTGGTACTATTCACTAACTGGGCTCGTTTCCGGATTTTCTCGTCTTTAATTTTATTGGTTATTAAGCTTTCATTAATGCTTAATTATTGTTTTAATGGGTTTATAATTTTTACGGGTTCGTTTGACCACTTAAAGTCACGTTTTCGGGTTTTCTTGAAAAACGTGCGCTAAAGCTCTATTAGCGTTTTAATACATTATTTGGATCCATTTTCTTTGTGAGTTGTTCCCATATATTATTTAGGCCTTATTAAGCCTTAAGAATCCATATAATACGCTAACTGAGGTCTCATACCTCCTATGGTTATTTAACGCTTATTTAGCGTTTTTCGCTTTTTAAGCGTTTCTTTATTCTTTTCGATTTATTTCTCCTTACCAATATTACTTAGGCGTTATTAGGCCCTTAAATACGTATTAGAATTATTTTAATCGCTATATTTAAGTTCGGGGTATTTCAATCTACCCCCCTTAAGAAACTTTGTCCTCAAAGTTGTTCAAGGTTATAGGATTACTATACTTACTCCTTTCTACATGTCTAATGCCAGAGTCATACATTCCTCCTCCTTACAATTCCCAAATCCGTTACTCATGGTTTATACATTCCATACCGTACAAAGGTACCATAATCACTCCAATCCGCATTACATCCAACCATCTGGTTACACATTACAAGGTTTATACATACATACAGTGCAAAGCTATCCCCAAAGCAATGCAATACACAATACAATCCCGCAGGCACTCAGGTCATCTAGACACAGGACTCCTTTATGTCCCGTTGCCCTTGGAATAATACAACATAGTCCACTACCACAGTTCTCCGGTATAAGCTTCCAATAAATACTTAGTCTCCAGTCTAACGAAAATTCTTCACACTACTAATTAGAAGTTTTTCTAAAACATACAACTCCAAATTCCCAATTTATGTTCATTAATTTTATCCTATGTGTGATTCTTGTGACCACTTGAGGGGAGCTTTAAGAATCGTTCGACCCTGATGTGATCAGCATCAGTGTTGAACTATCTTTCCACCCCAATTTGTGTTCGGTTTCCCTTGATCTGATCAGGATCAAGTTCGACTTCCCACATCAGTTTCAAAAATCAAATAATTCAATTGTTTTCATTTTCTATCTTTTTACACTTTCTAGTCATAATTGCAAATTCATACAACTCCAAAGGATGGAATTTAGTCCATTAATCATCCTCACTCTACTTCCAGATACTTTACTTCGAGATTCAATGCCTACTACCTCCTTCCATAGACTTTCGCTACTTTCCTCCATTACTCTCCATCATCCTAAATAATCTACTAAAAATTACAATACTTGTAGAATTTAGTCATCCTCCATTTACTTCCAATAACATACCTAGGAATACACTACTCATGGACTTCATTCATCAACTACTCTCAATCATTTAGTACTACTTCGTTAAGGGATACAATACTTGTGGAGTTCCGTCCACTACTCATTCTCAATTGTCTCACAACAATCACCTAGGGAACTCAACGTCCTCTAGGTTCTACATCGGTTTTATACCGACTCATGTAATGGTATTTGCATCACTCATGCCTAATTACCATAATTACAATATGAATGAATACGTATGTTTATTTAACATAGGTACCAATCATCAATTCGATTCTCATTTGTGTTATGCACATTATAGCTTAAGCGTTTTATTCATGAAACTTGCATTAAGCGGTTTTCGCTCTACCCCCCTTAAAAGGGATTACGCCCACGTAATCTACCATATGTTATTATTGAACATTGGTTCACTCAATTCGGTAATCTGAAGCACTTTAGCTTCTTTACGGTCTATTATATAATATACTCTGGTCAAAGGATCTTAACCATACTAATGGTTCAGTCCTTGCACTAAGAATTCCTATATGAGTTTATTTAACTCATTATTAATTCGGTTCTAGCCTATCAGGCTTCAAGGCATTAATAGCCATTGTCTCATGCTTACTAGGTATATTAAATTTCTTAGCTAGGGCCCACTAGCTTCTACTGCGCGACCCTGATAACCGTAGTGCTTAATTCACTCTTTGGTTATTCTAGATGTGCTACTCATCGCCTTTTTATCCCTCCATTGTGGGAATAGTGTTTACTAACAAGTGTGGTATTCTTTTACCGTGCTTGAACTCAATGAGTTTAGATTTATAAACCGCTCTCTGGCAATCTATTATACAAACTATTCGTACTCTCATGATTATTCACTAAGTTCCTCCGACTTATTGTCGGGCGAGGTTAAGTCACTACTTAGTTTTAGTGCCTCCTCTGTTGTCACTAGCTTCTGAATTATACAAGTTCTTCTGGTTCAGTACAAGTGTTCTTTACTTGTATGACCGTGCTTTTTCTATGCGTCAGTTCTAGTGACTTTGTTAAGTCTCTTTCACCTTTTTATTCGAATGGAATTCACATCTCGTGATTATTGGTTTGTTTTACACTCTTCGTGCTTCTTTGGCCTTAGGCCGCACGGTTTGTTGCTAAGCTTGCTTAACTGGCTTTTGTCATGTTCGTTGGTGAAAAGAAGGGTGAAACCCCAAACCTTAATATATTAATGAACTATCTAATTAGGATGTACTAAGGCTAGAACGTGCCTTAGAAACATTAGAAGAAGTGTTAAACAACAATTTACACCAAACCATGCGTTAAGAACAATTAGAGAAAAAGGTGTTTTCAATAGCACAAATAAATTAGGGAACTACCAATAAGCTTCCAAGAGATTTCAAATGAAATACGCTAGATTAGTAATACGCATAAGTGGGAATTAGAGTTTAAACCGAAAACGCACCTAGAGCACAAAAAAATGTGCTTTAAGGAAAAATGTCTTTAGCATGAACATGGAACTAAAGGCTAATGAGCGACCTAAATACCAATAAGGACGAAACCAAGGCTAAAAACAATACCAAAGGAAAGGAGCCATTGCGTATACACACAAATTAAGTATACAAAGTCCATAGTAAACAGGTACTAAACTGTCGAAAGTCAAGGAGAAACCACTAAACGACTTGGTTTAAATTGGAATGAGCAACATGCTATTTCATGAACAAAGTTTATAAAGGTTGTAAATATATTACGGACACACTTAAACTAGCCAAACAAATTGCACAATCAATGTGAACCCGGAAGCACATAAAATGGTGTTTTAAGGCATTTTTGGCTATGTAACATACCTAACACATGGTATAGTCCTTATGAACGAAATTAATTCATCAAATGTTGCATAAATACAAGGTAAAACAAAAAAAAATCAGATCAAATGAGGTATAGGGCTGCGACCTCAATGGTGACTCATTAAGGACAAAAATGCTTTAATTTTTAATATTACAACAACTAAGACTTTCTTTAATTGCCAAATCATCTTGTCCCCTGAGTGAATCATTAATCAGACACTTACCTGTCATATGAGAGCTCCCAAATTCGTAGCTCATCCTCTCTTTGAAGAAACAACCCAAAAAAACTCAGTGTTCTTAGTTTTGAGCCTTAAAGAACACCTTGCCTTGTAGAAATCATAACTTTCTCGTCCAAACTCCAAATCACAAGCTTGATAGCTCATTGGAATCCTCTTTTCAAGAGATTTACAACCATAGCTCATGATCCCCCAAATTCTCAGGAAAAACCATGAAGAGTGCCTTTAATTCTCGAGGTAAAACATTGCCTTCTTGAAAACTTCTCGTTCTTTGGTTTTTGTTACAGACGATTGGCATGAGATACTAACCCATATTATTCTTAATCTTGTTGTATAATTTTGGAGCCAATTTCTCTAGCAAATTGCTGTCAAAATTTCTAAGGAAATCAAGCTTAAATATTAAGCTAATGGTTAATATACAAGGTAAATCCTACGACTACCTATTTCAAGGTTCTAATTGTTGATCTATATATGATCTAACATATTGTTCATCTTATTATTTATTTCCGAAATTTTGGTGATTAATATTCAGTTTTTAGCTTATTAAAAGTTAATGTTTATTAAATCTAAGAATAGATTTATACTCCTTATGATATAAGCTTCAATACAAGCTATCATAATATACAAGAAAAATTCATAAACAATGGTTTATATTATGGCCAAAAATTAGGGTATTAATTGAGTTAGAAAAAAATATCTAACTTAGTTAAATTAAAGGAATTAGTATAATTAAGAGTAATATGTAAAATTTAAGAAGTTTTAGTACCTAATGGTGATTACCGAAAATATATGAGGTCAATATGGAATTTTGAGAGTTTAGATGATGAGAAAAAAATTGTTGAATTAAGTTTACAATTTATAAAGAGTTTATATGTGTTATAAGGAATTTATAAGGTTTTTGGTATATTTAAGGTTAATAAAAGATGGTATATATATACTATAACATTAGATAATTAAATCTGGTGACTTAGAGATGTTTAAAATGATTTTTGATGTTCAAAATCTGTAGGAAAATTAGTTACGAAAATTAGAAATTTATTTGAGTTAAATTGGTTAATAAATGAGTTAGGATAAAAGAAAGACCACAAGGGTAAAATGGTAATTTCCCTGGTCAAACGTGGTCAAACTTGGTCAATGGCAGTTTATAAAATGTTTAGAGGAGCTAGAATAAGATTTGTAGCAAAAGATTAGATATTAAAGGATAAAGGAATAAAAGTTAAGTTAAATTAACTTTAGGGTAATATTGTAAATTATGGAAGGTTAGGGGGTTTGACCATAAAAGACTGGTCAAACTTGGGTATATTTTGGTAATTGACCAAAAGTATAAAAGAAATTAATTAAGTAAGACTTTGGAAGAAATTAGAAAACAAAAAAATAATAACAAGTTTATAACTTATTATGAGTAAAATAGAGATTATGAGAAAACTATGGGTAAGTAATGTAAATAACACATTTTTTTATGTGTTTAGAAGGTTAAGGAAATTAAATAAAGATTTAGAAACAAGTTGTAAAAGAAACAGAGTTAAGACGGGTTAAACGAGACCCGTATATAAATTAGGCTATACGAGGGGTATACCTGTAATTAATAAGTATAGGAGAAATCAATACTTAAAGTATTTTTAATGAAAATACAAGTTATATTGGAAAAGGAAATAAATACGTATGATACGGAGTATCATACGGACATATACGAAAATTTTGACGTACATGAATAGTACTCGTATACGTGAATAGTAAATACGTATACATGAATAGTAAATACGTATACATGAATAGTAAATACGTACACATGAATAGTAAATACGTATACATGAATAGTAAATACGTATACATGAATAGTAAATACGTATACATAAATAGTAACTACATATATATGAATAGTCAAGTACGAGACGTATACGTGAATAGTAAAATACGTATACGTGAATAGTAAAATATGTATACGTGAATAGTAAAATACGTATACGTGAATAGTAAAACACGGTGAATAGTGAAAATACTAAAACCTAATACAAGGTCCGTATAAGTCTAAAGTTGCTAACAGTGCAATAAATAACTGCTAATGACGTTAGTATGTTAATGAATTGGAATTGAGCTTGAAAACGCTCCTAAATGAACGAACCCGTTTAACGGTATATTATTATACCCGGGTTAACCTAGGAAGAGGTTAAGTTGAAAAGAAAACCAAATTAGTTCTAAGACACAGGATACTAATACTAGTTCTGGTTACAGATCTAGATAAGTGTGAGCCTCGATTTCAAACCCTACCCTATGTTGATTAAAGCTGATTAGGGTCTAACCGGGTTTTAGGTCCACTTATAACCTAAGATTAATAACTATGTCATATAACAATAATTATTAAAACCTAAGCTAGCTCACTGGAACCTATTATGAGTCGCCACCTAATTTTAATCTAGATCAAATTAGGAAAGGAGAGTTCGGGTTCGGGGGCTTGATATTCGGCTTAATTAGGGTTCAATTACTTTCATTACCCCTGGAAGTCGTTTTTCCTCTACTTAGTTTAATTACGGCTTATTACGAGTCGTTTTAAACCTAAGTGTGCGAGCTTCTGTTTTTTTGTGTTTTTATCATTTTTTTACTGAATATAAAAGTGAAAGTGGAAATTACCTAAACTAGGGTTTCGGAGGCAGAATTAGGTCAAATTTTGTTTCCGTCCGTAGCCACGGACCTAATGTCCGTAACCACGGACCCTAGTTAACCTATGTGAAAATAAAAGTCGAATTAAACAGAAACAAAAATTTGAAAAGTCCGGGGCCACGGACAGGATGTCTGTAGGCCCGGACATAGTTTAGCAAAACCAAATTTTTAAAATTTTAAAATCCCGCCGCCGTCCGTGGTCCCGGACCATATGTCCGAGATCCCGGACCACCCACGGACAGGGGTTTTATGGTGGTTCCCGAAGGTGTTTTCGGCTCAAAATTTACGCACGTGTAGCCTGAAAGGTATACAATTCGGTAGTAATAGAAAGATTGCAGTTTGAAGTCGAATTATGTACGAAACTTGACGAACAAGTTACAAGGCTGAAACAAAAGTAATTAGCAATACAGAAGCGTAAAAAGGTTAGTTTGAACCCAAAATTTGACAGAGAGTTAATAAGGTCGTGGAGAGTTAGAAAAGTAGAATTGCAACCTGTTTTACCATCGAATTCAGGAGGATTCTTCACGTCGGGATTCTTCGGAGGCTCCGACGGTGCCGGTTCCGGATTGAGTTCAACCCGAGCATCTGGTTGTTGATTGTTGAAGATGTTTGTAACTCCCCTACCGTTAATACCGTCATTACCGTCCAATCTCCTTATACATTCGTACTCACACAGCGGATACATCATACTCAACGGGGTGGTACAATGCCGTTAGCCACCACATGACTAACAAGGCTACTAATACATACAGCATCGGTCTGATGGACCGGAATATCCGAGTACTACTCAAATACAATACATACTCCCATCACTTACTGAGTACTACAATACTCCATTCAATACATACTCCATTCAATACAAAACTCCATACTTCAGTACAAGATAATACACTACACATACCGAGTTTACTGAGTTCCAAATACAAATACGATACCTCTTCAATTCCACGCATACTCATTAAGAGTCTATCCACTACCCGTTCCTCACAACTACATACTTGCAACTTACGTAATAGTGTACCCCTTGGTAAACTTCTACAGGCAAGGCTACAAGCCTTATACCATTTACTACAATCTAACTTCATTCCTAGTAATCTAGGCATGTCCACCGGTCTCTTCTGTGACTAGGTCTGCTTCGGGTACCTGCACACTAAAAACGTTCCCCCTAGGGGGTCAGCTTACGCTGAATATGATAACCGCATACCCCGCGTACTAGCGAGGGTACGCCGACCATTTGGTCGAATACATGCAATTCATTTTGCAATACATGCATACATACATACATACTTACATGCTTTCATTCACGATACTGCAATACTACACAAGGTATACATACATACACACAGTACAATACATGCTTGGAAGACAATACAAGTCAACCAATGCTTACTTACCATCTTCCAGAATACACATACACAATACATACTCATTACATACTCAATACGCAATACGGAGATACAATTCTCCAATACATACAAAGGTCCAGTTAGCTTCATTACACACCCAGGTTAATCGGGTGTTCAATACTTTTTGCTCCAGGTCAATGACTTACAATAGTCAAGACCAATACACATGCAATACTTACTTCTTACATACTTTACTTCCAGTTAAGTCGGTACGACCTCCGGGCAGGGATTACTACATCCCACCACCGGGCTTTAGGGTGGCCCACTAATCCAGGATGCTACCCCTTCAAGGGAATTGGTCCATGGAAAAGATTACAGCCAGGATTCGGATCCAACCTCTTGTGTTTCCTTATCCTCACGCGTGGCCGAAACTATATCGGACATCTACTCATTCCATTTACTCATTACTCAAGTCAGGAGTTAGATTGTTAGGAATTAGTAGAAGTCAATACTTCATTTCCATACATCCATATAATACACAAGTACACATTACATACACATACCCTTCATTCTCATTCATACATTTCATGAATTATACAAACTAAATGTTCAAGAAGATACAATCAAGAACAAAATAGTTCAAACACAATTAAGTGCATTAAAATTTCGATTCATGCATTTATCTTATTGGTGATCACATAAGCACACAAATCGGGGTAACCAGGTTAGGATACAGAGCATGAAGAAATCATACTGTTCACCGTCGTATACGTACTACCGGGTTCCTGCGAGGATCAACTTTTTGATTCCTATACATACATGAAGTAGTATGATCAATGATCCATTATTGATCTAACTTACTCCTTCTTTGATACTCTCAATGTATACTTACTACTTTATTACTTTCTTACTTGGTTATGAAACCATTTTTCCTTATTACTTCTTAAACATGTTTCCTTACTCACGCCTTTACTTTCTTACCATCATTACCTTCATTATTGGTGCATTATTACGTATATATGCTTACATGTGTATAGGCATATATATATACATACATATGATTACTACTATAGTCATATAATAAAACATTTTTTTTGTAAGTTATGGGTCGTCCGACCCACCGTCCGACCCAAGCTCTGGGTCGGACAATTCCAGTAGATTTTCGCCCTCTGAAATTCTTCCCGTCCGACCCAGCACTATTCCGTCTGACCATACTCCTCTGGGTCGGACCATTCCAGAAAGTTCAATCCTGTTGCCCAAGTGGCGTCCGACCCACGTCCGACTCATCCTCTGGGTCAGACGGAGTCAGGAACTTCGACAACAGTTTTTTTTTGCCTGTCCGACCCATGTCCGACTCACGGCCCTGGGTCGGACCATTCCAGAAAGTTTTATTCTCATTGCTTAAGCCTTGTCCGACCCACTGTCCGATCCAGGCTCTGGGTCGGACGGTAGCGGAACACTACTACAGGCTTTGTTTTTCAATTCCTTTCTTACCCATTCGTTCCCCAATTTTCCTACATACATCCTAACATGTTTTAGCACTAATTAGGCTTTCTAAAATACCTTAATTCATCCTCCAAGTCCATTACTAAATTCGTCAAACAACTTACACAATTTCTTACTGCTTCTACAACACATGTAACAGTTTTTGTTACACCTATGCTACGGATTTTAAAACTCAATTCTCCCATCCAATACTTCTACTACCAATACCATTACTAGCATCCCAAATACATTTCCAAGCAATTACAACATCTATGCCCAAGTCCAACATTCATTTTACTAAACCTTGTACTCTCATTCTTGCTAATTCCTCCAATGAAATCCAATACCTCTTGCTACAGATTTTTACATGCTTCATCCTCATTCTCCAATTACCAATCCAAGGTCATTGAACATCTCTACTAGCCCCAATACATACCTTGGTTCTCCCATTCACCAAGTCATTCCTTAATGCTCAATTCCTACCAAAATTTCGCCATAGTCTACCTACAATTCTAACTTCTCCACAAACATACTCCTTCATCCAATTCATTCCTACTCTAGCCACACCCATACAAGGGTCCTACCAGCAATCAATATAACATACATTCACCCATACTTCTTCAAATACCAATACTAATACTCATACACAATCATTTGGCTCCAAGGCCTACTATCCACATACTAATTCTCAAATACTCAATCCTCCTCACAAATACCCAACTTCCAATACTACAATACCAATACAAGATTTTGGGTTCTTTAGTTAGTTGCCCATTCCCATAGTCAAATGCATTAAATTAACATTAGTAAAGAGCTCTTACCTTGAGCTTATAATTCCTTCATTCCCTTTTCAATTCTCTTCTTCCTTTCTTCCTTGCCCAAATCGGCCACATTGGGAATGGAGTTGCCAAACTCCATTCCCATCACCCAAAGAATACAAAACAAGTATAATTAATATACTAACCCCCAGATTTATACTAACTCATTGAGATGTTTTAAACAAATTTCTAGGGTTTACCTTTTGAAGCTTTTAGGAGGGGTTTTAGCCTTTGGTTCAAGAAGGTGAATCCACCACCATTGCTAGGTTGATATTATGCTCAAAAGAGAGAGAGAAAATGGAGTGTTACAAGGAGGTAAAATCGGTTATGAAAGGAGATGGTGAAAACATGAGTTTTTCATGTAGATTTTACCTTGTTGGAAAGAGGAGACTCCAAGCTCCATAGTGGTGTGCTTTTCTCTTCAAATGGGGAAAACCCATGGAGATGAAATTCATCCTTTTAGAATTTTGAAAAGAGAGGAATGTAGAGGATGATGAGGGGATTACAAATATGTAATTATTTTTTGTGATTGGAGCTCAAATGGAGATAGAGCATGGAGAAGAAGGTGGAGTTGCCATTGTTGTTGTTGGAGCTCTCAAAATCGCAGATGTAGGGGGAGAAGGTGAGAGAAATCAGCTGGGAGGGAAGGAGGGAGGTGAGAGAATAAGAAATGAGGAAGGGAGAGGTGAGAGAAAAGGTAATGTACCCACTTTCTCTTTTTGCTTTTGACCTCTCATTTAATTTGCTAGTTGTGTGAGTGTGTGTGACGGAGTTATTTACCTAGTAAAAACCGGCCCCCATACAGTATACTAGTTGGAGCGTTTTTCATCTATTACAGAAAACGCTCATTATTTTACCCGGTTAAGGTACTGTTCACTAACCGGGCCCGTTTCCGGAATTTTCTCGTTTCTTTATTTTTATTGGTCATTAAGCTTCCATAACTACTTAATAATATTTATTTAATGACTTATAATTTTTACGGGTTCGTTTGACCACTTAAAATCACGTTTCCAGGTCTTCTCGAAAAACGTGCGTTAAAGCTCTATTATCGTTTTAATACATTATTTGGATCTGTTTTCTTCGGGAGTTGTTCCCATATATTATTTAGGTCTTATTAAACCTTTGGGATCCATATAATACTCTAACCGAGGTCTCGCACCTTATGGTTATTTAACGCTTACTTAGCGTTTTTCGCTTTTTAAGCGTTTCTTTATTTCTTTTGGATTTATTTTTCCATACCAATATTACTTACACATTATTAGGCTCTTAAATAAGGATTAGAATTATCTTAATCACTATATTTAAGTTTGGGGTATTTCAATCTACCCCCCTTAAGAACTTTGTCCTCAAAGTTGGTCAAGGTTATAGGGTTGCAATGCTTGCTCATTCATACTTGTCTATGCCGGACGTCGTACATTCTTCCTCCTTACAACTCCTCAATCCATTACTCAAGATTTCTACTTTCCATACCTTACCAATGTACAATAATTACTCCAATCCGCATTATTACCAACCATCCGGTTCCTTATTACAAAATTTATACATACATACAGTGCAAAGCTATCCCCAAAGCAATGCAATACACATTACAATCCCGCAGGCACTCAGGTCATCTAGACACAGGACTCCTCTATGTCCCGCTGCCCTTGGAATAATACAATACGATACTCTACTACCTTCTCAGGCATACGCTTCTAGCAAATCCTTCATCTTCAGGCTAAGAAGATTCTTCCGCAACTACTACTTAGAAATCTTAGCATACAACTCCAATTCCGGTTTGTATTATTGCTTCTACCCTATGCGTGAATTCTTGTGATCCACTTGAGGGGAGCTTCAAGAATCATTCGACCCTGATGTGATCAGCATCAGTGTTGAACTATCTTTCCACCCCAATTTGTGTTCGGCATCCCTTGATCTGATCAGGATCAAGTTCGACTTCCCACATCCGTTTCAAACAACAGATAATTCAATCATTTTCATTCTCTACATTTTTACCCTTCCTAGTCATAATTACAATTTCATACAACTCCAAAGGATGGAATCCAGTCCATCAACCATTCTCAATCTACTTCCCAAATACTCTCCTCATAATTCGATGCCTAAGTGCTCATTTCATTAACCTTCTCCACTTTCTTCCATTACCCTCTATTATCTCTACTATTCGGACTAGGGAATACCGTACTCATGAAATTCAGCTGTCCTCAATTTACTTCCAATAACGTACTTACGAATACACCACTCGTGGGTTACATTCCTCTACTACTCATAGTCAATTCGTACTACTTCTTTAAGAATACAATACTTGTGGAGCTCCGTCCACTACTCATTCTCAATTGTCTCAAGACAATCACCTAGGGAACTCAATTTCCTCTAGGTTATACATCGGTTTTATACCGACTCATGCATCGTAATGCCATGTCTAACTTCAGATAGGCACACACTACAGGGATTATCATTTCCCAAAGAGTTGCTCTACTCCTCTTTACTACTACTTTTGCACTGGGGTTACAAGGTGGGTGTATTCATCCTATGGTATTTGCATCTCTCGTGCCTAGTTACCACAGTTACAATATGAATGAATACGTATGTTTATTTAATATAAGTACCACTCCTTAAATCAATTCCCATTTATGCTATGCCCATTATAGTTTCTGTGTTTTATTCATGAAACTTACATTAAGCGGTTTTCGCTCTACCCCCCTTAAAAGGGATTACGCCCACGTAATCTACCATATGTTACTATTAAACATTGGTTTACTCGATTCGGGCAATCTGAAGCATTTAGCTTCACTACTATATACTATACAATATGCTCTGGTCAAAGGGGTCTTAACCATACCAATGGTTTAGTCTTTGCACCAGGATTCCTATATGAGTTTATTTAACTCATAATTAATTCAGTTCTAGCCTATTAGGCTTCAAGGCATTAATAGCCATTCTTTCATACTTACTAGGTGTATTACATTTCTTAGTTAGGGCCCACTAGCTTCTGCTGCGCGACGCAGATAACTTGGGTTACTCACCCTTCATGTTATCCTTAATGTGCTATACATCACCTTTTTATCCCTCTATTGTGGAAATAAGGTTTACTAACAGTGTGGTATTCTTTTACGCTGTTTGAACTCAATGACCAGCTCTCTGGTAATCTATTACACGTACTATTCGTACTCCCACGATTATTCACTAAGTTCCTCCGACTTGTTGTCGGGCGAGGTTAAGTCACTACCAAGTTGTAGTGCTCCCTCTGTTGTCACTAGCTTCTGAATTATACCAGTTCTTCTGGTTCAGTACAAGTGTTCTTTGCTTGTATGACCTTGCTTTCTCAATGCGTCGTTCCAAGTGACTTTCTTACATCTCCTTTCACCTTTTTATTCCAATGAATTCATATCTTGTGATTGATAGTGTGTTTTACACTCTTCGTGCGATCTGTTGCTAAGAATGCTTGACTGGCTTATGCCATGTTTGTGGTGAAAAGAAAGATTTACTACTGTTTACATTCTCCATATCCGCAGCCATCCCATTAGATCATTAGCTGTACAAGTGCAATACCAAAACACTCAGTCATACAGAGTGCAGAGGCGTGAACGCTTGACAGTAAGTCACTTATGTGATAGGAAGGAATATTTCGGACTGTCTTCCATACTTATTCTTCATGTCATTGTCTACTACTTCCTCATAGCGGTCGCTTGTTGCGCACCGTATTCTTACTCTTTGTACCATTTCCTTATGGTGTAAATACACTAGGAGGTCCTAGTTCATATGTATGGCGGTTGTCGTAGCGTACCGCAATGTTACTATATTCCCAATGTGGGAATGTTTCATTTCCATTCAGGTTTCATGTGTGGGTTGGCTTACCTCACATTATTTCATAATCGATAATGCAATTTACCAAGTGTCTTGGTTGACTGTGGATGAAGTGATTCATTGGGTCATCGGCTCTCTTGAGCGTTGGTCATTCGTGGTGCCCAATGTGCACTCACATTAATTGTTTCTGATAATTACTGTCTCCTCAGTGCTGAGCATTGGTTATAGGCTCTAGCTATGCAGTTTTACTTTTGCATGTACATTACCGGGACATCCCAAGAACTTTAATGGTTTTTTGGTCCCGTTCCCCAATTGGAGGGTATTTCATCACTGGTAGGTGAAGGTTCTTGTCGAGAGGTTAGTTACCACTCATAAGTCTCATGACAAGGTTACCATGTTAGTCTTTATACAATGGTTCACCACATGCTTGGGTGCATATGGAGTATACTTACTCCTTCGAGTCTCTATGCTCTTTAAGCGTCTCGCCTTTACAGTCCAAAGCCTCTTGTAGGCGTAGTGGTTCAGAAATCTCGTATTCTTGTTCGATTGTCTCTTGGCAATAACTACATGCACAAGTTTGTGGTTATGGTAGATGAAAGCCTTTTTGAGGGTTCACATCGTTACAGCATTGATGATCTTTGGTCAACAAGAGGTGTCTTTCCTCTGGTTTCTCGCAGTGTCCAAGTGTGGACTAGGCCATTGTTGGCGTTATTACGATTCTTATGCCTCTGTGCTGCCATTGCTACAGAAGGCATGTAGGTAATTAAAAGCTTGTCAACTGTATACTAGACTGATGCTCTAGTGACAGTGACACTGAGTTGACCATTACTCCAAGCCGCTCAGGAGGTTGGATTTGAATTGATGGTCCAGTTGTTGATTTCTTGTCATATGGGACAATATCTCTTGCAAGTCCTATTAGTAATGGTGTGGGTTTTGCCACCGTTTGAGTTCACAAACGTAGTTGGTTGGTGGCTTTTAAGCCTTATTGCTGCAAGCTATGCTCTTTGCAAGCTGCTTATACACGTTTCCATTCTTTGTGTACCCCATAGGTTGGAGGTATTTACTGGGCTCCATGGTAAGTCGTGACATCACGCTTCAGTTCATAGGAGGCCCTTGAGGCAAGTTGATGCTAATCAGTGCCTTTTGTAATTTAGGGTATTTCCTATTAAGTGAAATCCCTTCGGTATTCTAACCGAATATCCGTTCTGGTTGTCGTGCTCTCTTCATGACACTTGTTCGATTGTGTTAACTCAGACACCCTTCGAGGGTTGCTCCTGGGTGTTGTTAGGTTATGCCGTTACATCCGGCTAGCGTTTATGATACGTTATCCCTATACCACCTTGTGGTATTATATTTAAGCTATTTCCTCTGGGTTATAACATCTCCCGTTGTTGGGTAGGCCGTCTACACTTGCTCCTAGTGCTTGAGACTAGGTTTAAATATCCTCTTTGATGATGGATTATATTTGTGGTAATCTTGTAATTGCTCTTGGGAACTCTGTCCCGTTCGTTGAGCATTCTGGTGTCCACGTCAGGCGATTGCCTTACTGTGTTTAGGCTGGGTATACTTTCCAGCTGCCATGTATTTTCTTGATGTCCTGAGACACATCCAATGTCTATACTTACTAGTATGGGCTCTCTGCACTCCCTAGTTCTTATTCCTCATCTTCAGATGGATTCTCTGAGTTCCTTTATACTTAATCGTCTGAGGTGTCCAGCTGTTCTGATTTGAACTCACTCATGGTCCGTAGGACGGAGTTGACCACTTCCCGTGTGTCGCACACTACATGTATACATACGTGGGAGGGTACCTTGTTGATACGTTCACCACTTACCCACTACATGTCAGGCCCGCAAGCTCCTTCGGAGTGCAGTTGTCCCACATCCCGTAATTGGGTATACTCGTAGTGTTCGTCACACGCCTAGGTGAAGTATTCTGTCGTCAACTCCTCTTGTATCATGGTATGATACTCACCGTAATCATGTGGGTTTGGTTTTAGAATCCAAGGTTTAAAATAGAGTTTGTGGTTTTGAAAGAAGAATTTGGTTTGAAATCATGGTACGGTGTTTAAAAGGAATTCTTCGTGGCATAGCCATGTATGCAAACTTGACCAAGTCCAGCTTCCCGCTGACTGGTGTGTTCTAAATGTAGTGGTCAGGCCGTCAGGCCTTTCCATGGTTTCATTCCCCCTAGTTTTAGGGTGTTTATTCCTGTAGTTGTTCCATTACGGCCACAGTACCCTACTATGTACTTGTGGTGTGTTAGTGCTCCCCTGCATGTTCCTGTTCTCACTGCACTTGCTGTGGCAAGTGCGCGGTACTGGTGGTTTTGGGTAACCCGATACCGGTCATGGTATGGTTTCCACTCATAATTGGTAGTCTTGCTTACTCTTCCTTTGATCTTGTTGGTCATTTACTTAGGTTAATTACTCTTCTGAGTAGCTTCTCAGTGAGTTTGACATGGCTGTCATTGATCAGGGTACTTCTCCAATCCTTGGAGCTTCCCCTTTGATCTGGTTGTGTTGTTTCTTGTTGCTTGTTCCCACACGTTTGTTGTGGTTACTGAGCCTGATTTGGTTTAGGCACTACGGTTGTAGTTACATCAGATTATATCTTGTGAATATTCTTGTAGCTGTCTAAGCTATGTTGGCCGGGTTTGTAACCTTTTTGGCGTTGTAGTTTTGGAGTCAGTCACTCCCGACTATGTCCTTAGCCAGCTAGCTTACCGTTGGTGGTGTTGCTTGGCTATTACTGTTGTCCCGTAGACTTGTGTCTCGGTTTTATTACGGCTCCTGTTTCCATTTCGTTGCATGGTTAGTGCTTCTTTTCCTGCTGCTGGTTGTTTAGTTAGGTTCTGCGACTGCTGAGCATGTCGCCCCATGCTGTTATAAGTTGTAGCCTCCTGGTGGTTGGAGTGCTTATTCCACCGCTATTAAGTGCGGGTATTGTGGTTCAACCGGGATCCATCTCCAGGTCTTCCGTTTCTTGGTATCTACTATTTGTCAGTTCTTGTCTACCGTGTGATTGCTTCACAACTGCCAGATCGGGTTTTTCCCGAGTATGAGAGGCTTTTCCTCTCTCTGGCGTCCTTTCCCAAGTTATACAGTGGGGAATGTGGAGGGCGGGTCTGGTATTGTAGGTTTCTGGTACTCACCAGTAGTTCCTAACTAGCATATCTCTAATGCTAACACTCAGCCTTTAGCCCTAAGCTTCTAATTCCTAACTCGGTATTCCTAAGCTCGGTATTTCCAGTCATCAGAGTGATACTTCGCTCTGATACCACTTTTTGTAACACCCCTACCGCTAATACTGTCATTACCGTCCAATCTCCTTATACATTCGTACTCATGCAGCGGATACATTCATACTCAACGGCGGGTGGTACAATGCCGTTAGCCACCCACGTGACTAACAAGGCTACTAATACATACAGCATCGGTCTGATGGACCGGAATATCCGAGTACTACTCAAATACAATACATACTCCCACCACTTACTGAGTACTACAATACTCCATTCAATACAATACTCCATTCAATACAAAACTCCATACTTCAGTACAAGATAATACACTACACTTACCGAGTTTACTGAGTTCCAAATACAAATACGATACCTCTTCAATTCCACGCATACTCATTAAGAGTCTATCCACTACCCGTTCCTCAAAACTACATACTTGCAACTTACGTAATAGTGTACCCCTTGGTACACTTCTACAGGCAAGGCTACAAGCCTTATACCATTTACTACAATCTAACTTCATTCCTAGTAATCTGGGCATGTCCACCGGTCTCTTCTGTGACTAGGTCTGCTTCGGGTACCTGCACACTAAAAACGTTCCCCCTAGGGGGTCAGCTTACACTGAATATGATAACCGCATACCCCGCGTACTAGCGAAGGTACGCCGACCATTTGGTCGAATACATGCAATTCATTTTGCAATACATGCATACATACATACATACTTACATGCTTTCATTCACGATACTGCAATACTACACAAGGTATACATACATACGCACAGTACAATACATGCTTGGAAGACAACAAGTCAACCAATGCTTACTTACCATCTTCCAGAATACACATACAATGCAACTCATTACATACTCAATACGCAATACGGAGATACAATTCTCCAATACATACAAAGGTCCAGTTAGCTTCATTACACACCCGGGTTAATCGGGTGTTCAATACTTTTTGCTCCAGGTCAATGACTTACAATAGTCAAGACCAATACACATGCAATACTTACTTCTTACATACTTTACTTCCAGTTAAGTCGGTACGACCTCCGGGCAGGGATTACTACATCCCACCACCGGGCTTTAGGGTGGCCCACTAATCCAGGATGCTACCCCATCAAGGGAATTGGTCCACGGAAAAGATTACAGCCAGGATTCGGATCCAACCTCTTGTGTTTCCTTATCCTCACGCGTGGCGGAAACTATATCAGACTTCTACTCATTCCATTTACTCATTACTCAAGTCAGGAGTTAGATTGTTAGGAATTAGTAGCAGTCAATACTTCATTTCCATACATCCATACAATACACAAGTACACATTACATACACATACCCTTCATTCTCATTCATACATTTCATGAATTATACAAACTAAATGTTCAAGAAGATACAATCAAGAACAAAATAGTTCAAACACAATTAAGTGCATTAAAATTCCGATTCGTGCATTTATCTTATTGGTGATCACATAAGCACACAAATGGGGTAACCAGGTTAGGATACAGAGCATGAAGAAATCATACCGTTCACCGTCGTATACGTACTACCGGGTTCCTGCGAGGATCAACTTTTTGATTCCTATACATACATGAAGTAGTATGATCAATGATCCATTATTGATCTAACTTACTCCTTCTTCGATACTCTCAATGTATACTTACTACTTTATTACTTTCTTACTTGGTTATGAAACCATTTTTCCTTATTACTTCTTAAACGTGTTTCCTTACTCACGCCTTTACTTTCTTACCATCATTACCTTCATTATTGGTGCATTATTACGTATATATGCTTACATGTGTATAGGCATATATATATATATACATACATATGATTACTATAGTCATATTAAAACATTTTTTTTTGTAAGTTATGGGTCGTCCGACCCACCGTCCGACCCAAGCCCTGGGTCGGACCATTCCAGTAGATTTTCGCCCTCTGAAATTCTTCCCGTCCGACCCAGCACTTTTCCGTCCGACCCATACTCCTCTGGGTCGGACCATTCCAGAAAGTTCAATCCTGTTGCCCAAGTGGCGTCCACCCACGTCCGACTCATCCTCTGGGTCGGACGGAGTCAGGAACTTCGACAACAGTTTTTTTTTGCCTGTCCGACCCATGTCCGACTCACGGCCCTGGGTCGGACCATTCCAGAAAGTTTTATTCTCGTTGCTTAAGCCTTGTCCGACCCACTGTCCGATCCAGGCTCTAGGTCGGACGGTAGCAGAACACTGCTACAGGCTTTGTTTTTCAATTCCTTTCTTACCCATTCGTTCCCCAATTTTCCTACATACATCCTAACATGTTTTAGCACTAATTAGGCTTTCTAAAATACCTTAATTCATCCTCCAAGTCCATTACTAAATTCGTCAAACAACTTACACAATTTTCTTACTGCTTCTACAACACATGTAACAGTTTTTGTTACACCTATGCTACGGATTTTAAAACTCAATTCTCCCATCCAATACTTCTACTACCAATACCATTACTAGCATCCCAAATACATTTCCAAGCAATTACAACATCTATGCCCAAGTCCAACATTCATTTTACTAAACCTTGTACTCTCATTCTTGCTAATTCCTCCAATGAAATCCAATACCTCTTGCTACAGATTTTTACATGCTTCATCCTCATTCTCCAATTACCAATCCATGGTCATTGAACATCTCTACTAGCCCCAATACATACCTTGGTTCTCCCATTCACCAAGTCATTCCTTAATGCTCAATTCCTACCAAAATTTCGCCATAGTCTACCTACAATTCTAACTTCTCCACAAACATACTCCTTCATCCAATTCATTCCTACTCTAGCCACACCCATACAAGGGTTCTACCAGCAATCAATACAACATACATTCACCCATACTTCTTCAAATACCAATACTAATACTCATACACAATTTGGCTCCAAGGCCTACTATCCACATACTAATTCTCAAATACTCAATCCTCCTCACAAATACCCAACTTCCAATACTACAATACCAATACAAGATTTTGGGTTCTTTAGTTAGTTGCCCATTCCCATAGTCTAATGCATTAATTAACATTAGTAAAGAGCTCTTACCTTGAGCTTATAATTCCTTCATTCCCTTTTCGATTCTCTTCTTCCTTTCTTCCTTGCCGAAATCGGCCACATTGGGAATGGAGTTGCCAAACTCCATTCTCATCACCCAAAGAATACAAAACAAGTATAATTAATATACTAACCCTCAGATTTATACTAACTCATTGAGATGTTTTAAACAAATTTCTAGGGTTTACCTTTTGAAGCTTTTAGGAGGGGTTTTAGCCCTTGGTTCAAGAAGGTGAATCCACCACCATTGCTAGGTTGATATTATGCTCAAAGAGAGAGAGAAAATGGAGTGTTACAAGGAGGTAAAATCGGTTATGAAAGGAGATGGTGAAAACATGAGTTTTTCATGTAGATTTTTACCTTGTTGGAAAGAGGAGACTCCAAGCTCCATAGTGGTGTGCTTTTCTCTTCAAATGGGGAAACCCATGGAGATGAAATTCATCCTTTTCGAATTTTGAAAGAGAGGAATGTAGAGGATGATGAGGGGATTATAAATATGTAATTATTTTTGTGATTGGAGCTCAAATGGAAATAGAGCATGGAGAAGAAGGTGGAGTTGCCATTGTTGTTGTTGGAGCTCTCAAAATCACAGATGTAGGGGGAGAAGGTGAGAGAAATCGGCTGGGAGGGAAGGAGGGAGGTGAGAGAATAAAGAAATGAGGAAGGGAGAGGTGAGAGAAAAGGTAATGTACCCACTTTTCTATTTTTGCTTTTGACCTCTCATTTAATTTGCTAGTTGTGTGAGTGTGTGTGAGGGAGTTATTTACCTAGTAAAAACCGGCCCCCATACAGTATACTAGTTGGAGCGTTTTTCGTCTTTTACAAAAAACGCTCGTTATTTTACCCGGTTTAGGTACTGTTCACTAACCGGGCCCGTTTCCGGAATTTTCTCGTTTCTTTATTTTTATTGGTCATTAAGCTTCCATAACTGCTTAACAATATTTATTTAATGACTTATAATTTTTACGGGTTCGTTTGACCACTTAAAATCACGTTTCCAGGTCTTCTCGAAAAACGTGCGTTAAAGCTCTATTAGCGTTTTTAATACATTATTTGGATCTGTTTTCTTCGGGAGTTGTTCCCATATATTATTTAGGTCTTATTAAACCTTTGGGATCCATATAATACTCTAACCGAGGTCTCGCACCTCTTATGGTTATTTAACGCTTACTTAGCGTTTTTCGCTTTTTAAGCGTTTCTTTATTTCTTTTGGATTTATTTTTCCTTACCAATATTACTTACGCATTATTAGGCTCTTAAATAAGGATTAGAATTATCTTAATCGCTATATTTAAGTTTGGGGTATTTCAATGTTCTTCACGTTTTGGAGGTGGTTTGGTTGATGTTTGATGATTGTTGAGGTGTTGGGAGATGAAAAATGTGTTTGGATGGTGATTTCGGGGGATTTTTGATGCGATTTTGGTGCTTGGATGTGTAAAAACGTGAAGAGAATGAGACGGCTGCCTTCTTTGAGGGTCTAGGGTTCTTGAGGTTCTGATTTGATCATGGGATAAGGTTCCTTATATAGGCTTCCTTAAAGATAGAAAAATCCGGTAAAAACCAAGATTTACCGACGTTTTATTTCAAGGGCTTCCAAAAGGAATTTGATTATGAAATTTTACACATGGGTAAAGGATGATATTTCTGAATTTTCTAAAGTGGAATCTAATTTTTTGGATATTGGAATATTTTTAAATTCAATTTCTCGTCAAATACAATCAGAAATTGCAAGAAAATTATTGGAAATTCGAAAAATCAAAATTCCAACGCCATTATGCTTCAAATGTCATCCTCTGTTGTGGGTTAAAATGTCAAAGCATTTTGAATTGAGTTGACCCTTATTTGGAGGAGAGAGAAAGCCTATAGGGGGCTTAGGAGCCTTGAAAAATTACGAAAGTGCCCCTGGAGATGACTAAGTTGTCCCTAGTACTCTGAAATGTGCCAATCGAACCGGGAACCCTTGCTACTATCCTATTAGTAGAGACTCTCTTCTGGGGGGGTTGAAATTTTGGGTATAACAGATTGCCCCCCGTCAACTAGACTTTGTAATGGAAATGAAAAGGCTAGTTGATGCTTGAGTGATACCCTAAAATTTTGGATCTTAAGAGACCCCACGTGCAATTGAAATCCGTCAAGTTGTGTCGGGCTATTCTAAGGCGCTGACTACCTATGAGTAAAGCGGCAGGGTGTCGAGCGGTTCTAAGGCGTCGACCACCTAAAGGTAATAATGAAGTAATGTCAGACTACTCTAAGGCGCCGACTACCTATAAGGATGATATGATGTCAAGCTATTCTATGGCATTGACTACCTATAAAGAATGAAGTGATGTCAAGCTATTCTGAGGCATTGACTATCTATCAGTGATTGAAAATTGGTGTTGGGTCGAGTTCTTCTATTCGGGTGAGTTCTGCTGCTCTAGTGAGTTCTGCTGCTCTGGTGAATCTAAATCTTTGGCTGAGAATCTGCATCTCTGAGGAGTCTGTATCTTCGGCTAAGAATCTGTATCCCTGTAGAATCTGTACCTTCGGCTGAGAATCTGTATCCCTGAAGAATCTGTACCTTCGGCTGAGAATCTGTATCCCTGAAGAATCTGTACCTTCGGCTAAGAATCTGTATCCCTGAAGAATCTGTACCTTCGGCTGAGAATCTGTATCCCTGAAGAATCTGTACCTTCGGCTGAGAATCTGTATCCATGAAGAATCTGTACCTTCGGCTGAGAATCTGTATCCCTGAAGAATCTGTACCTTCGGCTGAGAATCTGTATCCCTGAAGAATCTGTATCTTTGACTGAGAATCTGTATCTCTGAATTGTGACGAGGAGTCTCATACGAATAGATGCAATGGTCATGATGAAAGTTGATTATGAAAGTGCCAAACGTGGCAATGAGGATGTGCATGTCAAAATACGATCAAAGTGTATGTAGGAAATTTGTACAAAACAAGAAATTGTTGAAAGAGGTGCCAAACGTGGCAGTGTTTGAAGAATATTCTGTTTAATGAAAAGGAAAGCGAAATTATCATTTCTTGACTATAGACTTCGGACTTGTAATTTATCTCCTATGAGATGAACAAAACATGCCACCGGTTGGGTTTATGGTGTATGATGTAAAAGGTAAGGGCTTATGTGGGCCTGTGGGTGTTTGATGTAACAGGTAAGGTGCTTATGTGGGCCTGTGTAGTGTGTGGTGTGGAGGTAAGGGGCTTATGTGGGCCTGAGGTGTTTGATGTGGAGGTAAGGGCTTATTGTGTGCCTGTGGTGGAATGATGGTGGTGATGTTTGAAATCTGGGTTCCAATTGGTGTTGTCATAGCAATTGTTGGAACCAACAATTTCCCCCAGTATTTTTCCCTTACGACAATCTGAGGGTAGAGTTCATGGGCAATCGATCAGAACGATTGACTGCCCCCAGTATTTTCTTTTATTAAACATGCGAACGCGGTCTCGTCCTCACAGGGTCAAGGCTATGTTTTAATTTGTGGTAAACCTACACTTGGCGTGTTTGGTTGCTTGCACTCGTTCCTCACCTACGGTCACAACTTCTAGACCATTGAATTCGAATATTTGATGGATTTACGCATTTGATCTGTTACTTTCACGTGATTGGACACACAACTATCAAGTCGGAAGTCTTTAAAGCTTATAATGTGGCCATGGGGTGTGATGAAGGACAAACGGGACCATGGAGGGATATTTGAGGTATGTGGAGCTTAAGTGGGGTGACAAAAAGCTGCAACTTGCGTCTTCTCACGGATTCATCTTCCTTGTTTTGGAGTTCGTCTGGCTTGCTTCACAACCATTTCTCTTTGTTTTTTGTCATTTGGACTTCTTCGAGGCACTTCGGGTTTGCCTTTTTGTTTTATCCTTTCTTGACTTTGCCTTCGGGGTCCTTGTGTTTCCCGGTTTGGGCTTCGATAGTTGTTTTGATGTGGCTATTTTTGATCTTGTGTCACTCTGGGACCATTTTGCGGATCGTTCCGTCATGCTGACAACGGCATTGCTTCTTTTGGACTGATGAGAAGTTATCTGAGAGTCGGGCTCCTCGCTTCCTTTGGTCACCGGGTCGGTTCGGACATTCATAATTGGCTGGGTTATTTTGGGAGCTCATAATATCGAAAAGGGATATATTTGAAAGGCTCAGCGGGGGTGCCTAAGGTTTAATGATAGGGTTTACAAGCTTTTGGCTATGTGGGTGCTGTACCTAGGTGGGCTTCGTCATTCCCTGATAGTTGTGTATCCGTTCTTTGTTACTTTTCGTAGGTCTAAGAGTAAAATTTACAAATAATCTTCCTTCGGTCGGGAGTTATACCGTTTACCTCACCTTTGAATTGGTCTCACCAGAGTCGTGTAAAAATGACACGCTCGATCACTCATGGTTTTTTCCGCTCAAGTCACTCTCGTGCATTCTCACTCTGAGACTTGTTTCGCATATTTAAACGAAAGGTGAAAGATGACGAACTTAAAACTCAGATTGCCCCCAGTATTTATCCAGGGTTATAAAACAACAATTTGACAAATGCAGACTTGAAACCGCTTCGTGGGTTGTTTGGATGTTTTTGGGGTGAGTAGTGGTGTTTGGTTGGACATGTTCATCTTTTTAGAAAAAAAAAAGACAAGTCGTTTTGTTCAATTGCCAAAGAAATGACCGTTTCATGAACATTAGTTTTTAAGAAATGTTTGCTAATGAGCAAGATGATTTGGTTAAAGGTGCGAGGTGAACAAACACATTTCTTTTATTATTATTTTTTTGTGATTACAAACTGAAAAAGCCAAAAAACTGAAATTTTTTAAAATCTAAACTTCATTAAAATGAAAATGTGATCAACTTCTCACAAAATTGAAAAGAGTAAACAAAACACTACTAGACTTTTTGCCAACTCAAACAAAACTGGAGTCCTTGCTCGATAAGGTCTTCGATCTTGTGCTTCAATGCTCTGCAGTCGTCAATACAGTGTCCTGGTAGTGATGAAACTGGCAAAACTGATGGAGATGTTCCCCCGGCTTGGGTTGATCCCAGGACTAGGTGTGAGAGGCTGTAGTAAGTCTAGCTCTTGTAGCTTCACAAGTGCTTGACTGAAGGCCGGGCCAATGTCGGTAAAACTGTCTCGATGTAGAAGAACCTCTTGGATCGGGGTGAGCATTGATGCTCTGCAGCTTTGCAGCACTGGGTTTTTGGTATGGTGGCTCACTTGGCATAAAACTCGAGCTGCTTTGGCCGGTCCTAACTTAAGGTCTCGATACTCGCACCTGGGCTTTGGGTTGTCCCAGCTTAGCTCGCCTTTGTGAATCTTCTCTTCCATGACTCTTACCTGTCCCATCAGCATGTCGAAATTGGGGAAGTATGTGCAACTCAGCTCGCTGTTGTATTGTTCTGCATATTGACCACAATCATTCGAATTTGTTCTTGCTCATCCATTTTGTAGGCATGCAGCGGGCTTCATCCTCCACCGTTTGATGAAGTCGGAACATTGATTCACGTTCCCTGTCGGGTGCTGGCAAGGTCGGACTGGTGACTTCAAGATTTCTTAGCATTACTCGAAATGGTGCAGGAAAGCCTCACAAACCTCTTCATAGGTCTTGGTGTTTCATCCTCTGAGTCAAGTTACCAACGTTGAGGTTGGTATTTCATCGAGATAACGGGCGAAAACCTTGGCCTTCTGCATGTCATTCAAACCTGAGGATGGACATTTTCCCTATCGAACATCACCAGATGGACCTGCGGGTCTGAGGAACCCTTGTATAGAGCAAGTGGGGGTAGCTTCAAACATTAGAGAGAGATAAACCTCGGGGTACGATTCCATAGAAGAGTAATCGAAACCAGCTGGCTTGCTAGCTTTTTCCATGCACTCGATCCTTTTCAGAGCCTTCCTTAATTCTGCAGTTAGTTGGCGGTCCGGGATGACTTTCCCTACAAATCCTTGTGCATCATGGGCCTCAACAGAGTTAACTTCGATGTAGTCACGTTCGTTCCCAGAGTCAGCAATCTTTCCTGAAATGTTTTCCTGATGACCAACCTCAAGGGAATTGATTTTGCTTTTCAGCTCTTCGATGATGGTGACATACTTAGCCTCCATGTCATTAGTGGTGGACCTATGTTTCTGTTCCATGGCTTCAAAGGCAGCCATGTACCTTTGCTCTAAGGCTGCAATGTGGGCCTCCATACTGACTGGGTTTCCTCCCTCAACCATACTTAGGATTTGGGCTTATCTGTTGGAAAACAAAAGTGGATTGAGCTAAAAATTCTGGACCGTGAAGAAGTTCTAGGTAAAAACTTGTTTGGGGCTGAGAAAAAAGCATATGAGCTGGAATGTTTGAGAATTGGGCGCTTAGGCCAGAAAATTGTGTTTGGGCTAGAAGTAGAATGCATGGGCCGAAGTGATTCTAAACCATGTTCTAGGTGTGAGTTGGAATTGGGCCGAGTGATTATGATTGGGGCCTGAAGATGATACCCATGTCTAGGATCGTGGGTCAAAACCCGAGTTGAAAAGTCTTCCTGTACTAGAATGGGCCTCGAAAAGGAAAGGCCTGATGGATTTTTATGGATTGCTTTAGGTGGATTTGTTTTTTCATGGGCCTAGAGCTAAATTGATGACTAAATTGGGTTGAAAGAGAGAAATCACCTAAGTTTAAACTTTTGGGCCGAAGCCCAAAAGTTTCACATATCAAACCAAACAGGTCCTCTGGGCCGCAAACAATAAAGCCATATATTCGGGTTGGGCTGAGTTGATGTAGGGAAAGTTCCTATGAATTCCTAGGCTGGGTAGTGGACCGATCAAACAAGAAGACAAGACCCATACAAATTCTACATGTCCTCACTTGACACTTATCCAATTGGGTATGGATCGATCCAGAGAGGTGCTGGGGCGTGGGCCCAGGTCGCCACAAAGGAAAAGGGCTTGCACACTATTCTCTTTGGGCTTCCCCACTTTTTTGACATCACCTGAAGGTGTGCGTCTACGGTCGGGTCTTTGACTGACCAAACAATGGGCTAGGTAAGGGCACTGCCAGGAAAACGCTTGGGGCTAAAGCCCAGGTATTAAGGGATGTGGTTAGACGACATCCTCCTCTTTTCCCCCGCTTATTCACATCACCTAAAAGGTGTGAGTCCCTGACAGGGGACCCTCAAACGGGTCCCGGGGTGAAATCGGTTTGCATGGACCCTCGCTCTCATATGATGCAAAGGTACAGAAATTTAAATTGCCGCTCAAAAGTAAACAAACAATGTAATAAAGCCATAAATAAACATTTTCGAGTTAAGCCCTCTTTCTTAAAATCAAAAAAGTTAAAATTAAGAAGTTTGTCCCCAGCAGAGTCGCCAGACTGTGAGCCTCGATTTCAAAACCTACCCTATGTTGATTAAAGCTGATTAGGGTCTAACCGGGTTTTAGGTCCACTTATAACCTAAGATTAATAAACTATGTCATATAACAATAATTATTAAAACCTAAGCTAGCTCCTGGAACCTATTATGAGTCGCCACCTAATTTTAAACCTAGATCAAATTAGGAAAGGAGAGTTCGGGTTCGGGGGCTTGATATTCGACTTAATTAGGGTTCAATTATTTTCATTACCCCTAGAAGTCGTTTTTCCTCTACTTAGTTTAATTACGGCTTATTACGAGTCATTTTAACCTAAGTGCGCGAGCTTCTGTTTTTTTTTGTGTTTTTTAGCATTTTTTGACTGAAAATAAAAGTGAAAGTTGAAATTACCTAAACTAGGGTTTCGGAGGCAGAATTAGGTCAAATTTTGTTTCTGTCCGTAGCCATGGACCTAATGTCCGTAACCACGGACCCTAGTTAACCTATGTGAAAATAAAAGTCGAATTAAACAGAAAACAAAAATTTGAAAAGTCCAGGGCCACGGACAGGATGTCCGTAGGCCCGGACATAGTTTAGCAAAACCTAAATTTTAAAATTTTAAAATCCCGCCGCCGTCGGTGGGTGTCCGTGGTGCAAACAGGAAATTGTTCTACTAAAACTAAATTGATAAACCTAGAAATTAATAAACGAAAATCCTGTCGGGTTGCAAAAATCCCGGTCACTATAGTATAGAAAGTTAAGCAACCAGATATCGAACCACGGGACTTGAATAAATAAGCCTAAGTCCTAAGAAAACTGGAAATTCAAGGGTTGTGAATTGTTTTTGTGATTGAATTGAATAACTGCAAATCAAATTTTAAATGAACAATTAATGAGAGTAAATGATGAGTTTGATAAAATGAATGAAACTCCGGGTTCGGGCTGTTCTTTGTTTGATAAGTCTAGCAAAATCTACAATTCAATTATGAGAAATGGAAAGGCCAATCCTTAAGCTCTCTTCGATCCTAAATCTTATTTAAAGGAAGAGCTCACCTATCAGAACATGACAACTCTAATCTAGCAGTTGGCAAAACACATATAGGCGGATTACGTGCGAGGAATTGTTAGCGTTTGTAGGAAAAATTATCTATCCGACTAATCTTTCCCCAAATCTCTAGGTTAATTCGAACTTCCTATTAATCACCTTATCTGATCTTAATAGGATTCGCTAAACAACTCTATAAATGCGCAAATTTAATAGAGAAGATAAATGATAAGTCATTAACCTAGAAACAATCCATTACAATCTCATAATCAAATTACAGAAATCCTAACTAAATTGTATCCATCGTGAACAACCCTGCCCCAGAGTTAATCCCTACTAGCCAGACATTACAAAGAAGCAGATAAATACAATCAAAAGAGAATTCATCTAAAGGAAGAAAAACCCTCGAATTGAACGATTATCCAGAATCACAGGCTGTCGGCGCAAGGTTGAAGATGATAGTCTGACTCCCTTCTGTCGATGCTCCTCCTCAATGATGATAATGTGCTTGATGAACGTGGATGAAGGTGGAGCTGATGCTGATGGTGTGGATGGGTGGAAAGAGCGTTGTTTTCCAGCGTGAGAGTGTCGTGATGTAATGATAGGTAATGAATGATCCTTCTCTTCACTGATTATGTCACTTAAATAGAGTTTCTTCCTCCTCTTTCTCCCTTCAAAACGCCGAACTTCTGCTGAATTTTTAGTCGCGTCCGAACATTGGTCCGACCTTCAATGTTCGGACACATTGCTTTGAGCGCTCCAATTCCAAAAGTCTCGACTTGTGTCCGAACTTGGATGTTCGGACACAAGTTTGGACATGCACCGTAGGTCAGACTTCTGATTTTCTCCTTGTGATTCTCGAACCATGTCCGAACTTCGAAGTTAGGACTGAAGTTCGGACATTTCACCAGGCACAGCACACGAACTCTCGGCTTGCGTCCGAGCTTGGACGTTCGGACACAAGCTCGGACATACCTTCAAAATCCTCTAAATTCATCGTTCTGACTTCAATTCGACCCCCGTTTGTTGCATCATCTCCCTCGTGAGTAATCTACTGTTTCTTTGGCTTTTCTATGAATTTAACATAGAAAAAGGTATAAAGCCTCAACAAACAACAAACCAAAGGAAAACGTAAGATAAATATGGAATATTATCGATGCGCATATAGAAATTAGACATTAAAGATCACTAAAACCATTCATATTTCACACTCATCAAACCTCCTCACACTTAACCTTTGCTTGTCCTCAAGCAAAGCAGGAGTAATATACCTCAAAATGCCTTAGTACCAAACCTTGGGTTCGCACAAAATAAAAGGGATTTAAGCCACAATAAAACCCAAGAATCGATCTGCTCTTAACTGCATGTCTCTTAAACAATGAAACACGCTTTTAAAACAAAAGATTATGAAGAAGTCGGATCACGAAGTCAAAACGTAGAGTAAAGTAACTCATTCTACCAACCTTTTCTCTTCTCAAATCCGTGGATGACAAGGGGTGTGAAGTACTGCCATATTCCGTAGAACCTTTCAACACCACGTACTCATGATCTAATTAAAGGATTTGCCATAAACATAAGATTTTAAAGAGCTTCATCTTTCTTTTCTTTTGCATACATATTAATTTTTTTCGCGCAAATAATTCATCCCCCAGACTTTTCTCTCCATCCTTGTAACGGTATTGGGTCTTTTATCCCAGATCAGACGATCTTAAGTAAATGGGTGATGAAGCACCCCAAGGGCTTAATAACCGGATGGAAGAGGCCTGTTTTGGTTCAGAAAATAATTCAGATCAGAGGAGTACCTTGCCTTTATCCTTCATTCCAAACATTATCATCATTCCCAAGGTTCCAGGTTAAACCAGTTCTGACTCCATAACCAACTTGTTCAAAGACATTTAATAGAATTTAGTCAAATTTGAAAATATGAGAACACACAGCTTTGAACAAATCAATCCTTAAAGTCATCACCGGACTCAACTCCACAACAAAAGATCCACCCAAGTATTCTGCACCTAGAAGCACTCTAAGGAACTTACCCCCATATAGCCCAAGACCAAACAAAAATTAGTGGGGGATGCAAAATAAATGGCTGACACATTCAGAAAGATCTCCCTCTTCCTCACACTTAAGGAGGAGCAATGTCCGCATTGTTCAGAAAATTAACACAAGAAAGAGATCGTACTAAATGTGTCAGACGCACAAAGGTGGAAGCGAAGAGTTGCAGAATTAACACGTTATAGCACGGGCCGAACATAAACCAAAAAAAGAAAAAGAAACTGAAAACTCCCCTGATTTCTTTTGTGATGATTGAGGAAGAGGTTCTTCCTCACACTTAGTGTCCTGGTAGGGGAGAATGTTTCCTCACACTTGCTTCCAAGCTAGTGTCCGACATGGAGTCAGCACGGTAAAGCATACTTGCACACATTCAACAAACAAAACAAAAAGAGAAGTATGCTAGAAGCATCGCATTAGTGACAACAGTATTCGGAGTTTAAGATTAGAACAAACTAAAATCGAAATAAATAAAAATACAACCCAACCGAAATAAAAGAAATAGGTCTAACACAACTGAAAGTAAATCCACAAAGAAGTCCAGATGTGGCTTCTAAACAAAAGTAGCATCAACCAAAACATAATCACTGTGGGGGCGGGTAGTACGCCTGCCATGCTGAATTGAGCGAGCAGAGCCTCAGTCATCCTCTGAGAGCGGCGCGCCTGCTGCTGAAGAGTCTCGATCTCCGCCTGATAGCGACGATCCATCTCCATGAAGCGGGACTCCAGCTGATCAAACTCATAGCGAGTGACATACTCGCTCCCAGGAGCTGCAGTGCAAGAAACGCCTCGTCCTCTTCGGCTACAGCAGTAGGAGCGGGCTCTGACGAACCCTCACCCGCCTCTCACTGGCGCTTCTGTGGTCGCGGGGCAGCCTTCTTCCTTCATTCCCTCCCGTCAAACACGAACCACATCTTCTTCAGGGCGCCCACATCAATAGGGGACCGCGCAGCATGCAGCCCCACAGAAGGAATGGGACCATTGCTCCTAAATATGTGGCAGATCATGACCGGATAGCCTAGTTGTGTTGGTCCTGTGCCATAATATACTGCAGATGCAAGAAGATCACCCACGACAAGTAAAGTAATCTCAGAAGCCCCAGCAAACGAACGGATTTTGCACTGCTGAAGAAGAAGGAAAATAAGTGGGTTCAGGTCTGACCTCGACGTGGGAGAACGTTGTAGCAAGTTAGTGCGAAAAGAGGACTCTTGCAAACGATAAATTTGACCTATTAAATACCAAGAAATAATCTTAGAAAATAATAAATCAGAAAACCGTCAGGTTGCAAAAATCCGGTTATTGTAGTAGAGTTTATGGGAACCAGGTATCGAACCGTGGGACTATGTGATAATTATCTAGACTTAGCAAAGGTTATAAATTGAGGGGGAAATTGTTTGTTTTAAACTGTGAATTATAATAAAGACAACAAGAATTTAAATAACAGCTAATAATTAAAATAACAGAATATTAAAAGTGGTTGTGAATATGGAAGAACGGACTCTGGGTTCAGGTTTTACTCGTTTGATTAATTATGCTATTCTACCGGTTTAATTAAGAATAATTTGGCAAAATTCCTTTTATAGTCTTCAGATTTAAATCCTAAATTCTAATGACCTCGTTTACCAGAACATGCAAGGTTTGATTTAAACTCAGGCAAAACACATGTAAACGGCTAGTTAAAAGGAATATAATTTTGCATCTGAAATACTAGATTTATTCAATCAGAATAAATTCTTCCACAGACATAACAATTAATGTGACCTATCTATTTATCACGGATCTGATCAAAATAGATTTCGTAAAGCAATTTAATAAACTCATGTAATTTATTAAAAAGCGAGATAATAACATTAATCGTATCAAATTATAATTAATTTAAACCGGTAAAATAAAGTGCACAATTAAAACAAACTAATATAACCATCTCCCAGAGTATAAATAATCTACCCGGACATGTTAAATAAATGAGCAGAGATAAGAGTAAAAGAAATCATCTGTTTCGCTGACTCCTGCTCCGTTATTCTGACAGACCGGAATAGAATTGAGGCAGATGATAATATATGGAGAATGGTGGGGCGTGAGTTTTGTGGTGGTGGTCGAGTGATTTGTGAATTGTAAATGGATGTGTACGTAAGTGAATTTGGAGAATGAATTTGTGAGTGTGTGAGTGTAGTACGTGTGGTGATGTTTACGGGAGAAAAAAATAAAATGGTGGTGGTGTCGAGTGAATTATGGAAGAAGCGGTGAATGGATTTTTGATGAAGTGAATGGTTGAATGGTCGATTGATAGGTGCGTGATGACTGGATGATTTTTAGCAAGCAGAATGTGGGTTTATATAGGCGGAGGATTTCAGAAGCAGACAACGGAGAAGTGACAGGGACAGTGAGCTAGCGAGTAGATGGCGGTGGAGTGGTGATTTCATCGGCAGAGCAATTGATTGCAGAGCTAGTCACGCGTGCAGAAATTAAGGTGGGCGCCGTCAGCAATTAATGAAGTAGCAGTTCGAATGCGGCGCCCGCGAACGGAGAAGAAAACTGTTCGGTGTCGAAATCCTGTTCTGGCGTGCGCATGTATGCATGTCCGCAAGGCGGTCCGCTGTCTCTCGTCCGCATCATAACAGGCGGTAGTGTCTGTGGCTTCGCCTCCTTGACCGCCCAACAACAGGCGGACGCCTCTACCTTGTCCGCAACTTATCACGCGGACGCGCTGCGTGTCTAGTCCGAAACTTACAGGCGGACACGCCTGTTGTGTCTGCGCCTCTCTTGTCCGTACAAATGTATTATATATATACGAGTGTACTCCAATCTTGAATCGGCTCCAGATTCTTCGTTATAAGTCCGTTTTACTCGCCGTTTGTTGCGTTGGAAGCTCGTGAGGAGAACTATGCATTTTGTCATCATTTCCTGATTTTATCATATAAATTGGAATTAGTTCCTACCCAAAGTAAGAGTTACAAAAAACATAGAATAAGTGTGAGAAGGTGCGTAAAAAGTTACATAAAATAATGACCAAGCACCTATAAAACTATATAAATTCACACTTATCAAATCACCCCACACTTAGCTCTTTGCTTGTCCTCAAGCAAAACTCTCAAACACGAGTTCAAGTCAAGCGAATGAAACTCAACTCAAAAGGAAGGACACAGAAGAAAGATTACTAGTTTTACCAATACGGGCATTTTCTTTTTCATAAAACAAGAAGTCATTCAAAGCTAATAATAGAGAAACAAAACCATAAGAACCTGCCTTTAGCAATGAGCCAATCCACCTTTACATTCTCAAACCGTTAGAACGACAAGGGGCATGAAGTAAGATCTTATTCCATCATACCTTTCAATGCCACATACTCTTGATCCATAGAGAAGATTATATTTTCATTTAGCACAATGATTGCACATTTTTCAATTTAAGCGCTTTTAAGTTCTTTCACCACAGACTTTTCTCTCCACCCATGTAACGGCTTTGGGTCAACTATCCCAGATCACAAGGACCTTAGGTAGCTAGTGATGAGGCACCCCAAAGGACTTAATAACCAAGTGGACGAGGCCTGACTTTGGATCAGAATTAAAATTAAGCATGCTTAGGATCAGCGGAGTACCTTGCCTTGTTCTTTTTCCAACCATTTCAATCCAGACATTCCAAGGCTCAAGGCTAAAAACAGGGTTCAGATGGTGAGTATTCTCAATCATTATAGTATTCACAGAACATAGACTTCCTTTTAATCAGTTAAAACCAGAAAAATTTAAAATTTTGTACCCCATTATCAGCTAACCAATTATACTTCCTCTATGGCTTCCTTCCAAGTCGAGCAACACAGCAGGAGTCAAACAAATGCAAGAGAAAAGAGCTCAAAGATACACAAAAGATAAGCTACGAAGGAGGTTACCCCACCCCACACTTAGAGTGAAGCAATGTCCTCATTGCTTTGGAAGTATTAATATTGTGCAAGCAATCCAACGGGAAACAAAAGTAAGACATATAGTAGTTCAGAGGGAGTATGTGTAACAGTAAAGAGGAAAAGGATTTAGAATACTCCCCAGAGTCCGTTCACGGTGTGTTGCACGGTCCACCCCACACTTGAGTTCAGCTGTAGAATTGCGCAAGATGTGCCTGGAAAGAATTTTCTAAACAGCCAGAAGAACTCAAGTTATTACTGCCTCATGTGCTGCCACTCCTTAATGAAGAAAAATAAGCAAATAGACTAATAGCATTATATATATATATATATATATATATATATATATATATATATATATATATATTATTATTATTATTAAATATTAGACATATTATTGAAGCACACAGAAAACTGTAAAGTAAATGTAAGTGTAAGAAACAGGATAGAGAATTCTTCCTGTAATTGAAAATAAGTGGTGGGTTGCCTCCCACCAAGCTGCTCTGTTTTAAAGTCTCAAGCTAGACTCGGCAGTCCGATTTAGGAGAAAGAGGAAGAGGAGTGGGAAGGGGTCCCACAACTTCCTAGAACTAAGTTGCGCAGCTTTCGGAACTTATGTTTTAACCGCCATGGGAGAGACCTCTTTTTAGGTGGCGCCGACTCCGAAACAGGAAAAGAGAGATCCTGCTGTACCTGGACAAAAGAAACTCCAAGCAAGTTAGTAGAAACATCAGCAGGACAAGTATACCTTTTCAGACGGGCCCCGTTAACTTTGAAGGTTTCACCCTTCTTGTTTTCCAGTTCGTAGGCTCCAAATGAAGTAACCCCTACCACCTTAAATGGTCCTGCCCAATGAGATTTAAGCTTTCCTGGAAAGATCTTCAATCTAGAATTGTAGAGGAGCACCCAATCTCCAACTTTGAAGTCACGTTTCTGATCATTTGATCGTGGAGTTTCTTGGTGCGCTCCTTGTAGATTCGAGCACTGTTGTAAGCTTGATCTCTTAATTCTTCAAGCTCTGAAAGCTGAAATTTGCGTTTCTCACCAGCAGCAAGTATGTCAAAGTTCAGGGCCTTAAGTGCCCAGTATGCCTTATGCTCCAACTCAACAGGTAGATGGCAAGATTTCCCATATACCAGCCTAAAAGGAGACATCCCGATGGGTGTCTTGAATGCTGTCCTGTAGGCCCAGAGAGCGTCATCTAACCGTAGAGACCAGTCCTTCCTTGAAGAGTTTACTGTCTTTTGGAGAATCCACTTCAACTCTCGATTGGATACTTCAGCTTGTCCATTTGTTTGTGGGTGATACGGTAGTGCAACCTTATGACGTACTCCGTACTTAGCCAGCAAGGCATCGAATGAACGGTTGCAAAAATGTGATCCCCCATCACTGATAATTGCTCGTGGAACTCCGAAGCGAGTGAAGATGTGCTTTTTGATAAACTTGACCACGGTCTTTGAATCAGCATTCTGGCATGGTATGGCTTCAACCCACTTGGACACATAGTCCACTGCTACCAGAATGTATTGATAACCTTGTGAAGAGGGAAATGGCCCCATAAAATCGATACCCCAACAGTCAAAAAGTTCGACTTCCAAAATGCTTTGCTGAGGCATCTCATGTCGCCTTGAAGTATTGCCCATGCGCTGACAGCTATCACAACTAGCCACAAAGGTTTGGCAGTCTTTATGGAGTGTGGGCCAATAAATCCGGACTCCAAAACCTTGGCTGCCGTCCGATGGGATCCATGATGGCCTCCAGCTTCTCTGGAGTGACAAAACTCCAGAACACTGGGTACCTCATCATCAGGGAGACACCTGCGAATTAAGCTATCTGCACACACTCGAAACAAGTGAGGGTCCTCCCAGATATAATGGCGTGAGTCAGAAAGGAATTTCTTTTTCTGAGAATATGATAAATCATGAGGTACAACTCCAGAAACAAGAAAATTAGCCATATCAGCATACCATGGCTCTTGCACCTTTTTTAAACTGAAGACGGCTTCATCGGGAAAAATTCATTAATAGGAATACCGTCGTCAGGAGTTACCATCCTAGAGAGATGGTCAGCAACAACATTAGTTTACCACTCTTGTCCCTCACTTCTATATCGAATTCCTGTAAAAGAAGAATCCAACGTAGCAAGCGAGGCTTGGCCTCTTTCTTGGCAAACAAATATTTAAGAGCAGAGTGGTCAGTGTGGATAATCACTTTACTTCCCCATAAATATGATCGAAATCTATCTAAGGAGAAGACCACTGCCAGGAGCTCTTTCTCAGTTGTTGTGTAGTTTCTCTGGGCATCATCTAGAGTTTTGCTGGCATAAGCAATAACTCTCAACACTTTATCTTTCTTTTGGCACAGGGCTGCACCTACTGCAAAGTCACTAGCATCACACATTATTTCAAATGGCGATGACCAGTCAGGAGAAACAACGATAGGGGCAGCTACCAATTTTTGCTTAATTAAATTAAAAGCAGAAATACAATCTTCAGAAAATATAAATGAAACATCTTTCATTAGCAGATCAGTCAAAGGTTTAGCAATTTTAAAAGTCTTGAATAAACCGACGATAGAAACCTGCATGCCCTAGAAAAGATCTTACTTCCTTTACACAAGTGGGCGCTGGTAGCTTCTCTATCACTTCGACTTTTGCTTTGTCAACCTCAATCCCTTTAGCAGACACCTTGTGGCCGAGCACTATCCCATCCTTTACCATAAAATGGCATTTCTCCCAGTTGAGAACTAGGTTGGTCTCTTCGCACCGTCCAAGGATAAGATCAAGCTGTGCTAGACAAACATCAAAGTCAGAGCCATAGACAGAAAAATCATCCATAAATACCTCTATACTCTGTTCAATGAAGTCTGCAAAGATGGCCTGCATGCAGCGCTGGAAAGTGGCAGGGGCATTACATAAACCAAAGGGCATTCTTTTGTATGCAAAGGTACCAAATGGACAAGTAAAGGTAGTCTTGTCCTGGTCCTCAGGTGCAATAGGAATTTGAAAGTACCCTGAAAAACCATCTAAAAAACAGTAATATTCCTGCCCAGCCAATCTCTCGAGCATTTGATCAATAAAGGGGAGTGGGAAATGATCTTTCCTGGTGGCTGAATTCAAACGCCTATAATCTATACACATACGCCATCCAGTGATCTTTCGTTGGGGAATGGACTCACCTTTGTCGTTTATAACAGCTTCAAAACCTCCTTTCTTAGGAACTACCTGTACAGGACTTACCCATGTGCTGTCCGATATAGGGTAAATGATCCCAGCGTCCAGAAGCTTCAACACCTCTGTCTTGACAACTTCCTTCATGTTAGGGTTGAGCCGACGCTGGGGTTGTCTGACAGGTTTGTAGTCTTCCTCCATATAGATATGATGTGTACAGAAGGCCGGGTTGATGCCTTTGATATCAGCTAGAGTCCATCCGATGGCTCTCTTATGTCTTCTCAGAATCTCAAGTAACCTGCTTTCTTGCCCAGAAGTCAAAGAAGATGAAACAATGACAGGCAAATAATTATCATTAGCTAAAAAGCAGTACTTGAGATTAGAGGGGAGCTCCTTAAGCTCACAAGGAGAGCGAGGTTGCTCTATAGAAGGAACAGGTCTTTGGATTTCTTTATCAAGTCTCTCCAAAGGAGGGCGATAGGCTTGAAAACCTGGTTTTCCTCTCTCTACATGTGCTAGAGCTGTATTAACATCCATATTAAGATTTATCCTCAACAGAAGATATAAGAACATGTTCTAAAGGTTCAAAATCTGAAAAAGTAGAAGAAAGTATAGAATAAATCTCATCATCAGTAGAAAGTTCACATACCTCGCCATCCTCATCTTGTATACTTACCGACATAACTGAATGAGCTGAAGTAGAACTTAACTTCATCATCTTTTTCATATCAAACTCTATCTTCTCATCTCCGTACCTCAAGGTGATTCTGCCATCATGCACGTCAATGACCGCCTTGGCAGTACTCAGAAAAGGACGACCCAAAATGAGTGGGACTTCCACATCATCATCTATGTCTAAAACAACAAAATCCGCAGGAAAGATGAAGCGGTCAACTCCTACTACAAGATCTCGCACAATTCCCATCGGTTTTATCTCGGATCTGTCGGCCAGCTGGAGTTTAAAAGGGACTGGGTGAAGCTCTCCCCTTTTACCTTCAAGAAGGTTGCATATGGCATGATGTTGATGCTTGCACCCAGGTCACACAGGCCACTTCCACAATCTATATCTCCGATAAAGCAGGGAACAATAGGAGTGCCGGATCCTTCTGTTTTGGGGGAAGTGCTCGAAGTAACGCCGTAGAGCACTCTTCTGTAAGGTGGACAGTCTCCTTGTCCTGCTTCTTCTTCCTCTTTGTCACGAGATCCTTCAAAATTTTTGCATAATTGGGCATCTCCTGTAAAGCATCAATTAAAGGTATATCGATAGTCAGTTTCTTGAATATACTTAAGAATTTATTGAACTGCTCATCTAAACACTTCTTTTTCATCCTATTTGGAAATGGAAGTTCTATTCGCTTAGGAGTAGAAGAAGGTACATCAATTTGAATAGAAGATGGAGAAGGAGAAGAATTGATTGGAGCCTGTATCTCCTCAGAAACTACCACTGGTGGGACCGAAGGTTCTGATGATTTATTAGAATGGGTGATCTTTTCACCGGTTTGTTGTGCAGTCACTTGCTCTTGATTATTTCCCAGCTGCTTGCCACTTCTTAATGTCACGGCTGCACTGAGCTCATCCTCAGGTTGGATTTCCGAGGATGTACCACAGTTGCAGATCCTTAAGGCCTTGGCCGTCTCTCTCGGATTCTGCTGAGGTTGAGATGGAAATGAGCCCGGCTGCCTTTGGTGCTGGTTGGTAAGTAGCTGGTTTATCTGCTGCTCTAGATTTCTTGACTATCCATCAGGGATTGGTTGAGAGTTTGTTGTTCCTTCTGGGTGGTAGCCATTGAAGTGATTATATCCTGTAGCCGTTCCATCTTTTCATCAGATGCAGATTTAACAGGTGGCTGGTAAGAGTTCTGGCCCTGTCCCATCTGCATCTGAGGACGAGCTTGATTGTATGGTTGCCTAGAGAAGCCTGGGGGTCCCTGCACATTACTTTGTAAAAGATTCGAATTTAAAGCATTGTTGGGATTACCATACCTGAGATTCGGATGTTGATTTCGGTTCCAAGGTTGTTGGTAATTCCCTTGTCCTACAAAGTTGGCTTCTTCAGCGATCCGTATCTCCTCCAGATAAGGGCATACTTCAAACGAGTGGTCACCACCACAATGAGAGCACAGAGGCTCAGATGAGGATGAAGAAGCTATCCTCTTTACCTGCTGAGAAGGCTGACCATTAATTAGAAAATCGTCAAATCTTTTTACTAGTGAGCTTACCAGTGTGGATTGTTGAGCTTGTGACTCTGCCATCTGCTCCATCCAAGGATCTATATTCCTTGCACCTTTGGCACCCAATGTCATAGTTCTGCCACCTTCGGTGCCCCACTGACGGACCTCTTCTATGTACGTCTCCATGGCCGCCATGAAATCATTGCCGGATCGGTTGAGGATGTTTCCTCCCAAAGCTGATCTAACTTCGGCTTGGTGTATATGCTGCAATCCATTAAAGAACGTCATAGCAATACACGTGAGGTCTTGTCCGTGATGAGGACACTGTCGGAGCATTTCTTTAAAACGATCCCATGCTTCACAGATAGTCTCAACACCTCCCTGTTTAAAAGCAAGTAAAGCAGCAACCAAATTCCTAGTTCTAGAAATAGGATAATATTTTTCATAGAACCTGGTTGTCATCTCCTCCCAACTAGTGATAATACCAGAGGGAAGACAGTAGAACCATTTCATTGCTTCACCAGTGAGGCTGCTAGGAAATAAACTCATTCTAGCATACTCCAGGAGATTATCTGAGCACCCAATTTGATCAATATTAATCAGAAATCGGTTTACGTGATCTAGGGCGTCGTTGGGGTTGGAACCGTCAAATGTGCCAGAGGGCATCTCTCGTATGACCTTTTTGATGTGATGGCTTCAGATCCTTCCATTCCTTCATTAATTCAGGTGGTAGCGTAGGAAGAGCTACTGGGCTTCTTCTTGGAATGGCCGCTGGTCTGCTAAATTGCCTCATTGCTTGGCTACCGTTTGTAGGAGTTGCCATTTGTATTTCTCTTTGGAACCTCTGTTGGCGTCTGGCTAGCTGAGCGGTACGTTCGATTTCCGGGTCAAGGATTCTGTCCCAGTCGAGATGAGTGTCTGACCAAGAACGGGTGTACACCATTAATTTCCTGCAAAAGAGAAGGAAAACTCCACAAAAGTTTGCAAGCAGAGTAAAATGAAATAAAAGTAGTATAGCTAAATAAAGAAAAACAAAATAAGATAAAATTATTAACTTAAACATTAGAAACTAAACAAAAAAATAGATAGATACAATAATAATATTAATAATAATAATATATTTTTTTTATTAAAAAACCCAAGCTAAGGACTAGACAGGAATCTAGTCCCGGCAACGGCGCCAATTTGCAAACGATAAATTTGACCTATTAAATACCAAGAAATAATCTTAGAAAATAATAAATCAGAAAAACCGTCAGGTTGCAAAAATCCCGGTTATTGTAGTAGAGTTTATGGGGAACCAGGTATCGAACCGTGGGACTATGTGATAATTATCTAGACTTAGCAAAGGTTGTAAATTGAGGGGGAAATTGTTTTGTTTTAAACTGTGAATTATAATAAAGACAACAAGAATTTAAATAACAGCTAATAATTAAAATAACAGAATATTAAAAGTGGTTGTGAATATGGAAGAACGGACTCTGGGTTCAGGTTTTACTCGTTGATTAATTATGCTATTCTACCGGTTTAATTAAGAATAATTTGGCAAAATTCCTTTTATAGTCTTCAGATTTAAATCCTAAATTCTAATGACCTCGTTTACCAGAACATGCAAGGTTTGATTTAAACTCAGGCAAAACACATGTAAACGGCTAGTTAAAAGGAATATAATTTTGCATCTGAAATACTAGATTTATTCAATCAGAATAAATTCTTCCACAGACATAACAATTAATGTGACCTATCTATTTATCACGGATCTGATCAAAATAGATTTCGTAAAGCAGTTTAATAAACTCATGTAATTTATTAAAAAGCGAGATAATAACATTAATCGTATCAAATTATAATTAATTTAAACCGGTAAATAAAGTGCACAATTAAAACAAACTAATACTAACCATCTCCCAGAGTATAAATAATCTAGCCGGACATGTTAAATAAATGAGCAGAGATAAGAGTAAAAGAAATCATCTGTTTCGCTAACTCTGCTCCGTTATTCTGACAGACCGGAATAGAATTGAGGCAGGTGATAATATATGGAAAATGGTGGGGCGCGAGTTCGGACCGGAATGAATGAGAGCAGAGTGATCATATATATGGAAAATGAGATGGGGCGCGGTTAGTTTGTGGTGGTGTCGAGTGATTTGTGAATGTAAATGGATGTGTACTAAGTGAAATGGAGAATGAATTTGTGAGGTGTGCGTGTAGTACGTGGTGGTGATGTTTACGGGTGAAGAAAAATAAAGGTGGGGGGTCGAGTGAATTATGGAGAAGATGGAGATGAATGATTTTTGATGAAGTGAATGGAGTGAATGGATCGTTGATAGGTGCGTGATGACTGGATGATTTTTAGCAAGCAAATGTGGGTTTATATAGGCGGAGGATTTTCAGAAGCAGACAAAGGAAGAAGAAGAAAGAAGTGACAGGGACAGTGAGCTAGCGAGTAGATGGCGGTGAGTTGGTGATTTCATCGGCAGAGCAATTGATTGCAGAGCTAGTCACGCGTGCAGAAATTAAGGTGGGGCGCCGTCAGCAATTAATGAAGTAGCAGTTCGAATGCGGCGCCCGCGAACGGAGAAGAAAATTGTTCGGTGTCGAAATCCTGTTCTGGCGTGCGCATGTATGCATGTCCGCCAGGCGGTCCGCTGTCTCTCGTCCGCATCATAAAAGGCGGTAGTGTCTGTGGCTTCCGCCTCCTTGACCGCCCAACAACAGGCGGACGCCTCTACCTTGTCCGCAACTTATCACGCGGACGCGCTGCTGTGTCTAGTCCGCAACTTACAGGCGGACACGCTGTTTGTCTGCGCCTCTCTGTCCGTACAAATGTATTATATATATACGAGTGTACTCCAATCTTGAATCGGCTCCAGATTCTTCGTTATAAGTCCGTTTTACTCGCCGTTTGTTGCGTTGGAGAGCTCGTGAGGAGAACTATGCATTCTTGTCATCATTTCCTGATTTTATCATATAAATTGGAATTAGTTCCTACCCAAAGTAAGAGTTACAAAAAGCATAGAATAAGTGTGAGAGGTGCGTAAAAAGTTACATAAAATAATGACCAAGCACCTATAAAACTATATAAATTTCACACTTATCAGGACTCTCCTGCGGGCTCTGAAGCAGATCAGCAGGGACGACCTGCTTGGATGGGTCAATCCCCTCTGCGTCGTCGTGGCCCCTGAACCATGAGGGGGGTGTAGTGGTTGATAGCTGTTGCCTTGAAGTCATTGGGGTTGAGGTGCTGAGGAGGGTCGGGGGCAGGATAAGGAATGACCAAATAGCTAGCAATCTCCATCGTGGAGACTGTCACTCTATCACCGTCGACAATGGACTTGATCTGCCCATCCTGGTAGATCGCTTCCGCATAGAACATGCGCACCAAATTTTCAGAATACTGACCCCCCATATCCAAGATTTTGCCCCAACCAAATGGGTCTAATAATCCCCTCAGCCCAGCTGAGTCTCCAGCTCCGCCACCACGCACCGTTCAGCAATAATATCCACCTCCTTGGCAAACCCACTCTCGGGCTGCGTCGTTTCTAAATTCCTCTTGCTGACCTCGACGTCTTGAACTTGTGCCGGCTCCCGCAAGCCCTCTTACCACGGCCTGTAATCGGCTCAACATCTGCTCATACAAGGGCAACCAATGTCAAATAAAGGAAGGCAAGGAAATAGTTCGAAGTATGCTCATAGCTATCCAAAATTTGACAAAGTCTCCCCTAAAAATTCAATATTCTCCATAGCACATAGTAATCAAATTTTGCATTCGCAGAAGTAACCTTCAGCAAGCAATAACCAGTAGAGACTTAACCGATAGACAATCGCAGCAGTTCAAACATATCCTGTCCTAGTCTCAGTCAACAGTTTTATTTCAGCCATGCAAAATCCACATATGCAGAATAAAATCATAGTAGTGTGGTTGAACCACTTCTATACAGCAACTCAAATCACAACAGGAAACGAAGCTAATACATGCAGATTTAATCTTGCAAATTCAACTCAAACAGCACCTCTTGGCTAACTATGCCTCATATTCCAAAATTTTGCACAAACACAATAAAAGAGGTAAGGAAGGTGGAGAAAATACCTTGTTCAAGTTGAATGAGTAATTAGAAACAAGAAGGACAATGTAATCTGCAAGATTCGAACTCAAAAACCCCCAAATTCGATAATTAGGGTTCTAGTTCGAACAGGCTCCGATTCGGACTGGTGTGGGGATTTGCTGACGATTTCGGGTTCTAGAGTGGTGGAGAATTGAAAACCGAGCAGATTTATACCAAGATTGTGAGATTTGGTGGAGAAATGAGGGAGTTGTGAGAGATTGAAGAAGGAAGAGAGCTGGGGCGCTATTCGTCGCGAGGAGGAGAAAAGGAATTTGGGAATTTTAAGTCTGTCCGCGCCTATTTAATTTTAGAATTTTCGAGGTGTCCGAACTTCGAAGTTCAGACTGAAGTTCGGACATATATACCTGGGCAGCGCTTCGCATCGTGTCCGAACTTCGATGATCGGACCGAAGTTCGGACATCTCGTGTTTTCGTCTCGCCAAAACTCTCGAATCAGGTCCGAACTTCGATGTCCGGACCGAGTTCGGACATATCGTTTTGTGCAGACTTCAAACTCTCGAACTGAGTCCGAACTTCAATGTTTGGACTTAAGTTCGGACAACACCCAAAATGCACCAAATTGTTTCTTTCTGCTCTCAAACCACTGTAAACAAAAGCATTATCCAAAACAAAACTATAAACAACATAATAACACAGAATTAAAGTACCGAAAAACACTGGGTTGCCTCCCAATCAGTTGCTCTTCTTTAATGTCTTTAGCTAGACAATTCCTGCTTGATCAATCAGAGCAAGCGTGTGGGCAGCTTTACAACAGCAGACAGCGAATTCCTTCAACTTTCTCAATTGCTTCCGCATTCGCCAAGAGAATTTCTTTTTCACGTTCGAACTCGTCTCTTGAGAAATCATCTTCACTGTAGGATTGGATTCACTCTCCACAAAGAATATTGCCTGCATAGGAAAAAAGCCTATGATCAGCACCAAGATAGCCTTTTTTAAACGAGCACCATTTACCTTAAAGGTTTCACCAGCCTTGTTCTCTAGCTCGTATGCTCCATAAGATGTAACTCCCACCACTCTGAAGGGCCCTGCCCAGTGTGATTTTAGCTTCTCAGGAAAGAGACGTAGCCTAGAGTTAAATAGCAGCACTAGATCCCCCACTTTGAAGTCTCTCTTTTGAATCATTCGGTCGTGGATCCTTTTTGTGCGCTCTTTATAGATCCTTGAGCTGTCGTATGCCTGGTCTCATAGTTCCTCCAACTCAGAAAGCTGAAACCGCCTCTTCTCTTCAGCATCGCGCAAATCAAAGTTCAGAGCCTTTAAAGCCCAATAAGCTCTGTGCTCTAGCTCAACTGGGAGATGACAAGCTTTCCCGTACACCAGCTTAAAAGGAGACATCCCTATGGGAGTCTTGAATGCAGTTCTATAGGCCACAGAGCATCGTCAAGCTTGACAGACCAATCCTTCCTGGAGGAGTTGACTGTCTTCTGAAGAATCCATTTTAGCTCTCGGTTACTCACTTCTGCTTGCCCATTAGTTTGGGGATGATAAGGTAAGGCAACCTTCTGAGTCACCCCATACTTAGTCATCAGGGAATCAAAAGCCTTGTTGCAAAAGTGAGAACCTCCGTCACTGATGATAGCTCTTGGCACACCAAATCTAGTAAAGATGTTCTTCTTCAAGAATTTCACCACAGTTGTAGCATCAGCAGAAGAGCAGGGGATTGCTTTGACCCATTTGGAAACGTAATCTACAGCAACGAGGATGTAGTGGTTTCCGTGAGAAGAAGGGAATGGGCCAGTAAGTAAGTCAATACCCCCGACATCAAACAGTTCAACTTCCAGGATTCCCTTCTGAGGCATCTCATGCCTTCTTGACGTGTTCCCCATCCTCTGGCAGTTATCACAGTGAGCACAGAAGCGTGGGACATCCTTGTGCAGAGTGGGCCAGTAGAAAACCACACTCTAATACCTTAGCAGTTGTCCTAGTAGGACCATGGTGACCACCTGCCTCTCGAGAATGGCAGAACTCAATTACACTGTTAACCTCTTCATCGGAGAGACACCTTCTAATTAAACTGTCAGCACATACTCTGAAGAGATAGGGGTCCTCCCAAACGTAATGACGGGCTTCAGAAAGAAAACTTCTTCCTCCGTTGTAGCTTAGATCATGGGGAATCAAACCAGAGGCAAGATAGTTAGCCAGGTCAGCGTACCATGGCTCTTTAACTTTCCCAATTACATAAACTGTTTCGTCAGGAAAGAATTCATTAATGGGGACCCCGTCATCTGGAGTCTCAAGCCTAGATAAATGATCCGCAACCCATTCTGCTTCCCTTGCTTATCAACAACTTCCAAGTCGAACTCTTGGAGAAGCAATATCCATCTCAAGAGTCGGGGCTTAGAATCATTCTTTTGAAATAGGTATTTCAAGGCAGTGGTCGTGTCGGTGTGAGCAATTACCTTACTTCCCAGCAAATAGGGCCTGAACTTGTCAAGAGCGAACACCACCGCAAGTAGCTCCTTTTCAGTGGTGGTGTAATTCTTTTGAGCCTCCGACAGAGTCTTACTTGCATACGTGATAACCCTCAAAATTTTATCTTTCCTCTGACAGAGCACAACACCAACAGCAAAAGTCACTAGCATCTGTCATGACCTCAAAAGGGAGAGACCAGTCAGGGGGTACCACAATAGGGGCAGAGATGAGTTACTCTTGATAGTTTGAAAGGCCTTCAAACATTCTTCCGAGAACTGAAACTTACATCTTTCTGCAGAAGATCAGACAAGGGCTTCACAATTTTGGAAAAGTCCTGGATGAACCTTCGATAGGACCCTGCGTGACCGAGAAAGGATCTAACTCCCCTGATGAAGTGGGAGGAGGTAACCCCTGAATGACTTCCACCTTCGCCTTGTCCACCTGAATACCATCTTTGGAGACCCTGTGTCCAAGCACTATACCCTCATGTACCATGAAATGGCACTTCTCCCAATTCAAAACCAAGTGGGTCTCCTCACATCTGCCTAGTATCTGATCCAGCTGATCAAGACACACATCAAAACTCTGGCCATATACCGAGAAGTCGTCCATGATGACTTCTATGCTTTTCTCAATAAACTCATTAAAAATCGCCATCATGCACCGCTGAAATGTGGCTGGAGCGTTGCAAAGACCAAATGGCATCCTCCTGTATGCAAAAGTGCCATAAGGGCAGGTGAATGTGGTCTTCTCCTGATCCTCTGGCGCAATGGGAATCTGGAAGTAACGCGCTGTACCCATCAAGGAAGCAGTAGACTCTGTCCAGCTAGCCGCTCCAACATTTGATCAATAAACGGCAGCGGGAAGTGGTCCTTCCTTGTGGCTTCGTTCAAACGCCGGTAATCGATGCACATCCTCTAGCCAGTGGTCTGTCTTTGGGGCGCCAATTCGCCTTTATCATTGGGCACCGCCACTATCCCTCCTTTCTTCGGAACAACTTGCACAGGAGAGACCCAGCGGCTTTTAGAGATAGGGTAAATGATGCCTGCATCCAAGAGCTTCAACACCTCAGCTTTCACTACTTCCTTCAGGTTTGGGTTTAATCTCCTCTGGGGCTGCCTCACTGGCTTGATACTATCTTCCATGTAAATTCGATGAGTGCAGAACCCTGGACTAATCCCTTTAATATCTGCCACTGACCACGCCAAAGCTCCCTTGTGCCTTCTTAACACTTCTAGAAGTCTGCTTTCCTGCAAAACAGACAAAGACGAAGAAATAATAACAGGCAGGGCGCTACCCTCTACCAAGAAAGCATATTTAAGATTTGAATGGAGAGTTTTTAATTCAAGAGTAGGGGGCTTCTCTACTAAAGGAACGAGCCTCTGAGTAGGCCTGTCCAGTGGCTCCACAGGAGGAGCATAAGGGCGAAAATAAGTTCGTCCTTGATTAAGCTGCTGGACAACACTAGCTACCTCAGTGCTCTCCTTGTCATCCTCAATCGAGTGGCATAACACCTGCTCTAGCAAATCAGAATTCTCAAGCAAGAAAAAGAGTCATCAGTGTTTTAGTGACAAACGCATCATAATGATCAGAACAATCGACATCAATAGAAAGCACAGCATGAGAAGAAGCATTTGTTCTCATCATCTTAGTAATGTCAAAACTAAGTTCCTCATTATTAAATTTAAGGGTGATCTTTCCTTTGTCAACATCAATCACAGTCTTAGCAGTTCGTAGTAGGAACGGTCTACCCAAAATTAATGGCACTTCAACATCCTCATCCATATCAAGAATGACAAAATCAGCAGGGAAGAAGAAGTTACCAACACCTACCACAAAATGCTCAACCATACCACGAGGTTTGATTGAGGAACGATCAGCTAATTGCAAATTAAAATTGATTGGGACAAGCTCACCAGCATGAAGCTTCCTAAACATTGAATAAGGCATCAGATTTATACTCGCTCCAAGGTCGCAGAGTCCGAACCCACAGTCCATATCTCCAATGGTGCAAGGGATGATGGGCTGTCCTGGACAATCTCCGCACTTTGGAGGAAGCTTCTGCTTGGATGGCTGCAGAGCAACGTCTCTGTCAGCTGAACAATCTCACTTTCCTGAAATTTCACTTGTTAGAAATCAAATCCTTCACAAAGCGAGCATAATTAGGCATCTGCTTGATAGCATCAATCAAGGGGATATTAATAGTAAGCTTCGAAAATACACTCAAAAATTTCCCAAATTGATCATCAAGTTCATTTTCTTTCAATCTATTAGGGAAAGAAGTTCCTTAGAACCACCTTACCCTTGGAGTTTTTAGCAATCAAAGTGTGAGAAGGGGAAGAAATAGGAGCCTGGGTCTCCTCAACAACTACCTCGGGAGGGGCTGGGGGCCCCGACGGTGCACCAGTGCTAGAAGAGGGAAGACCGGTCTCCTCGTTAGCTTGATCCTCAGCCACTTGATTTCTATTCAACAACTGCTTCCCACTTCTCAGGTAACTGCTGCTACCTCTTCAGAATCTAATCAATCTTCAACTACCACGGCTTCTGAGACCGACACTGCCTTCAACTGTGCTTTATGTGAAATACCCCAAACTTATATATGGTGTTTAAATGATAAACTAAGATATAAGGAGGCTAAATATGCCTTATAAACATTTCTAATCAAAGAAAATATAAGGAAACACCAAAAGAGCAGTTTAAGCAAAACGTGCTCTAAGCTTGGAGAGACTTGGGTGAGTACCCAAATATTGTTCTAAGACCTTAGTAATATCCTAATGGTCATTTTAAATCAATTATCAAAGAAAACCAAGCTTGAAAACAAGTTAAAACACAAAATGTGCTTTAAGGAGTCTTAAAGCACATTTTTGAAAAATGTCTTGTAAATGAGTTTTGAATGGCTAAATGTCCATCATTACTCTTTAATTAACATGTGTACTATATAGTATCACATTTGGAAGTCTATATCAATGGAAATCAAAAATTTCACAACAATGTGCCTTGTTTTGTGAATAGTAACTTAATTAAGCTAGTTTATAACATAAGTCAATATAAGTGAGATATTTGGTCAACAAAGACTTAAGTACCCCTTGTTACTAATGGGGGCCGGTTCTTATAGGTGAGTCACCACCTTTATGAGTCATTAAGCAAATAAAGAGTTATAAAGCAAAAGTACTATTCACCCTTTAAAAAATATCTCATTTACTCACTCTCTCCTCACCTCTTCATTCTCTCTTGTTTCCCATGATTTCTCAAGCTCTCTCCCTTCTCCATTAACGTGAAGCTCATCTCCATACTAGCTCCACCTTCTCTTGCACACAACTTACTCATTTAGCTCCAAAACCAAAACAAATTACATACTCTTCTTAGTTAGCTCAAGCTCTCTCTTTCTATCCTTTCAAAACTCCAAGAGCTTTGATTTGGTGCCAAGCCAAACCACCATTAGAGGAGGAAATTCAAGTTTGGAGACTCCATTGGCTTCTCCATTCTCTTAAGGTAAAGAAAGTGTAAGAAAATCTAGGTTTACATCACTTTTCTTCTTGACCGAAAATGTATGCTCATGAGGCTTCATTTTAATGCCTTGTTCTAGCTTGTTTTCTACTCTTCAAAGGATTGAGGAGGTCCTTCTTGCTTCATATCCAAGCTTGTCTTGAGAAACCAAGGTAAAACAATCACCTTAATACCTAAAGCACATTTTAAACCTAGGGTTTGTTCCTTAAGGTTAATGTATTATCTAGTACTCATTGGAGTCATTGGATATTGGTTAGAACATTGGCAAGGAGATATATATTGGTGACCGAGATTGAGGAAGGAAAAACCTAAGGAAGAAAGTTTTTAAAGCTTGTAAAAGAACAAGGTAAATTACTTACCTTAAGGTGTTTTATTGTTTAAGGGAATGGGATTTAGATATGTGATGAGTTTAGTGAAGAGTTTACATTATAAAAGGGTTATATATGACCTAAGAGAAACAATGATCATGATTGTGAACTTGTGACTAAGGAGCAAATGAGAAAAAGAGATAGTTTGAGTATCAAGGTGAACTACAAGAAGCATTTTATTTCAATGGGAGCCTTGTTGAGTGTATTCGCAGGTTGAAGGCAAAAATATATGTGGAAATTCAGTGGTTAAGATTATTGTCATTATAAGGGCCTAAGTGCCAAGCATTTTAGTTTATGCACTATATGATGATGTGGTGTAGTTTGGTGTAAATTGTGAGTTAAGGTGTTGTGATGAGAATTGAGTGATATTGGTTGTTTGATGGAGAAAAACCAAGTGTTAGGATTGCTATATACTAGAGAACCCATGGCAAAATTTAAAGGAGAACTTAAGTGTTTAAGATGTTCTAAGGGAATTAATGACTAAGGAAGTACTAGGAAGTTTTAGAGGTTGTTTTGATGAAAAAGGGGTGAGATAAAGTGTTATAATGAGTTATAATGACTTAGGCATTACTATGAAGGATTTAGGAATCAAGAGAATGTATTTGAGTATTTAGGACTTAGGCAAATGTTGGTAAACAACTAGGAAGGAAAATAAGTGTTGATGGATGGAAGCTTAAGCTTGTGAAGGAACTTTAAGTAAATGCATAAAAGAGTTTTAGATGGTGAAAGATGCTTGGGAGATGATGTTATAGTGGTGGGGAAACATTTGGCATAGTGGTTACATTAGGTATGAACCACCACCTAGAAACCTAGTGGAAAATGTTACAAGTGTTGGCATGGTTACAAGGAAAAATGCATAATGATTAAAGTGGGTGTTGGTGAGTGATTTAAAGTGTTTAGTGGTTGGCTTAAGGTGTATTTAAGGTGCCAAATGAGGTTACAACATATTAGGATATATGAGAAGAAGTTTGGAGCTAAAAGAGAATTTAGAAACAAGGTTCTGGAGCCGACCGACCTTAGGGACCGGACCTGCAAGGTCGGTCGAGCTCAGTTTACACGCCGGAGAAAGTTTCTGGAACCGACCGAACTTGGGGACCGGACTTACAAGTTCGGTCGGGCTTGTATTTGTGAAGGAATTAAGTCTCTGGAATCGACCGAACATGGGACCGGACTTGGCAAGTTCGGTCGAGCTTAAATTTCCTCGGGGAAACTCTCGGGAATGGACCGACCTTGGGGACCGGACTTGCAAGGTCGGTCGGGGTAGAATTTTCAAGGGTAATATGTTCTGGAAAGACCGACCTTGGGTAAGGTCGGTCGGAAGTTCGGTCGAGCCTAAAAAAAAAAAAGAAATTTGAATTCTAAGGATGGTAATAGGTAATAAGGTATACCTTTGGTAGGGTGGTAATGATTAGGACCCTAAGAACTTAAGGGATTAAGTTAAGTTAAGCAAGAACCTTAATGCTTAAAAATATTAAGTTTAAAAGGGTAAGTGGTAAGGACTTAAGAGGATATTCATTGGAGTCTTTAGGGACTAAGTGAGTTAAGTAAGGTGCAAATAACTAATGGCCTAAAAATGAACCAATGTTTTAGGTTTGTGAATTGGGACCCCGGAGAAGGTTAACAAACGACAGTCGACGGTGAACGGTACAATCTTTCTTGTGACCTGCTTGCTAACGAGGTGTCCCTCGGCTTGTGTGCTATCTGTTTAATTGCTATGACTAAAACAAGATAAAGCATGCAACCGGTTATATTTGTTCTCGTTGTGTATGTGTTATCTTTACACTAACCCGCGAGACTTGAGATTGTTACTAACCAAGTTTAGTACTTACTGAGTTAAGAATAAGAGTTAAGTTTGGTGGCTGTTAGTTAATGCCCGTTAAGGCTTAGCTAGCACATGGTGATTAAGATTTCTACTAACTGGAACTTGAGTGAGGAAACCCGGGACCGATCTCCGGTCATGCATGCTAAGGAAAAAGGGGGACGGTATCTGAATCAGATCCGCCCTCCGCTTAAGGACTTGTCTTCGGACTTGTAGCCTAGGGCCGGTTGCCGGCTCAGCTACGTTGGACTCCCGTCCAGAGTAGGTGGCATTAAGATGGTGTGGTGGGATCACCTAAATCCCAGGTTCGAATTAAGCTACAACCATTCCCTTCCAGGAACAGTTTGTATACTGAGACTAAGTTGAGATTAAGATTAAGGTAAGGTAATGAACTGAGATTAAGGAAATGAGGACTAAGGAGGGGGTTACTAACCACTTGATAAGGGAACGCTCGAGTCGTTCATTGTTTGTGAACTATATATGTTCATCTGTGGTTATTGTTATTGCACTTCATATTTTGCTTGTGTATGTAATCAATTTCCATGCTATCGACAATTAGTCGTCGTAGCCCGTTAGCTTGGGGGCCATGAGAGGGTGTACCAGCATTCGTGCTGACCCCCTTGGGGGCTGTTTTTACACTTGCAGGTAAGAGACCCATGAGGACGCACTACGAGAGTAGGAGCGGTTAGACTTAGGATGGGATATTTATTTTGAGTTCGGGTTGCACCTGTGCACCCGTCTGTTTATATTTAAACTGATGTAAGGTTGCGATTATGACTTAGTTACTTGTACTCGGTTGGTTGTCGGTATTATGGATGGTGATGTTTTGGGTTGGTTATGTACTTTGGATAAGTGTTGTAAATTAAGGCCGGTATATTCTAACGATCAGACCGTGGCAAGGTCCAGGTGTTCATTATTTCCGCTTCGACGTATTCGATTAAGTGTTTAGTTTTGCGATAACCACGATTGGCTTTGGATGGGGTGTTACAAAAGTGGTATCAGAGCGTAGTTACGCTCTGATCAAGAAATACCGGACATGAGTAACCACCGAGTTAGGATATAAGCTAAGGAATAGTGATGGGTTAAGGGTGTGAGAAGTTAGAGTGAGTAGAGTCAGATGACCACTAATAAGTGTGGATCGTCTTTACCGTCTACGGACGTTATAAATTCGTTAACCGAAACAGTGGTGGATACGAATCTAATGTGAGTTATGCTTGTTCAGATGGCAGGACGTCCTAGAGGAAGCCGAGGTCGCGGCCAGGGTGAGGATACTTCAGGAATACCGGGAGGGCAGACGATCGCAGAGATCGTAGCTGCCGCCTTAGGGCATATGGGCTATCAGCCTGGTGTGGGTGCACCACCTCCACCGCCACAACCAAGAGAACCAAATTGGGTGAAGAGTCTTTCAGATCTTCGACCCACACACTTTAAGGGGGAGACCGATCCCGCCAAGCTTGAGGCGTACATCTCCGAGCTGGAGACCGCCTTCGAGACCCTTGACGTCCCTGCTGGGATCAAGGTGCGTCTGGCTGCCTTTTATCTGAAGGGGGCGGCAGGCGATTGGTGGAAGCTGGTGAGGGCCGAGCATGTGGCCAATCCAGAGTTCGGCTGGGAACAGTACACCGCCTTGCTACGAGCAAAGTACTACCCCGCCCATGTCCAGACGAAGAAGCGCTTGCAGTTGGATGCGCTTAAGCAGACAGACAAGATGACGGTGGACGAGTATTACTCGGAGTTCACCGCCTTGCTCCGTCTTCTGCCAGGTCTTGGATATTCTGACCAGATCCTGGTGGACCGCTTCTATGGCGGGCTTAGCCATCGACTCCGCTACGGCATGGGGCCGACGAGTTACACTACCTTGCAGGTAATAAGAATAATTGAGATTTGAGTAAGTAATGAGTAAGACTTAGGTTATGAGAAATGAGAGTGACTAATACTGTGGAAAGCAGGAGTGCTATCATGCCGCTGCTAAGGTTGAGATAACCGTCCAGCTGAGGGACGAGGAGAATGCTAAGAGGAAGAATGCTGGTAAGAGCTCGGAGAGTCAAGGGCAAGGTGGGTACAAGAAACAGAAGTACCAGCCTCAGGCCCAGAAAAGTCAGAACCCAAAGGGAAGGAGGAAAAGAGAAGGCTCCGGAAGAGCCATTGAAGTTGACGTATGCTTATGCAGCTACACCCCTGCGCTCTAGGGCGCCAAAGGGTAAGGGATTGGTATTGATGAGTTAAGAAACAATTAGAAACCGTTTGAGATACGAGTATTGATATTGTGAAATATCAGGATCTGAGACTGAGAAAGGAGCCGGTGGTGGCTACCAGCGACGCTACATCTGTAGGTGGTGTCACAAGGACCACCCCGGCTCGATTGTAAGGGGAATAAGGTGGAGTGCAATTTTGTGGAGTTTACGGGCACCGAGCGTGTGAGTGTTACCGGAATCCTGCTAGAGAGCCTATAGGCCCGACACCAGGGGCAAGGGCAAGACCGATCAGGGAGCCGGATCTGACGGTCAGAGGAAGGTGCAGCAGGCGGCGGACAAGAACCCAAGGGTGACCCAGAAGTCGGGACCCACACTACACATGGTGGACCGGGACGATGAGCCTGAACCCTCATCGAGGCCAGGTACCGCTATAACCATTTAGTAATAAAACTACCTGCTTACCGCATTATCATGCATGTTTGGTGAATAAATGAGTTAAGTAAGAATAAGATGAGATTAGAACTTAAGTAAGATATAACCTACTACCACTTTAGGAAGATTCAACATCTGCTACCAATACCATCTACACCTAACCCGGAGCACACCGACATCGAAACCATAGACTTTCCAACCGAACAATGTCAGGTTATCCGCCCAGGTATGATTTTATTAAGGGGATACCTGACACCCGAAGCACAAATAGCCATCATCAGAAGATGCAATCAACTAGGAATGGGACCGGGAGGTTTTTATACACCGGAGTACCCAGGGGGAGCAAGAATGAATTAAGGATGATGAGCTTAGGCAAGGATTGGAATCCGTATGCCAAGAACTACCAAACCATGAGGATACAAGATGGAGTCTCACCACCGGAAATACCCGAAGAGTTCCATCCAGTTATTACACAAGTCGTGGAGATCGCTCAGCAGTTGGAAGCTGAACCGATTCCAGACATTCAAGCAGACATTTGCATTGTGAACTTCTACGAGAAGGATGGGCGACTGGGACTACACCAGGATAAGGACGAGACAACGGAGTCTCTCGAAAGAGGGATACCCGTAGTGTCTTGGTCCATTGGGGATGATGCAGAGTTTTTATACGGCGAGCAGAAGCGTGCGGACCGTGCGAATAAGTTAGTACTTAAGTCAGGAGATGTATTAATTATGGGAGGAGAATCAAGGATGTTATACCATGGGATTAAGAGAATCAAGTTGAATACAGCACCGTCGGCAGTAATCAATGCGACACACATGAGACCAGGAAGATTAAACCTAACCTTTAGACAATATTAGTTATGTAATGTTAGAATGAGATGAGGAATGAGATGTAAGATTAAAGCTCATGTTGTAAACAGGATGGTTATGAATAAAATAACAGTGTTGTTCATATAAATTGTTACGACTCTTGTTATACCATCAATACTCATGAAGCTTGTGAACACAATTAGGTTATGGACTCGGTACGGAAGGTGCGTCTTAAGCATACTTACAGAGGCACAGGCGACGCCAGCGGACTATCCTCACCGGCACCTTTCCGATTAATGGGATTGAGGCATCAGTTCTCTTCGACTCAGGGGCCTCGCATACCTTTGTCTTGGCATCATTCGCGAGCAGGTTGGGGCTAGACGCTGAAGAGCTACCCGACTTCACGGTTACGCTCCCGTCTAAGGAGAAGGTTCGTTGCACTCGTTACTACCGAGGAGCCACTGTCAGAATTAAGGGAGAAGACTTTCCAGTCAGTTTTATTGAGTTCAGTGAGCTGGGATTTGATGTTATCTTCGGGATGAACTGGTTGGAGCGGCACAAGGGACGTATCCTCTGCGCCGAGCATAGATTGCTGCTCAGGAGTCCGTTTGGGATAACAATATCATACCGCCAGAGGCCCAGAGAGCCTTCGACTAAGATCATCACCGCCATGGCAATGTATAAGGAATTAAGGAGAAAGGAAGAAGTGTACCTCTGCTATGTACAGAAAATAGAGAGAGACCCTGAGTTCGACCCCGACTTACCGGTAGTGTCGGAGTTCCCCGATTTATTTCCATGGGAATTGCCCGGCATGCCACCCACTCGGGAGGTAGAGTTCACCATCGAGCTGCTACCTGGTACTGGACCGATAGCCAAGGCACCATACCGTATGGCTCCGGCAGAAATGACTGAGTTAAAGGAACAATTGAAAGATTTGTTAGATAAGGGATTTATAAGACCAAGTGTGTCACCATGGGGAGCGCCAGTCCTCTTCGTGAAGAAGAAGGATGGTAGTCTCCGCCTCTGCATCGACTATAGAGAGCTGAATGCAGTGACAGTGAAGAATAAGTACCCACTACCCCGCATCGACGATTTGTTCGATCAGTTGAAGGGAGCATCTGTGTTCTCCAAGATTTGATCTCAGATCGGGGTATCATCAGATAGCCATAAGGAGGGAGACATTGAGAAGACGACATTCCGGACACGATACGGCCACTATGAATTTACAGTGATGTTGTTCGGATTGTCGAACGCACCGGCGAAGTTTATGGATCTGATGAACCGCTTGTTCCGGGAGCAGCTGGACAAGTCGGTTGTGGTGTTTATTGATGACATTCTGATATACTCGAAATCTAAGGTTGAACATGAGGAACATCTGAGGAGAGTATTGGAAATATTGAGGGAGAACCAGCTATATGCTAAGTTCTCCAAGTGTGAGTTTTGGCTTGACCAGGTCTCCTTCCTAGGTCATGTCATCTCAGATGCTGGGATCTCAGTGGATCCAGCAAAGATTGATGCCGTACGTACTTGGCCAAGACCGAAGACTGTTACCGACATTCGGAGCTTTCTCGGTCTGGCAGGTTACTACAGGAGGTTTGTTAGGGATTTCAACAAGGTTGCGAAACCGATGACCAGTCTGATGAAGAAGGATGCACCGTTCTTGTGGACGGCTGACTATGAGAGATCATTTCAGAGCTTGAAGGACTCACTGACCACTGCACCGGTTCTGACCATTCCAGACGGTACAGAGGGCTTTGAGGTTTATTGTGATGCATCCGGCAGAGGGCTGGGTTGCGTGCTTATGCAACATGGCAAGGTGGTGGCATATGCCTCACGCCAGTTGAAGAAACATGAGGAGAACTACCCCACACATGATTTAGAGCTGGGACCTGTAGTCTTCAATTTGAAGATATGGCGCCACTACTTATATGGGGTAGTGTGACGATCTACACCGATCATAAGAGTTTGAGATATATATTCACTTAGAAGGAGTTGAATCTTCGACAGAGGAGATGGTTAGAGTTTCTGAAAGACTATGACATTGACCTCCAATACAAAGAGGGGAAGGCCAATGTTGTAGCAGATGCCCTGAGCCGTCGAGCACACTCACTCCATTCGCTAGTTTCTTTCTCCAGCTTGGTTGATGAGGTGCGAGAGGCTCAGAGGACAGATGAGTACATGAGAGAGGTCAGACAGAAGCTGATGGATGGTACCTTTGAGAGTCAGAAATACGACTTCAGACTTCATGATGATGATCTGATCAGACTTAAGGGCAGGTTATGCATACCACGGGGCAACACGGATCTGAAAGACCGTATACTTAGAGAATCACACTGTTCTTCAGTTTCCATCCATCCGGGAGCCTCTAAAATGTATAAAGACATGAAGAGATACTTCTGGTGGTCAGGGATGAAGACAGATGTTACCGAGTTCGTCTTGAGGTGTCTCACATGCCAGAAGGTGAAATTTGAGCACCGACGACCGGGTGGAATGGTACAGTCGATGCCAGTTCCGGAGTGGAAGTTCCATGATATCTCCATGGACTTCGTAGTTGGGCTTCCACCTGCTAGGGGAGGTCTCAACATGATATGGGTGGTGGTGGATCGCCTTACCAAAGTAGCCCGATTCATACCGATGAAGGATACTTGGAAGGTGACCAAATTAGCTGAGTTTATTGAGAAAAAATCATGAGACATCACGGAATACCAAAGACCATAGTGTTAGATAGAGATACAGATTCCTTTCGAGGTACTGGAGAGCTACCAGAGAAGCGTTGGGTACAGAACTCAAGCTGAGTACCGCGTTCCATCCTCAGACAGATGGTCAGACTGAGCGTACTATTCAGACACTCGAGGACATGCTGAGAGCATGTGCCTTAGACTTCCAGGGCAGTTGGATTGACATACTACATCTGATCGAGTTTTCATACAACAACAGCTATCACGCTTCGATCAAGATGGCACCTTTTCAAGCGCTGTATGGTAGACCATGTCGTACACCGCTCTGCTGGGATGAGTCTAGTGAGACGGTCATTATAGGACCAGAGTACTTAGAGCAAGTTAAGGCTGAAGTTCAGCAAATCAGGGAGAACATGAAAGCTGCTCAAGATAGGCAGAAGTCGCATGCTGATGTTCGCCGACGGGACCTGGAGTTCGCAGTGGGCGACCAGGTATGTCTACGAGTTTCACCGATGAAGGGTGTATTCAGGTTTGGGCAGAAGGGCAAATTAAGCCCGAAATTTGTTGGTCCTTATGAGATTACGGAGCGGTGGTCCCGGTTGCTTACAAGTTGAATCTACCTGCTGAGCTGGGTAAAGTGCATGATGTTTTTCATGTTTCACAGCAAAGAAATACATGCACCACCCCTCCCATGTGTTAGAACCTGAGAGGTTGACATTAGAACCAAATATGAGATACAGTGGAGCTTCCCAAAGAATCTGGACAGTAAGACTAGGGCACTCGCCATAAGTCAGTGCGACTGGTGAAGGTTCTCTGGTCTAACCAGGATGTCGAAGAGGCCACGTGGGAATTAGAGGATAAGATGAGGGCGAAGTACCCTCTTTGTTTACTGACTAGATCGTCTGTATAGGGTACGGGGCGTACCCCCTTAAGGGGGGTAGAGCTTCCTCGCTTTTGAGTTAGGAAACGATCATGTTTGTCGTTTGTTTGGTTGTTTAAGATGTGAATTTGTGTAAGTTGATACACTTTGGTGTAAGTTTAAGTTATGTATAATACTTATGTATTGTATTTGAGATTGACCTTGAGTCTTGAGATGTGTGAATGTGAATATAAGATGTGGTGTTAAGATTAAGGGAATTGAGTACCGTGAATGGTTAAGCACATATGTGAACTTTGAGGACAAAGTTCTTTTAAGGGGGGTAGATTGAAATACCCCAAACTTAGATATGGTGTTTAAATGATAAAATAAGATATAAGGAGGCTAAATAATGCCTTAGAAACATTTCTAATCAAAGAAAATATAAGGAAACACCAAAAGAGCAGTTTAAGCAAAAACGTGCTCTAAGCTTGGAGAGACTTGGGTGAGTACCCAATATTGTTATAAGACCTTAGTAATATCCTAATGGTCATTTTAAATCAATTACCAAAGAAAAACAAGCTTGAAAACAAGTTAAAACACAAATGTGCTTTAAGGAGTCTTAAAGCACATTTTTAAAAAATTGTCTTGTAAATGAGTTTTGAATGGCTAAATGTCCATCATTACTCTTTAATTAACATGTGTACTATATAGTATCACATTTGGAAGTCTATATCAATGGGAAATCAAAAATTTCACAACAATGTGCCTTGTTTTGTGAATAGTAACTTAATTAAGCTAGTTTATAACATAAGTCAATATAAGTAAGATATTTGGTCAACAAAGACTTAAGTACCCCTTGTTACTAATGGGGGCCGGTTTCTTATAAGGTGAGTCACCACCTTTATGAGTCATTAAGCAAATAAAGAGTTATAAAGCAAAGTACTATTCACACCCTTTTAACATAAATATCTCATTTACTCACCTCTCTCCTCACCTCTTCATTCTCTCTTGTTTCCCACGATTTCTCAAGCTCTCTCCCTTCTCCATTAACGTGAAGCTCATCTCCATGCTAGCTCCACCTTCTCTTGCACACAACTTACTCATTTTAGCTCCAAAACCAAAACAAATTACATACTCTTCTTAGTTAGCTCTAGCTCTCTCTTTCTATCCTTTCAAAACTCCAAGAGCTTTGATTTGGTGCCAAGCCAAACCACCATTAGAGGAGGAAATTCAAGTTTGGAGACTCCATTGGCTTCTCCATTTTCTTAAGGTAAAGAAAGTTAAGAAAATCTAGGTTTTCATCACTTTTCTTCTTGACCGAAAATGTATGCTCATGAGGCTTCATTTTAATGCCTTGTTCTAGCTTGTTTTCTACTCTTCAAAGGATTGAGGAGGTCCTTCTTGCTTCATATCCAAGCTTGTCTTGAGAAACCAAGGTAAAACAATCACCTTAATACCTTAAAGCACATTTTTAACCTAGGGTTTGTTCCTTAGGGTTAATGTATTATCTAGTACTCATGGAGTCATTGGATATTGGTTAGAACATTGGCAAGAGATATATATTGGTGACCGAGATTGAGGAAGGAAAAACCTAAGGAACAAAGTTTTTAAAGCTTGTAAAAGAACAAGGTAAATTACTTACCTTAAGGTGTTTTATTGTTTAGGGAATGGGATTTAGATATGTGATGAGTTTAGTGAAGAGTTTACATTATAAAAGGGTTATATATGACCTAGGAGAAACAATGATCATGATTGTGAACTTGTGACTAAGGAGCAGATGAGAAAAAGGATAGTTTGAGTATATCAAGGTGAATTACAAGAAGCATTTTATTTCAATGGGAGCCTTTTGAGTGTATTCGCAGGTTGTAGGCAAATATATGTGGAAATTCAGTGGTTAAGATTATGAAATACCCCTAAATTAATTTAAATTAATTTAGGGGATTTCTTTTATTAAAAATTAAATTATTATATGGAATTATGAATATTAAATTATTATATGGAATTGTGAAATTTATTTAGGGGTTTTCTCCTATTTAACCCTAATTATTATACATATTATATAGTATTATGAATTTAATAATAAGATTTATAAGTCAATAAATCTTGGGAAAATTTCTAAACACTTCGAATATATTATAAAGATTTTAGGAAGTGTTGGAACATTGTTTTGAAACATAAAAGTCAATATAAAATTCTAGAAACCTTAAAGCTTATTAAGCCTTGCTAGAGTTGACTTTTTGAGAATGGTCAAACCAGGTCATGAAACCTATACTAATAAATAGGTTATGGAAAACCATGAAGATCGATAAAAAGAACGTCAAAAATGGATCATCCTAGCCAAAGTTATGCTAGATTGAAGTTTTGAATCAAAATTTTAAGAGATGCCACGTGTCACTCTGTAATGGGTCGCCCACACTTAGCCGATTCTTTCCCTGAATTTCGGTAATGATTCCAGTGTTTTGACCTAACTTTAGACGGCTATAACTTCTTCATCTTTCCATATTTTTCAATGTCGTCTTCTTTGTTGTCTTCTCCTACATTCCCTCTAATCAACTATAACTCATACAAACCCTAACTTCTTCTGAATCAACCGGAAAATCGAGTCAAAGTAGCCACCTTGCGAAACGTGTTTCCAGAATTCCAGATTCTCTTCATTTTCAGGTAACTTGCGTCGATCATAACTTCTTCGTTACTCAACCAAAATTCGATTTCTTTAGCTCGTTGTAAAGATCTCTAATCCCTCTACAATTTCCGTGTTTATGCCCAAGTCCGATTCGTAACCAGTTGGGAGATATAGAGGTCTAAAGTTTCGGTCTCGCAGCACATAAAATAACACCGAAACAGAGAGGTAAACTCGTGTTTTGCGACTTCAATTTCTTTCTGTGTGGTTCGAGTTAGGTTTAGTTCTTGCTATCAATACGTAGCTCTAAGTTTGTTCTTTCCAATGAGCCCTTACTCATAACCTAACTCAATTTGTACTGCTAGTTATAGATCCTCAAAGTTGGCACCACGAACTGGTTAAAGTTCGAGTTTTTCCCAGTTTTCCGAATTGGAATTCGCACAATTCGCACAATCCGGTGAGTCTCCGACCAAATTGCTCTGATATTGTCGTTCTTAGTCATGTTTTCGACCTAATCCATGTGCCAATTTAGTCAATTTCGTGTTAGGTTAGGAGAATTTGTATGAATTGCATTCGATTTCAATTCTGTACCGAAATAAACCCTAACTCTAAATCGATTTCGAATCTTGATATATACTGCATTATAATTGGGGAAACCGGTACCAATAGAACCGAAATTTGATTACGAAACTATAGAAACAAGAATCATTCGATTTCGTTCTGTGGATTGGGAGGAATTTGAGATTTAGTACTCGACTAGTTTTCTGGAATCGGGAAGAACACGGCGTTCAGGGGCCGTTGATTTCGTTTTAAAAGTTTTGGACGGTCGAGATTAGATCTGGTTAAATAAGAATGGTTATAAGCTTATTAAAATTCAGTAAATAGCTCTAACTTGTTGATTTTATTTAATGGCCTTCCCGAAGGTATTTTGACTTGAAATTTTAACCATAGATTCCTTATTTAATATAGTTTATTTTGATGTAAATTAATATGGTTTTGGAGTTTTTAAACATAAGTTATGATTTTTGCAAGTTACGGGTTTTCTGGAATTATTTGGCCAAATTAAAAAGATATTTTTATGAAATAAAAATTTTATAATATGTCTAAAATGTTATAGTTACTGTATATAAATTTGGGAATTTTTGGGCACTGGTAAAAGGTTTTAAAAATTGTGTTTATGAGTTTTTCATAAGAATAACCTATAATATAAGGTTTTTAATGTAACCAAAAATTAAAGTATGGTTTGTTAATTAACTTTTAAGCTGGGGAAAATAAAGGAACTAAATTAACATTTTATAACAGTAAGTTTATAAATGTTTTTGTATTAGCTTTTAAGAGAAGTGAAATTATTTACATATATGTATATATACTTACTTAAGTAGAAACTTATATAAATTAAGGAATTTAATTATCCTACATTTTATTTACTATATTATATGGGAGTTAATATTTAATTAACTAAGGAATAAATATATATATATATATATATATATATATATATATATATATATATAACGCATTTATAAAGGGAATTAAGAGGTAACTTAAAGTAAATCAAGGACTAATTAAATTACCACTTATATAGCTAAACATTATAAGAGCTAGAACCCTAAGATATGGTAAAAGAAATACTTTATGAAAAATACTTGGAATAAAGTTAAAGGTTGAAGTAATAAGATAGTTTAAATATAGTAAGTTACATGGGGAATGTCTTAGTTAAATTCTATTACGGGTATACTTATATATATTAAAAATAAAGGAAACACATTATTTTATAAACCATAAGTCGGTTGTGTTAAGCCTAGAAGCTATTGAACATTTATAAATACAGTTAAATTTCCTAAAAATGTTATGGATAAATTTTAATACATAAAGATATAAAAATAAATATACATGTGTATAAATACATTAAAATAGTTGAGGGAATAAAATAATCCTTGTGATAGTTATAATAAGTAGGTTATTATATATATATGTTAAACCTTAGGTTTTAGTCAGTGAGTGATTAAATAATCACTATTAATTTACGGGTTTTGATACACAACATAAACTTAACACACGGTCTTGGGCTAACCTACTAAGCCCAAGTCTATGAACTCCAAAAGCCCACTTAACAATCCAAAGAGCTTGGGCCACTCTCAGGAATAAATTCTAAATATTCCAAACTAAACGTGATGGGCCTAACAAAGGATTTAGTTATCAAGTCAAGCCCAAACCTTTGTAAGAGAATAATGGTAAACCTAAAACTATTAATCAGTAAGTGAAGAAGGCTGTTAAGTTTATAAGTCTCTTAACTAATCGACACTTGGAACACCTTAATTATAGGTTACTGTTGGGGAATCACTTATACGAGTTAGTTATTGTTCTACACATACCAGGTACGATTTCTCGTACTCCGATATTTTTGCTGATTGACTTGTGGAATGTTTTGGAAAACGCTATAAAAGGCTAACTGACTTTAAGAGGAATTTCTAAAAAGGAATTGGTTGTGTGACTAACTGAGCCTTGGATGTGAAACCTACATGGGTATTGGTTCCTTCTATTTGGTGCCCCGTTAGACATTGGCTGCTTAGGGTTTACGCTTCTGCACTCTGTAGGACTGAGTGTTTTGGTATTGCTCTGGGTAGTTGGTGATCTAGTGGGAATATGGGAAAGTGTTATTCTTGGTATTGAGTATGGATTATTTCTATTAAGTGGTGCACACACTTTTCACCGATGATTGAGAACGGGTCGGTGGCAGCGGAGGTCTGCTATACCTCGTCCATATGGACAACTGACAGCGGAGGTCTGTTTACCTCGTCCTTGTGACAACTGACTGGCGGTGGGGGCCATCTCTCCCAATGGGTTTTATTCCACTCTTGAGTTATTGGTTCTTGGATCTATCTTATTATTCCTAGTCCTCTGTGACTATCTGAGTCTTTCTACTCCTAACGGGAATTGGGTTTAACTAAGGAAATGGATGTTCACTAACACCTGATGTGATTTTGTTCCACTAACTTTATCTTTCAGTTATTAACCTTTGTTCTTATCTTGATATCTTGATTTGGTGAATCGAGAATTGCTTGTTCCTCTGAGTGTTTTAAGTGACTGTTTTCAAGCTATTATTTATTTAAGAATTGTGTTATAAGTTGTTTTTGGAGGGTCGTGCCAGTTCCATTCCAGGGAACTGACCCGCCCTTTCGGGGTGGGCTGCTTGGTTTCATCTTGCAGGTACGAATTGATTTACAGGTGGCCACGAAGAGAATGAGCGTTTGGGATGGGACTAGGTTTTGTGGAGAGTTAATGTGTTTAATTTCTATTATGTTTGTGTTAAGTTTTTCTCGAGTTCAGACCGTAGCTTTTGTGGAATGTAAGTTGTAATTGGTGAGGTTTGGTGCCGGGTGTTTGGAACCCGATGATCTGTACGCCTTTAGTATTTTATTTCCGCTATAAATATGTTAGATAGGGGCGTTACAGAAATTGGTATCAGAGCGTAGTTACGCTCTGAACCCGAGAAAACAAGCCGAGTGAAATACTTAGATTATAGGTGCACTTAAAACTGGGGAACTGGGGTAGAATTGGGAAGTGAGAATTCTAGAAAGGCGCGTGACCCTACCCCATACTACTACTATTTATGTTTTACTTCATGTACATACGAACCGTCCTTAGGACGTTATAAATGTTAATACATAGATAGTTAGACTTTACGATACGCCTTCTGAGTAACAACAACCATCATACCAGCTAGATGTCTCGAAGAGGAGGAAGAGGAGGAGCTGGTCCCTCAGGAGGCTATGGACCCGACGCTGTCACTCCGGAGGTCATAGCGCAGATTGTGACAGCTGCATTGGCCCAGCAGCAGGCCCAGATCCCACAGCCACCACCGCCACCACCGAATGGTCCCCGGGAGTTCAATTGGCTGAAGGCGGTTAACGACCTTCGTCCTCCCATCTATGAAGGCCAACCAGAACCGAAGACTTTGGAGAAATACATAGACGAGATGCAGAAGGCCTTCACCTCTCTGCATGTTCCAGTGAATCGTTAGGTGGACATAGTGGCCTACTTTCTTCAGGGACCCGCGCATCGATGGTGGCAGACTGCTAGAGCCGAGCTGACGGCCCAGGCGAACTTTGACTTCCAGGCATTTCTAGTGGCCCTGAGAGCAAAATTTTATCCATCCTATCTACAGAAGAGGATGAGGAGTGAGTTTGAGCAGCTGAAGCAAGGGAGTCTTTCTGTTGCTGAGTACTACAATAAGTTCGTGGAATTACTTGCTGTTATTGGAGAGGGAGCTTACGCCCCGAGATATCTGGTGGACAAATTCCATACCGGCTTGAACTTCAAGATCATGACCATGATCGGTTCCACCAGAGGGATGACTCTACAGGTATGGAATATGATTTAAAAATTTCTGGTACGCAAAGATTTCCCCACTAACACATCTTGCAACGACAGGAACTAGCTGAGGATGCGAACGATTGTGAGACCACCATAGCCTATCAGGATTCTGCTAGGCTAGAGCAAGAGGAGAACAATGACAAGGATGAGGAAATGGGAGAGGACCCCCTCAGACTCAGGAAAGGAGGGGAAAGTTTTTCAAGGGAGGAAACGAGAAAGCCATTGTCTCTTATCATGCTGATGCTAAGCCCCTCCGCTCCCCATCCATTTAGGGGTGAGAAAAGTTAGAATCTGTAATATGGCTACATATATGCTATCACGTTACTAACCTTGCACTGAAAACAGGAAACCAACCTGTAAGGAAGTACTTCTGCAGGAAGTGCGAGCGGACCACCCAGGCAAGAGAGTGTGACGGAACCTTGGTGACGTGCCACTACTGTGGCAGGAAGGGGCACAGATCCTTCGAGTGCTTCTTGAACCCGATTCCAGGAACTACAAGCCACGCACCGGGTCAGCGACTAGAGCCCCAGCTCCTAAGACTAATGGAGGAGGAGGTAGAGGTAGCACAGGAGGTGCTGGACCATCTACCAGTCGCCCTGCCCAGAGTCATCCACAGAGGCCGGGACAGAACTATCCCCAGAGGCCGGGCAAGGCACCAGTCCTTAACATGGTGGACCGCGTCGAGGCAGCGAGTGATGACCCGAGTTCACCTGGTGAAGGACTACTTCCCTCACGAAGAGGCTTAGACTTTTACTTTCTTTACATTCCATTGGCTAGTTTTTCTTTTTGTTGTCAATGTAAAAAGGGATGAACTATAAACCCTTCATTTTGTTTCGTTACGAACCTTTCATTTCCAGTTGTGAACCTTGACTTATTTATTTAATGACAATTGTTCCTCAGCTTTCGATATTTGCTTTCCTATTTTGCCCTATACCACACCCAATATCCCTTTTGAAGCCAAACCACACCCACCAGAGAAGTGTGAGGTCTTGAGACCCGGGATGATCTTACTACGAGAGTACCTGACCCCGGCAATCCAGTATGCATTAATCCTCAAGATCAGGGAGTTAGGTGTGAAGGAAGGAAATTTTTACACCCCTACCTTCAAGAATGGTTCAACCATGAAGGTGAAGATCATGTGCCTAGGTAAGAAGTGGAACCACACCACCAAGACCTATGAAGAAGTGGGTGCCACCAATCCCGGAGGAACTGCAGACCATCGCTAGAGCTGCAGTTAAGGCAGCACAAGAATTGGAGGATGAGCCCGTCCCAGACCAACCTCAGACGTCTGCATCATCAATTTTTATGAAAAGAAGGTAAGCTAGGGTTGCATCAAGATAAGGATGAATCCCTAAAATCCATCACCAAAGGAGTTCCAGTGGTTTCCATATCACTTGGAGACGACGCGGAGTTCCTATTTGGTGACCAGAAGAGGATGGACCTTGCCACCAAGATCCTCCTGAAGTCAGGTGATGTACTGATCTTTGGTGGGGCAGCTAGACTCATCTACCATGGAGTGAAGAGAATCAAGCCCAACACAGCCCCCACATCCATTATTAACCAGACTCACCTGAAACCTGGCAGATTAAACCTGACCTTTAGACAGATCTAGCTATGTACTTTACAATTTCAGCCATGAAGCTTTCAATAAGAATGGGAATTCTAAGAATTTATTTCTTCATGTAGGAGCTGGAAATTTAGAGGTCAGGCTGAATGTGTTGGACCAGGCTCAAGCAAGAGCAACGAGAGCAAGGTAACACATGGATACCAATTGACCTTGAACAACTGCTTGGAAAAGTTAAATAGAAATCTTAAAACTTCATTCAATAATTGCAGGCACATTCCAAATTAATGGAGTGGAGGCTACCGTCCTATTTGATTCTGGAGCCTCCCACTCCTTCATATCCCAAGCATTCCATACGAAGATAAATGCCCCCACAGAGGATATCCATGATTGCTCAGTTTTGTTGCCATCCAAGGAGTTGATCAAATGCAGCAAACAGTGCAAGAATCTGAGCATGCACATCAAGGGAGCAGACTTTCTTCTCGACGCCATTGTCTTCCCTGGCATGGGATTTGACATAATTGTGGGCATGGACACGCTACAGCGGTACAGTGGTAGACTACACTGCGCAGAGCATCGTCTCCTCTTGAAGTCAGCCACAGGGATCACAGTATCATACCGAATGCAGCCTAAGCAGCCGACTGTGAAGGTTGTATCAGCATTATCCCTGATGAAGGAAGTGTCCAAGGGCGCTACTGCCTACTACTGTTATGCCCATGATCTGAGGACGGATCCGAAGTTCAGGAGCGACGTTCCCATTGTGTCGGAGTACCCCGATGTTTTTTCGGAGGAGCTACCTGGACTACCACCGCTGAGAGAGGTTGAATTCAACATCGATCTCGTACCGTACGGGGCATGGGACCGATTGCTAAGGCTCCCTACCGGATGGGCCCTGCAGAGATGGTCGAGTTGAAGAAGCAGTTGCAGGAGCTACTGGATAAGGGCTTCATCAGACCCAGTGTCTCACCTTGGGGCGCTCCTGTGCTGTTCGTCAAGAAGAAGGACGGAAGCATGAGACTGTGTATAGACTACAGAGAGCTGAACAATGTCACGATCAAAACAAGTACCCACTGCCCAGGATCGATGACTTGTTCGACCAGCTGAGGGGAGCAAAGGTGTTCTCTAAGATTGATCTGCGATCCGGATATCACCAGATAGCTGTAGCTGAGCCAGACATTGAGAAGACAGCCTTCCGGACCAGATACGGCCATTATGAGTTCACAGTGATGCCGTTTGGACTGACCAATGCACCGGCGAGATTTATGGATTTGATGCAGAGAGTCTTCCAAACCCAGCTAGATAAGTCGGTAGTCGTATTCATAGACGACATTCTAGTCTTCTCCAAGAGCAAAGAGGAACATGAGCAGCATTTGAGGACAGTCTTGGAGACGCTGAGGGAGAAACAGTTATATGCCAAGTTCAGCAAGTGTGAATTTTGGCTGGACAAGGTGTCATTTCTTGGACACGTGATCTCACTGAGGGAGTTTCAGTAGACCCAGCTAAGATTGAGGCAGTGAAGAGCTGGCATAGACCTCGCACCGTGACAGAGGTTAGGAGTTTCCTTGGGTTGGCTGGCTACTATAGACGCTTTGTGAAGGACTTCTCCAGGCTAGCCAAGCCCTTGACCTCCTTGATGAAGAAGGACAGCCCTTTTGTATGGACAGAGGCTTGTGAGGTCTCCTTCAAGGCGCTGAAGGACGCCTTGACCACTGCTCCAGTATTGACTATCCCAGAGGGGAATGAGGGGTACGAGGTATATTGCGATGCTTCAGGCAGAGGAATTGGTGGAGTACTGATGCAGCATGGCCGAGTAGTAGCGTACGCTTCTAGACAGCTGAAGAAGCACGAGGAAAACTACCCCACCCACGACCTTGAGCTCCTCGCCATAGTCTTCGCCTTGAAGATCTGGCGACATTACTTGTATGGAGCCACAGTCCGGATTATGACAGACCATAAGAGTCTGAAGTACATCTGGACCCAGAAGGAGCTCAATTTGAGAGCGACGATGGGTTGAGCTACTGGCCGATTATGACATCAATCTCCAGTACACAGAAGGGAAGGAAATGTTGTGGCAGATGCTCTGAGCAGAAGAGCTTATTCACTTCTCGCCCTGATGGAGACGACCACGATAGCTGAGGAGGTGTATGCAGCCCAGGACAGTGACGTTTATCTACAGGGCATCAGACAGAAGTTGCAGACGGGTTGACTGACGGTTTGAAGTACGACTATGAGCTGGACAGCGAGGGACACCTTCGAGTCAGAGGCAGACTCTGCGTTCCTCAGGATGCGACAGAGCTTCAGACCAGGATTCTTTCAGAGGCTCATTCCTCGGCATTATCAGTACACCCTGGAGCCACCAAGATGTACAAGGACTTGAAGCAATTATTCTGGTGGAGCGGGATGAAGAGGGATGTAGCTGATTTTGTCTCTCGGTGCCTCACTTGTCAGAAAGTGAAGTTTGAGCATCGTCGACCAGGCGGCCAGATTCAGTCACTTCCAGTACCGTGCTGGAAGTTTGACGACATCAGCATGGATTTTGTGGTCGGTCTCCCTCCAGCTAGAGGTGGACTGAACGCCATATGGGTTATAGTCGAGGTTGACCAAGACAGCTAGGTTCATACCTATCAAGGACACATGGAGGGTGCCCAAACTGGCTGAGGTTTTTACCACAGAGCATATCCGGTACCATGGGGTACCGAAGACGATCGTCTCCGATCGTGACACTCGTTTTCTCAGTCGGTATTGGCGCAGGTACAGGAGGCATTTGGGACTCAGCTACGACTTAGCACAGCTTTTCACCCGCAGACTGATGGGCAGACTGAGAGGACTATTCAGACATTGGAGGATATGTTGCGAGCAGTCGCTCTGGACTATCAGGGGAGTTGGGTAGAGCGTCTACACCTGGTAGAGTTCTCCTATAATAACTCTTACCATGCGTCTATCGGCATGGCACCATTCCAGGCTCTATATGGCAGGCCGTGCCGGACTCCCTTATCATGGAGCGACCCTGCTGAGGCGGTCTTGATTGGGCCTGAGTATATTCAGACACTGCAGGATGACGTTAGGGTTATTCAGCAGCACATGAGGGCAGCGCAGTCCAGACAGAAGTCTTATGGGGATCAGCGTACCAGAGAGCTCGAGTTTCAGTTGGGAGACATGGTCTTCTTACGAGTGTCCCCGATGAGAGGGATATTCAGATTCGGGATGAGGGGGAAGCTAAGCCCTAAGTATGTCGGCCCGTACAGGATTACGGAGCGAGTGGGCCCAGTTGCTTACAGACTCGAGCTACCAGCGGAGTTGGGGAGGTACACGATGTGTTTCACGTATCTCAGTTGAAGAAGTATATGCCTGACCCTTCTCACGTACTGCAGCCAGAGAGGTTGGAGATTGAGCCTACACTGAGGTATGAGGAGACTCCTATACAGATCTTGGACACGAAGGTCCGAGAAACGAGGGGCAGATCAGTTAAGTTAGTGAAGGTTCTTTGGGAACATCATGGGGTTGAGGAAGCTACTTGGGAGACCGAGGACTCCATGAGAGTAAATACCCACATCTGTTTGCATGATACTCTGCTCTCCTGAGGTGATTCACGTTAGTGGCGGTACGAGGGCGTACCTTAGCTCTTTTAAGGGGGATATGCTGGCATACTCCTCCTTCGTTATCTCATCCGGATTATGCTCGTTGCATCATTGGTAAAGGGAGAACAGTATTAGTAGTGTGAGAGGTGTATGTATGTACGTAGTTTTACGTTGTGGCACAGTACTTTGTCACGTTTGTGTTGTGTTTTGTTACAGTTTATATTTTGATTCACTTGATTGATTTCGGTACTTTGATTTCGGTACTCTCGAGTGGAATGTTGAAATGGAAATGGAAATAAGGATTGGAATGGTATGGAATTTCATTGGAATTATTATTGTCTCAGCACACCCGAAGCGGTGTGAGTGCCTATTAGTTGATTGTTAAACTTCGAGGCGAAGTTTCTTTTAAGGGGAATATACTGAAATACCCCTAAATTAATTTGGGATTTCTTTTATTAAAAATTAAATTATTATATGGAATTATGAATATTAAATTATTATATGGAATTGTGAAATTTATTTAGGGTTTTCTCCTATTTAACCCTAATTATTATACATTATTATATAGTATTATGAATTTAATAATAAGATTTATAAGTCAATAAATCTTGGGAAAATTTCTAAACACTTCAAATATATTATAAAGATTTTAGGAAGTGTTGGAACATTGTTTTGAAACATAAAAGTCAATATAAAATTCTAGAAACCTTAAAGCTTATTAAGCCTTGCTAGAGTTGACTTTTTGAGAATGGTCAAACCAGGCCATGAAACCTATACCAATAAATAGGTTATGGAAAACCATGAAGATCGATAAAAGAACGTCAAAAACGGATCATCCTAGCCAAAGTTATGCTAGATTGAAGTTTTGAATCAAAATTTTAAGAGATGCCACGTGTCACTCTGTAATGGGTCGCCCACACTTAGCCGATTCTTTCCTTGAATTTCGGTAACTGATTCCAGTGTTTTGACCTAACTTTAGACGGCTATAACTTCTTCATCTTTCCATATTTTTCAATGCCGTCTTCTTTGTTGTCTTCTCCTACATTCCCTCTAAACAACTATAACTCATACAAACCCTAACTCCTTCTGAATCAACCGGAAAATCGAGTCAAAGTAGCCACCTTGCGAAACGTTTTCCAGAATTCCAGATTCTTTCGTTTTCAGGTAACTTGCGTCGATCATAACTTCTTCGTTACTCAACCAAAATTCGATTTCTTTAGCTCGTTGTAAAGATCTCTAATCCCTCTACAATTTTCGTGTTTATGCCCAAGTCCGATTCGTAACCAGTTGGGAGATATAGAGGTCTAAAGTTTCGGTCTCGCCAGCACATAAAATAACACCGAAACAGAGAGGTAAACTCGTGTTTTGCGACTTCAATTTCTTTCTGTGTGGTTCGAGTTAGGTTTAGTTCTTGCTATCAATACGTAGATCTAAGTTTGTTCTTTCCAATGAGCCCTTACTCATAACCTAACTCAATTTGTACTGCTAGTTATAGATCCTCAAAGTTGGCACCACGAACTGGTTAAAGTTCGAGTTTTTCCCAGTTTTCCGAATTGGAATTCGCACAATTCGCACAATCCGGTGAGTCTCCGACCAAATTGCTCCGATATTGTCATTCTTAGTCATGTTTTCGACCTAATCCATGTGCCAATTTAGTCAATTTCGTGTTAGGTTAGGAGAATTTGTATGAATTGCATTCGATTTCAATTCTGTACCGAAATAAACCCTAACTCTCGAATCGATTCGAATCTTGATATATACTGCATTATAATTGGGGAAACCGGTACCAATAGAACCGAAATTTGATTACGAAACTATAGAAACAAGAATCATTCGATTTCGTTCTGTGATTGGGAGATTTGAGATTTAGTACTCGACTATTTTCTGGAATCGGGAAGAACACGCGTTCAGGGGCCGTTGATTTCGTTTTAAAATTGGACGGTCGAGATTAGATTTGTTAATAAGATGTTATAAGCTTATTAAAATTCAGTAAATAGTCTTAACTTGTTGATGTTATTTAATGGCCTTCCCGAATGTATTTTAACCATAGATTCCTTATTTAATCTAGTTTATTTTGATGTAAATTAATATGGTTTTGGAGTTTTTAAACATAAGTTATGATTTTTGCAAGTTACGGGTTTTCTGGAATTATTTGGCCAAATTAAAAAGATATTTTTATGAAATAAAATTTTATAATATGTCTAAAATGTTATAGTTACTGTATATTAAATTTGGGAATTTTTGGGCAATGGTAAAAGGTTTTAAAAATTGTGTTTATGAGTTTTTCATAAGAATAACCTATAATATAAGGTTTTTAATGTAACCAAAAATTTAAGTATGGTTTGTTAATTAACTTTTAAGCTGGGGAAAATAAAGGAAACTAAATTAACATTTTATAACAGTAAGTTTATAAATGTTTTTGTATTAGCTTTTAAGAGAAGTGAAATTATTTACATATATGTATATATACTTACTTAAGTAGAAACTTATATAAATTAAGGAATTTAATTATCCTACATTTTATTTACTATATTATATGGGAGTTAATATTTTAATAACTAAGATAATATATATATATATATATATATATATATATATTACGCATTTATAAAGGGAATTAAGAGGTAACTTAAAGTAAATCAAGGAACTAATTAAATTACCACTTATAATAACTAAACATTATAAGAGCTAGAACCCTAAGATATGGTAAAAGAAATACTTTATGAAAAATACTTGGAATAAAGTTAAAGGTTGAAGTAATAAGATAGTTTAATATAGTAAGTTACATGGGGAATGTCTTAGTTAAATTCTAATACGGGTATACTATATATATAAATAAATAAAGGAAACACATTATTTTATAAACCATAAGTCGGTTGTGTTAAGAAGCCTAGAACTATTGAACATTTATAATACAGTTAAATTCCTAAAAAGTTGTGGATAAATTTTAATACATAAAGATAAAAAAAAAATTACATGTATATAAATACATTAAAATAGTTGAGGGAATATAATCCTTGTGATAGTTTATAATAAGTGGTTATATATATATATGTTAACCTTAGGTTTTAGTCCGTGAGTGATTAAATAATCACCTATTAATTTACGGTGTTTTGATAATACACAACTAACTTAACACGGTCTTGGGCTAACCTACTAAGCCCAAGTCTATGAATTCCAAAAGCCCACTTAAACAATCAAAGAGCTTGGGCCACTCTCAGGAATAATTCTAAATTATTCCAAACTAAACGTGATGGGCCTAACAAAGGATTTAGTTATCAAGTCAAGCCCCAACCTTTGTAAGAGAATAATGTAAACCTGAACTATTAATCAGTAAGTGAAGAAGGCTGTTAAGTTTATAAGTCTCTTAACTAATCGACACTTGGAACACCTTAATATAGGTTACTGTTGGGGAATCACTTATACGAGTTAGTTATTGTTCTACACATACCAGGTACGATTTCTCTACTCCGATATTTTTGCTGATGACTTGTGGAATGTTTTGGAAAACGCTAACTGACTTTAAGAGGAATTCTAAAAAGAATTGTGTGTGACTAACTCAGCTTGTGTGACAACTGAGCCTTGGATGTGAAACCTACATGGGTATTGGTTCCTTCTTTTGGTGCCCCGTTAAACATTGGCTGCTTAGGGTTACGCTTCTGCACTCTGTAGGACTTAGTGTTTGGGTATTGCTCTGGGTAGTTGGTGATCTAGTGGAAATGGGAAAGTGTTATTCTTGGTATTGAGTATGGTTATTTCTATTAGTAGTGGTCACACACTTTTCACACCGATGACTGAGAACGGGTCGGTTGCAGTGGAGGTCTGCTATACCTTGTCCATATGGACAACTGACAGCGGAGGTCTGTTTACCCATCCTTGTGACAACTGACTGGCGGGGGGGACCATCTCTCCCAATGGGGTTTATTCCACTCTTGAGTTATTGGTTCTTGGATCTATTTTATTATTCCTAGTCCTCTGTGACTATCTGAGTCTTTCTACTCCTAACGGGAATTGGGTTTAACTAAGGAAATGGGTTCACTAACACCTGATGTGATTTTGTTCCACTAACTTTATATCTTTCAGTTATTAACCTTTGTTCTTATCTTGATATCTTGATTTGGTGAATCGAGAATTGCTTGTTCCTCTGAGTGTTTTAAGTGACTGTTTTCAAGCTATTATTTATTTAAGAATTGTGTTATAAGTTGTTTTTTGGAGGGTCGTGCCAGTTCCATTCCAGGGACTGACCCGCCCCTTACGGGGTGGGCTGCTTGGTTTCATCTTGCAGGTACGAATTGATTTACAGATGGCACGAAGAGAATGAGCATTTGGGATGGGACTAGGTTTTGTGGAGAGTTAATGTGTTTAATTTCTATTATGTTTGTGTTAAGTTTTTCTCGAGTTTAGACCGAACTTTTGTGGAATGTAAGTTGTAATTGGTGAGGTTTGGTGCCGGGTGTTTGGAACCCGATGATCTGTACGCCTTTAGTATTTTATTTCCGCTATAAATATGTTAGATAGGGGCGTTACAGATTATTGTCATTTAAGGGCCTAGTGCCAAGCATTTAAGTTTATGCACTATATGATGATGTGGTGTAGTTTTGGGTGTAAATTGTGAGTTAAGGTGTTTGTGATGAAATTTGAGTGATATTGATTGTTTGATGGAGAAAAACCAAGTGTTAGGATGTGCTATATACTAGAGAACCCATGGCAAAATTTAAAGGAGAACTTAAGTGTTTAAGATGTTCTAAGGGAATTTAATGACTAAGGAAGTACTAGGAAGTTTTAGAGGTTGTTTTGATGAAAAGGGGGTGAGATAAAGTGTTATAATGAGTTATAATGACTTAGGCATTACTATGATGGATTTAGGAATCAAGAGAATGTATTTGAGTATTTAGGACTTAGGCAAATGTTGGTAAACAACTAGGAAGGAAATAAGTGTTGATGGATGGAAGCTTAAGCTTGTGAAGGAACTTTAAGTAAATGCATAAAAGAGTTTTAGATGGTGAAAGATGCTTGGGAGATGATGTTATAGTGGTGGGGAAACATTTGGCATAGTGGTTACATTAGGTATGAACCACCACCTAGAAACCTAGTGGAAAATGTTACAAGTGTTGGCATGGTTACAAGGAAAAATGCATAATGATTAAAGTGGGTGTTGGTGAGTGATTTAAGTGTTTAGTGGTTGGCCTAAGGTGTATTTAAGGTGCCCAAATGAGGTTATAACATATAGAATATATGAGAAGAAGTTTGGAGCTAAAAGAGAATTTAGAAACAAGGTTCTAGAGCTGACCGACCTTAGGGACCGGACCTGCAAGGTCGGTCGAGCTCAGTTTACACTGCCGGAGAAAGTTTCTGGAACCGACCGAACTTGGGGACTGGACTTACAAGTTCGTTCGGGCTTGTATTTTGTGAAGGAATTAAGTCTCTGGAATCGACCGAACATGGGACCGGACTTGGCAAGTTCGGTCGAGCTTAAATTTCCCTCGGGAAACTCTCGGGAATGGACCGACCTTGGGGACCGGACTTGCAAGGTCGGTCGGGGTAGAATTTTCAAGCGGTAATATGTTCTGGAACGGACCGACCTTGGGTAAGGTCGGTCGGAAGTTCGGTCGAGCCTAAAAATAAAAAAAAAAGAAATTTTGAATTCTAAGGATGGTAATAGGTAATAAGGTATACCTTTGGTAGGGTGGTAATGATTAGGACCCTAAGAACTTAAGGGATTAAGTTAAGTTAAGCAAGAACCTTAATGCTTAAAAAGATTAAGTTTAAAAGGGTAAGTGGTAAGGACTTAAGAGGATATTCATTGGGAGTCTTTAGGGACTAAGTGAGTTAAGTAAGGTGCAAATAACTAATGGCCTAAAAATGAACCAATGTTTTAGGTTTGTGAATTGGGACCCCGGAGAAGGTTAACAAACAACGGTCGACGATGAACGGTACAATCTTTCTTGTGACCTGCTTGCTAACGAGGTGTCCCTCGGCTTGTGTGCTATCTGTTTAATTGCTATGACTAAAATAAGATAAAGCATACAATCAGTTATATTTGTTCTCGTTGTGTATGTGTTATCTTTACACTAACCCGCGAGACTTGAGATTGTTACTAACCAAGTTTAGTACTTACTGAGTTAAGAATAAGAGTTAAGTTTGGTGGCTGTTAGTTAATGCCCGTTAAGGCTTAGCTAGCACATGGTGATTAAGATTTCTACTAACTGGAACTTGAGTGAGGAAACCTGGGACCGATCTCCGGTCATGCATGCTAAGGAAAAAGGGGGACGGTATCTGAATCAGATCCGCCCTCCGCTTAAGGACTTGTCTTCGGACTTGTAGCCTAGGGCCGGTTGCCGGCTCAGCTACGTTGGACTCCCGTCCAGAGTAGGTGGCATTAAGATGGTGTGGTGGGATCACCTAAATCCCAGGTTCGAATTAAGCTACAACCATTCCCTTCCAGGAACGGTTTGTATACTGAGACTAAGTTGAGATTAAGATTAAGGTAAGGTAAGGAACTGAGATTAAGGAAATGAGGACTAAGGAGGGGGTTACTAACCCACTTGATAAGGGAACGCTCGAGTCGTTCATTGTTTGTGAACTATATATGTTCATCTGTGGTTATTGTTATTGCACTTCATATTATGCTTGTGTATGTAATCAATTTCCATGCTATCGACAATTAGTCGTCGTAGTCCCGTTAGCTTGGGGGCCATGAGGGGGTGTACCAGCATTCGTGCTGACCCCCTTTGGGGGCTGTTTTTACACTTGCAGGTAAGAGACCCATGAGGACGCACTACGAGAGTAGGAGCGGTTAGACTTAGGATGGGATATTTATTTTGAGTTCGGGTTGCGCCTGTGCACCCATCTGTTTATATTTAAACTGATGTAAGGTTGCGATTATGACTTAGTTACTTGTACTCGGTTGGTTGTCGGTATTATGGATGGTGATGTTTTGGGTTGGTTATGTACTTTGGATAAGTGTTGTAAATGTTAAGGCCGGTATATTCTAATGATCAGACCGTGGCAAGGTCCAGGTGTTCATTATTTCCGCTGCGACGTATTCGATTAAGTGTTTAGTTTGCGATAACCACGATTGGCTTTGGATGAGGTGTTACATTAGGATTGGGGTCTGGTTGGGAAGGCAGTGATCCAGAAGGTCTCTGCTGTAGGAGGAACTGAGTCAACTGACTCATCGTTCCCTGCATCTCCACCATGGCGTTCTCAAGTTTTTGCTGACCAGCTGCCCAATTCTGATTTATTACTGTTTGTTGCTCTTAAGACGCCATCAGTTTATCCACCATCTCCTTCAGATTAGCATTGTTTGAGCTCAGTGATGATTGCTGAGCTTGAGACTGCTGTGGCCTAAACTGATTGTATGGGGGCCTAACAAAACCGGGTGGTCCTCCCTGACTCGCCCTCTAAGGCTGCATCTGCTGTGAGTTGAGGGCGTTATTTGGATTTCCGTACCTCAGGTTTGGATGCTGATTTTGCATCCAAGGCTGCCTGTTGTACTGGCCAATTGCATGCGCCTCCTTAGTCTGCCTCATCTCAGCAACCATCGGGCAGTCCTCATAGTCATGGCTTTCTCCACACTGAGAACAATACCTCACTGGGACCAGTAGACATCTTCTTGACAGATTGCACAGGTGTCTGTCCCATAGTGAGCTGCTCGAGCATCTTCACCATGTTACCCACCGTGTAGTACTTAAATGGGCCTGCTCAGCAGCAATTTGCTCCATCATAGGATCTGGAGCCCGTGAAGAAGTCTGACCGACTGAGAACACTCTTCCACCACTGCTGCTCCACTGGCGGAGCTCCTCGCAGTAGGACTTCATAGCCGACATAAATTCTTCTCCGCTCTTGGCAAGCAAGTTTCCACCCAGTGCAGCTCTGACTTCACCTCTATGCTCATCTCTTAGCCCTTGGAAGAACCCCTGGGCCAAAGATGTCGTGGTCTGCCCGTGATGAGGACACTGGCGGAGCAGCTCCTTGAATCATCTATCCCATGCTTCGCAGACTGTCCTCACTGTCGGATTGTCTGAAGGCGGTCAGGTCGCAATCTCCTCTGTTTCTGGTCCTTGAGGAGATGGGGTGTCTTCTCATAAAATCTCTCCGGCTCAGCTCCCAGTATGAGGATACCGGGAGGTAGACGATAGAACCACTTCGATGCATCCCCTGAGAGACTGTGCTGAAATAAGCACAGCCGAGCATACCTCCTCTACCCCTGAGACATCCCCAACGAATCCAGATGAACTAAGAAACGATGGACATGGTCGAGCGCATCAGCCGGGTCTGCGCCTGAGAAGGTCCCTGCTGGATGATTCCTGACAGCATTGTTTGATGGCTTGGTTTTAATTTTGGTCATTCTGCTGTTAACTCTGCTGTGAGGTTTGGTAGAGTCACAAGTCCTCTTCTAGGAGCAGCTGGCGGGCGATTTATTCTTCCCAATGTGGCTTGCTCATTATTTTCTGGTCCGTTAGCAGCCATGGTGAAGGTAAGCGCTCTTCTTGCCCTACGAGCTGTACGGTTGATCTCTAGGTCTAAATTGAATCTTGGTCGACCTCGAGATCGGGTACCGTGCATTCACCAAACACTTGCACAGCCACACAAATAAAACACGATGTTTTTAAGTTAGTGGCTGTATGAACAGACCGAACACAGCAAATAAAAAAAATGCGTATAAACAACTACGAAGATGCTGAATGTAAAAAAAAAAACACAGCTCAATGGTTCAAATGGAATAAATTCAAAACTATTCTAAGAATCAAAACAAAACTTGCAAACGTAGATTTAACACTATAACCGAGTTAAAACAAAAAGGAAATAAATAGCGCAAGTAAAATAAAGTAAAAACAATTGACAACCAGGGCAAAGGACTTAACAAAGTCAAGTCCCCGGCAACGGCGCCATTTTGCAAACAAGGAAAATGTTCTACTAAAACTAAATTGATAAACCTAGAAATTAATAAAACGAAAATCTTGTCGGGTTGCAAAAATCCCGGTCACTATAGTATAGAAAGTTAAGATACCAGATATCGAACCACGGGACTTGAATAAATAAGCCTAAGTCCTAAGAAAACTAGAAATTCAGGGGGTTGTGAATTGTTTTTGTGATTGAAATGAATAACTGCAAATCAAAGTTTAAATGAACAATTAATGAGAGTAAATGATAAGTTTGATAAAATGAATGAAACTCCGGGTTCGGGCTGTTCTTGTTGGATAAGTCTAGCAAAATCTACAATTCAATTATGAGAAATGGAAAGGCCAATCCTTAAGCTCTCTTCGATCCTAAATCTTAGTTAAAGGAAGAGCTCACCTATCAGAACATGACAACTCTAATCTAGCAGTTGGCAAAACACATATAGGCGGATTACGTGCGAGGAATTGTTAGCGTTTGTAGGAAAAATTATCTATCCGACTAATCTTTCCCCAAATCTCCAGGTTTAATTCGAACTTCCTATTAATCACCTTATCTGATCCTAATAGGATTCGCTAAACAACTCTATAAATGCGCAAATTTAATAGAGAAGATAAATGATAATCATTAACCTAGAAACAATCCATTACAATCTCATAATCAAATTGTAGAAATCCTAACTAAATTGTATCCATCGTGAACAACCCTGCCCCAGAGTTAATCCCTACTAGCCAGACATTACAAAGAAGCAGGTAAATACAATCAAAAAAGAATTCATCTAAAGGAAGAAAAACCCTCGAATTGAACGATTATCAAAATCACAGGCTGCCGGCGCAAGGTTGAAGATGACTGGTCTGACCCTTCTGTCGATGCTCCTCCTCAATGATGATAATGTGCTTGATGAACGTGGATGAAGGTGAAGCTGATGCTGATGGTGTGGATGGGTGGAAAGAGCGTTGTTTTCCAGCGTGAGAGTGTCGTGATGTAATGATAGGTAATGAATGATCCTTCTCGTCACTGATTAGGTCACTTAAATAGAGTTTCTTCTTCTCTCTTTCTCCCTTCAAACGCCGAACTTCTGCTGAATTTTTAGTCGCGTCCGAACATTGGTCCGACCTTCAATGTTCGGACACATTGCTTTGAGCGCTCCAATTCCAAAAGTCTCGACTTGTGTCCGAACTTGGATATTCGGACACAAGTTTGGACATGCACCGTAGGTCAGACTTCCGACTTTTCTCCTTGTGATTCTCGAACCATGTCCGAACTTCGAAGTTAGGACTGAAGTTCGGACATTTCACCAGGCACAGCACACGAACTCTCGGCTTGCGTCCGAGCTTGGACGTTCGGACACAAGCTCGGACATACCTTCAAAATCCTCTAAATCATCGTTCTGACTCCAATTCGACCCCCGTTTGTTGCATCATCTCCCTCGTGAGTTAATCTACTGTTTCTTTGGCTTTTCAATGCATTTAACATAGAAAAAGGTATCAAGCCACAACAAACAAAAACAACAAACCAAGAAAACGTAAGATAAATGTGGAATATTATCGATGCGCATATAGAAATTAGACATTAAAGATCACTAAAACCATTCATATTTCACACTCATCACGTGGCGACGGACAACCCGTCCGTGGTCCCGGACCATATGTTCGAGATCCCGGACCACCCACGGACAAGGGTTTTATGGTGGTTCCCGAAGGTGTTTTTGGCTCAAAATTTATGCACGTGTAGCCTGAAAGGTATACAATTCGTTAGTAATAGAAAGATTGCAGTTTAAAGTCAAATTATGTACGAAACTTGACGAACAAGTAACAAGGCAGAAACAAAAGTAATTAGCAATACAGAAGCGTAAAAAGGTTAGTTTGAACCCGAAATTTGACAGAGAGTTAATAAGGTCGTGGAGAGTTAGAAAAGTAGAATTGCAACCTGTTTTACCTTCGAATTCAGGAGGATTCTTCACGCCGGGATTCTTCAGAGGCTCCGACGGTGCCGGTTCCGGATTGAGTTCGACCCGAGCTTCTGGTTGTTGATTTTTGAAGATGTTCTTCACGTTTTGGAGGTGGTTTGGTTGACGTTTGATGATTGTTGATGTGTTGGGAGTTGAAAAATGTGATTGGATGGTGATTTCGGGGGATTTTTTATGTGATTTTGGTGCTTGGATGTGTAAAAACGTGAAGAGAATGAGACGACTGCCTTCTTTGAGGGTCTAGGGTTCTTGAGGTTCTGATTTGATCATGGGATAAGGTTCCTTATATAGGCTTCCTTAAAGATAGAAAAATCCGGTAAAAACCGAGATTTACCAACGTTTTAGCTCAAGGGCTTCCAAAAGGAATTTGATTATGAAATTTTACACATGGGTAAAGGATGATATTTCTGAATTTTCTAAATTGGAATCGAATTTTTTGGATATTGGAATATTTTTAAATTCAATTTCTCGTCAGATTCAATCAGAAATTGCTAGAAAATTATTGGAAATTTGAAAAATCAAAATTCCACGCCATTATGCTTCAAATGTCATCCTCTATCATGGGTTAAAATTTCAAAGCATTTTGAATTTAGTTGACCCTTATTTGGAGGAGAGAGAAAGCCTATAGGGGGCTTAGGAGCCTTGAAAAATTACGAAAGTGCCCCTGGAGATGACTAAGCTGTCCCTAGTACTCTGAAATGTGCCGATCGAACCGGGAACCCTCGCTACTATCCTATTAGTAGAGACTCTCTTCCGGGGGGTTGAAATTTTGGGTATAACAATAAGTCAGAGGAGTTCGGCGGATTAGGCGAACGAGGGATTAAGAGCTAGCCAGTCTCCGGTGTACGGTATGAGATTCTTATAGCTTGTTTGCTAACGAGGTCTACCTTGGTTGTGTGCTATGTGTTATTGTGATATGACCAAGCAAGATTAAACATGAAACTGATTTATTGTATTATTATTGTGTGTCCACTGCACACTAACACGAATTGATTCAGAGCTTGTTCATTAACTTTGTTTAGTAAACAATTGTATAAGGTTATAAATACTCCCTGTTATTAGTTGGTTAATACCGAGAGAGGTTTAACTAACAAATTGTCAATTGGACTTCAGCTAACTGGAACTTGGAGGAGAGGAATCTGGGACTGACTCCGGTCATGCATGTTTAGGTTAGGAGGTCGGTATCTGTATCAGATCTGTCTTCCGCATATGGCTCGTCTACGACTAGTCGCCTAGGGTTGACAAACAGACCCGACCAGCTCGAGTGAACAGTTCGAGATGAGAGGCAAATTCTGGAGGCGCGGGAGGGTCAAGCCTACTGCAAACGATTTATTTGGTATATTAAAAGCCTAGAAATAATCCTAGAATTCAATAATTCAATAGATCGTCAGGTTGCAAAAATCCCGGTCGAAATAGTATAGTAATTCAATGAAGCGACCTGGGTGTCAATCCACAGGACTTGATAAGTAAGTCTAGCCTTAGATAATGGTTAACTCAAAAAGGGGGTTTTGTTTTGGTTTTGGGTTTCAAAAAAGATAACAAGAAAGTAAATAGCAGAAAAATTAAAGTGATAATCTTGTGAGTGTGAACGGTACTCTAGGTTCAGGGAGTTGTTTCACTAGCTAAGTTCTGCATATTCTACTACTTAAGTGGAGACTTGGATCGGCTTGTAATTCTCAATTATCTATTCTGTATTAAGTCTTAATTCCAGATAGCTCATCTAGACAGGGCATGTAGTTCTAGTCTAGACCTAGCAAGTATATCTAGATGGTTTTATTGCACAGAATTACTAGTCTGGTTTTAATCCGGACTAAAGCTCCTAGTGACTAAAGTAATCTATCCGATTGCAATTATCACAGGTAACAGGTTAATAGGACCGTCAATGCTAATCACCTTATCTGATCATAACATGATTCGAGGGCTTATAATAAATTCATGACGTTTATTAAAAGCACTTAAAAGCATTAACCTGAGCAATCCAAATTGTCTCAACAAGCAGCAAAATAATGTAGAGTTTAACTAATTACAACATCCCTTCCCCTAGAGTAAATCCTTTTAGCTAGACATAGCGATTATAATAATAAATGAGAGAGAGTTAGAAGAAGTCATCTGTTACGAAGATCTACTTGCTCGCTCCGTCCTTTGTCACTGCGTTGTGCTGGCTTGAAGGTTGGTCTTGGTGATAATGGAGTGAACTGGGTGAAATGGGGCGAAAGTGGAATTTTTGGCGAGTTTTGTGAGGTGTCCGGCTAAATAGGGTCGGACACAGAGTCGGACAAGAGATGTCCGGATCTGTCTGGGTCGGACACGATCCGGACGTGGGTGGAATGAACGTGTCCGGATCCGGTCAAGGGTCGGACGTGGGTAAATTCTGTGAATAGATGCGAAATGTGTTTGTGGGTGAGCGCGAGTGATTACGGGGGAATTTTAGTGAGGATGAGCAGATGAACTGGGCTGAATCGTGAATGAGATGTGCAGAGTATGGAGAGGTTTTATGAATGGAGATGTATGTATGTGAGTGAACGATGCAGTTTTGTGGAGGAGGCTGATGAATGGAGATGGAGTAGAGAGGAGAGGAGACTGTGAAGTCAGGTACGATTTGGAATGAAGGTAGGAGATGGTTTATATAGAGTTAGAAAGGAAACACAGATTAGTGGGAGTTTGGTATAGTTGGTAAGTGAATAATTTGATTGAGTCTCTAATTGAGCATGGAACCTGGAGTCTTATCAATTAATGCTCCGCTCGTCTGTCTCCTTAATGCGCCGACTGATAATTTCGCCGAAAGGCTAATTATTAGTGCGTGCGTTTTTATTTTTCAATTCTGTGTGATGTCCGGATCGTGTCCGGATCAGGACGTGACACAGAGTTTTAGATCTGAAACGTGAACTCCGGATCTGGATTTTTAGGTCACGTCCGGATCTTGTCCGGCCAAACAGATCCGGACAAGAGACGTCCGGCTTTGTGTCCGGCCAAACTGATCCGGACAATACCAATTTTGTGTCTCTTCTCATGATTTGTTCCCCGTTTGTTGTGTTGTAATCCTTATGATGTATAATCTTTATTTCCTGGGTTTTTCCTGTATTTAGCATATAAAATACATTAGTTCTTATCAAAACATCAATCTTAGGAAAAACACATAATAAGTGGGAAACATTGCCTGAATTGTTACAAATTATAAGGTATTTAAACCCTAAAAAGCCTATATGTTTCACACTTATCAACTTCCTCACACTTAAGCTTTTGCTTGTCCTCAAGCAAAAATAGGAATAAGAATATCTCTAAAACCGTCAAATAATCTCAAGTTTTAAACAAGTGCAGAGCGAAATCAACAAAGTGATAAATGAAAGAATAATCTTGCTCTCTAGAGGTAGGTTTTCACAAACATTGAAGCAAGAACGATTTTGTAAAAGCATAGAGAAACTAGATTGTAGAAAACAAGTTAACTTTAGCTTGGGACTTTCCACCATTTTCATTCCTCTAACCTTTGGATGACAATGGGTGTGAAGTAATGCCTTATTCCGCAATACCTTTCAACACCACGTACTCGTGATCAAAAACAAAAAAAATTAAACTGCAATGAATTTTTCTTTCACATGCAAAAACATTCTTCTTCCAAGAATTATATACAAAACAAACGAAATATTGTGAATTGCAGAGTTTATTCCGTAACCCAGACTTTTCTCTCTATCCTTGTAACGGTGTTGGGCCAACTATTCCAGATCACGAGACCTTAGGTAGATAGGTGATAAAGCACCCTTAAGACTTAATAACCGGATAGACGAGGCCTGCTATTGTTAGGAAAAATTTTTTGATCAGTGGAGTACCTTGCCTTACCCTTTTCAGTCCAAACATTCACTTCATTTCCAAAATCCCAGCTAAAATAATCTAGTTTCCACAACTAGCCAATCTACCAGATTTTTAGTGAAAAGAGAGTAGTTTTAAATAAAACTATTTTTATATACACCTCATCAAGCAAAAAGATTCCTACGGTTTTCACTTTGGTTTAACATCACTTGGTGTGCATAGGCATTAGAGCAGCAAAAAGCAAGTGTGGCATTAAAGAACAATTAGCATGTTTTCAGGGAAAGGTCTCTCCTTCCTCACACTTAAGATGAGCAATGTCCTCATTGGTCAAAGAAGAAAAACAGAGAAAAGAGCTTTCAAAACATGCTATACTCATAATAGATGCATATGCCATAATTAACCCTCAACGCAACAATTGGGGAACATCAAATAAGTGAAATTATGAACTGAGACTCCCCTGGTGTTATGGATTGAGGAAGATGTTCTTCCTCACACTTGAAGTTTGGCAGGGGTCGAGAGATTCCTTATGAGTCACCGACAGTATAGGTTGTGTGCAGATTAAGAGTTGCTAAATTTTCACTGGCACGTACAACCACAGAATAAAGTGCATTAACTCGAACTACAGAGAATATTTGAATCGAATGAGTCATATTTAGAGAAAGAGTACTCCCCATAGTTTAAGCTTAGCAGACGTTCGCAAGTAGTGTGGTTCCATTTCCTGTACTTATAGCCATTTTTTCACAGTAGAGGTGACATGTAAAGTAATCATTTTAGAACGCTGCACTGCTCAGACCTTGGGTAAGGTCGGTCGGAAGTTCGGTCGAGCCTAAAAATAAAAAAAAAGAAATTTTGAATTCTAAGGATGGTAATAGGTAATAAGGTATACCTTTGGTAGGGTGGTAATGATTAGGACCCTAAGAACTTAAGGGATTAAGTTAAGTTAAGCAAGAACCTTAATGCTTAAAAAGATTAAGTTTAAAAGGGTAAGTGGTAAGGACTTAAGAGGATATTCATTGGGAGTCTTTAGGGACTAAGTGAGTTAAGTAAGGTGCAAATAACTAATGGCCTAAAAATGAACCAATGTTTTAGGTTTGTGAATTGGGACCCCGGAGAAGGTTAACAAACAACGGTCGACGATGAACGGTACAATCTTTCTTGTGACCTGCTTGCTAACGAGGTGTCCCTCGGCTTGTGTGCTATCTGTTTAATTGCTATGACTAAAATAAGATAAAGCATACAATCAGTTATATTTGTTCTCGTTGTGTATGTGTTATCTTTACACTAACCCGCGAGACTTGAGATTGTTACTAACCAAGTTTAGTACTTACTGAGTTAAGAATAAGAGTTAAGTTTGGTGGCTGTTAGTTAATGCCCGTTAAGGCTTAGCTAGCACATGGTGATTAAGATTTCTACTAACTGGAACTTGAGTGAGGAAACCTGGGACCGATCTCCGGTCATGCATGCTAAGGAAAAAGGGGGACGGTATCTGAATCAGATCCGCCCTCCGCTTAAGGACTTGTCTTCGGACTTGTAGCCTAGGGCCGGTTGCCGGCTCAGCTACGTTGGACTCCCGTCCAGAGTAGGTGGCATTAAGATGGTGTGGTGGGATCACCTAAATCCCAGGTTCGAATTAAGCTACAACCATTCCCTTCCAGGAACGGTTTGTATACTGAGACTAAGTTGAGATTAAGATTAAGGTAAGGTAAGGAACTGAGATTAAGGAAATGAGGACTAAGGAGGGGGTTACTAACCCACTTGATAAGGGAACGCTCGAGTCGTTCATTGTTTGTGAACTATATATGTTCATCTGTGGTTATTGTTATTGCACTTCATATTATGCTTGTGTATGTAATCAATTTCCATGCTATCGACAATTAGTCGTCGTAGTCCCGTTAGCTTGGGGGCCATGAGGGGGTGTACCAGCATTCGTGCTGACCCCCTTTGGGGGCTGTTTTTACACTTGCAGGTAAGAGACCCATGAGGACGCACTACGAGAGTAGGAGCGGTTAGACTTAGGATGGGATATTTATTTTGAGTTCGGGTTGCGCCTGTGCACCCATCTGTTTATATTTAAACTGATGTAAGGTTGCGATTATGACTTACTTGTACTTGTACTCGGTTGGTTGTCGGTATTATGGATGGTGATGTTTTGGGTTGGTTATGTACTTTGGATAAGTGTTGTAAATGTTAAGGCCGGTATATTCTAATGATCAGACCGTGGCAAGGTCCAGGTGTTCATTATTTCCGCTGCGACGTATTCGATTAAGTGTTTAGTTTTGCGATAACCACGATTGGCTTTGGATGAGGTGTTACATTAGGATTGGGGTCTGGTTGGGAAGGCAGTGATCCAGAAGGTCTCTGCTGTAGGAGGAACTGAGTCAACTGACTCATCGTTCCCTGCATCTCCACCATGGCGTTCTCAAGTTTTTGCTGACCAGCTGCCCAATTCTGATTTATTACTGTTTGTTGCTCTTGAGACGCCATCAGTTTATCCACCATCTCCTTCAGATTAGCATTGTTTGAGCTCAGTGATGATTGCTGAGCTTGAGACTGCTGTGGCCTAAACTGATTGTATGGGGGCCTAACAAAACCGGGTGGTCCTCCCTGACTCGCCCCCTAAGGCTGCATCTGCTGTGAGTTGAGGGCGTTATTTGGATTTCCGTACCTCAGGTTTGGATGCTGATTTTGCATCCAAGGCTGCCTGTTGTACTGGCCAATTGCATGCGCCTCCTTAGTCTGCCTCATCTCAGCAACCATCGGGCAGTCCTCATAGTCATGGCTTTCTCCACACTGAGAACAACATACCTCACTGGGACCAGTAGACATCTTCTTGACAGATTGCACAGGTGTCTGTCCCATAGTGAGCTGCTCGAGCATCTTCACCATGTTACCCACCGTAGTACTTAAATGGGCCTGCTCAGCAGCAATTTGCTCCATCATAGGATCTGGAGCCCGTGAAGAAGTCTGACCGACTGAGAACACTCTTCCACCACTGCTGCTGCTCCACTGGCGGAGCTCCTCGCAGTAGGACTCCATAGCCGACATAAATTCTTCTCCGCTCTTGGCAAGCAAGTTTCCACCCAGTGCAGCTCTGACTTCACCTCTATGCTCATCTCTTAGCCCTTGGAAGAACCCCTGGGCCAAAGATGTCGTGGTCTGCCCGTGATGAGGACACTGGCGGAGCAGCTCCTTGAATCTATCCCAGGCTTCGCAGACTGTCTCACTGTCGGATTGTCTGAAGGCGGTCAGGTCAGCAATCCTCTGTCTGGTCCTGGAGATGGGGATGTACTTCTCATAAAATCTCTCCGTCATCAGCTCCCAGGTAGTGATGATACCGGGAGGTAGACGATAGAACCACTTCGATGCATCCCCTGAGAGACTGTGCTGAAATAAGCACAGCCGAGCATACTCTCTCTAGCCCCTGAGACATCCCCAACGAATCCAGATGAACTAAGAAACGATGGACATGGTCGAGCGCATCAGCCGGGTCTGCGCCTGAGAAGGTCCCTGCTGGATGATTCCTGACAGCATTTGTTTGATGGCTTGGTTTTAATTTTGGTCATTCTGTGTTAACTCTGCTGTGAGGTTTGGTAGAGTCACAAGTCCTCTTCTAGGAGCAGCTGGCGGGCGATTTATTCTTCCCAATGTGGCTTGCTCATTATTTACTGGTCCGTTAGCAGCCATGGTGAAGGTAAGCGCTCTTCTTGCCCTACGAGCTGTACGGTTGATCTCTAGGTCTAAATTGAATCTTGGTCGACCTCGAGATCGGGTACCGTGCATTCACCAAACACTTGCACAGCCACACAAATAAAACACGATGTTTTTAAGTTAGTGGCTGTATGAACAGAACCGAACACAGCAAATAAAAAAAATGCGTATAAACAACTACGAAGATGCTGAATGTAAAAAAAAAACACAGCTCAATGGTTCAAATGGAATAAATTCAAAACTATTCTAAGAATCAAAACAAAACTTGCAAACGTAGATTTAACACTATAACCGAGTTAAAACAAAAAGGAAATAAATAGCGCAAGTAAAATAAAGTAAAAACAATTGACAACCAGGGCAAAGGACTTAACAAAGTCAAGTCCCCGGCAACGGCGCCATTTTGCAAACAAGGAAAATGTTCTACTAAAACTAAATTGATAAACCTAGAAATTAATAAAACGAAAATCTTGTCGGGTTGCAAAAATCCCGGTCACTATAGTATAGAAAGTTAAGATACCAGATATCGAACCACGGGACTTGAATAAATAAGCCTAAGTCCTAAGAAAACTAGAAATTCAGGGGGTTGTGAATTGTTTTTGTGATTGAAATGAATAACTGCAAATCAAAGTTTAAATGAACAATTAATGAGAGTAAATGATAAGTTTGATAAAATGAATGAAACTCCGGGTTCGGGCTGTTCTTTGTTGGATAAGTCTAGCAAAATCTACAATTCAATTATGAGAAATGGAAAGGCCAATCCTTAAGCTCTCTTCGATCCTAAATCTTAGTTAAAGGAAGAGCTCACCTATCAGAACATGACAACTCTAATCTAGCAGTTGGCAAAACACATATAGGCGGATTACGTGCGAGGAATTGTTAGCGTTTGTAGGAAAAATTATCTATCCGACTAATCTTTCCCCAAATCTCCAGGTTAATTCGAACTTCCTATTAATCACCTTATCTGATCCTAATAGGATTCGCTAAACAACTCTATAAATGCGCAAATTTAATAGAGAAGATAAATGATAATCATTAACCTAGAAACAATCCATTACAATCTCATAATCAAATTGTAGAAATCCTAACTAAATTGTATCCATCGTGAACAACCCTGCCCCAGAGTTAATCCCTACTAGCCAGACATTACAAAGAAGCAGGTAAATACAATCAAAAAAGAATTCATCTAAAGGAAGAAAAACCCTCGAATTGAACGATTATCCAAAATCACAGGCTGCCGGCGCAAGGTTGAAGATGATGGTCTGACTCCCTTCTGTCGATGCTCCTCCTCAATGATGATAATGTGCTTGATGAACGTGGATGAAGGTGAAGCTGATGCTGATGGTGTGGATGGGTGGAAAGAGCGTTGTTTTCCAGCAACGTGAGAGTGTCGTGATGTAATGATAGGTAATGGAATGATCCTTCTCGTCACTGATTAGGTCACTTAAATAGAGTTTCTTCCTCTTTTCCCTTCAAAACGCCGAACTTCTGCTGAATTTTTAGTCGCGTCGAACATTGGTCCGACCTTCAATGTTCGGACACATTGCTTTGAGCGCTCCAATTCCAAAAGTCTCGACTTGTGTCCGAACTTGGATATTCGGACACAAGTTTGGACATGCACCGTAGGTCAGACTTCCGACTTTTCTCCTGTGATTCTCGAACCATGTCCGAACTTCGAAGTTAGGACTGAAGTTCGGACATTTCACCAGGCACAGCACACGAACTCTCGGCTTGCGTCCGAGCTTGGACGTTCGGACACAAGCTCGGACATACCTTCAAAATCCTCTAAATTCATCGTTCTGACTCCAATTCGACCCCCGTTTGTTGCATCATCTCCCTCGTGAGTTAATCTACTGTTTCTTTGGCTTTCAATGCATTTAACATAGAAAAAGGTATCAAGCCACAACAAACAACAAACCAAAGGAAAACGTAAGATAAATGTGGAATATTATCGATGCGCATATAGAAATTAGACATTAAAGATCACTAAAACCATTCATATTTCACACTCATCACGTGGCGACGGACAACCCGTCCGTGGTCCCGGACCATATGTTCGAGATCCCGGACCACCCACGGACAAGGGTTTTATGGTGGTTCCCGAAGGTGTTTTTGGCTCAAAATTTATGCACGTGTAGCCTGAAAGGTATACAATTCGTTAGTAATAGAAAGATTGCAGTTTAAAGTCAAATTATGTACGAAACTTGACGAACAAGTAACAAGGCAGAAACAAAAGTAATTAGCAATACAGAAGCGTAAAAAGGTTAGTTTGAACCCGAAATTTGACAGAGAGTTAATAAGGTCGTGGAGAGTTAGAAAAGTAGAATTGCAACCTGTTTACCTTCGAATTCAGGAGGATTCTTCACGCCGGGATTCTTCAGAGGCTCCGACGGTGCCGGTTCCGGATTGAGTTCGACCCGAGCTTCTGGTTGTTGATTTTGAAGATGTTCTTCACGTTTTGGAGGTGGTTTGGTTGACGTTTGATGATTGTTGATGTGTTGGGAGTTGAAAAATGTGATTGGATGGTGATTTCGGGGGATTTTTTATGTGATTTTGGTGCTTGGATGTGTAAAAACGTGAAGAGAATGAGACGACTGCCTTCTTTGAGGGTCTAGGGTTCTTGAGGTTCTGATTGATCATGGGATAAGGTTCCTTATATAGGCTTCCTTAAAGATAGAAAAATCCGGTAAAAACCGAGATTTACCAACGTTTTAGCTCAAGGGCTTCCAAAAGGAATTTGATTATGAAATTTTACACATGGGTAAAGGATGATATTTCTGAATTTTCTAAATTGGAATCGAATTTTTTGGATATTGGAATATTTTTAAATTCAATTTCTCGTCAGATTCAATCAGAAATTGCTAGAAAATTATTGGAAATTTGAAAAATCAAAATTCCAACGCCATTATGCTTCAAATGTCATCCTCTGTCATGGGTTAAAATTTCAAAGCATTTTGAATTTAGTTGACCCTTATTTGGAGGAGAGAGAAAGCCTATAGGGGGCTTAGGAGCCTTGAAAAATTACGAAAGTGCCCTGGAGATGACTAAGCTGTCCCTAGTACTCTGAAATGTGCCGATCGAACCGGGAACCCTCGCTACTATCCTATTAGTAGAGACTCTCTTCCGGGGGGTTGAAATTTTGGGTATAACAATAAGTCAGAGGAGTTCGGCGGATTAGGCGAACGAGGGATTAAGAGCTAGCCAGTCTCCGGTGTACGGTATGGGATTCTTATAGCTTGTTTGCTAACGAGGTCTACTTGGTTTGTGTGCTATGTGTTATTGTGATATGACCAAGCAAGATTAAACATGAAACTGATTTATTGTATTATTATTGTGTGTCCACTGCACACTAACACGAATTGATTCAGAGCTTGTTCATTAACTTTGTTTAGTAAACAATTGTATAAGGTTATAAATACTCCCTGTTATTAGTTGGTTAATACCGAGAGAGGTTTAACTAACAAATTGTCAATTGGACTTCAGCTAACTGGAACTTGGGAGGAGAGGAATCTGGGACTGACTCCGGTCATGCATGTTTAGGTTAGGAGGTCGGTATCTGTATCAGATCTGTCTTCCGCATATGGCTCGTCTACGACTAGTCGCCTAGGGTTGACAAACAGACCCGACCAGCTCGAGTGAACAGTTCGAGATGAGAGGCAAATTCTGGAGGCGCGGGAGGGTCAAGCCTACTGCAAACGATTTATTTGGTATATTAAAAGCCTAGAAATAATCCTAGAATTCAATAATTCAATAGATCGTCAGGTTGCAAAAATCCCGGTCGAAATAGTATAGTAATTCAATGAAGCGACCTGGGTGTCAATCCACAGGACTTGATAAGTAAGTCTAGCCTTAGATAATGGTTAACTCAAAAAGGGGGTTTTGTTTTGGTTTTGGGTTTCAAAAAAGATAACAAGAAAGTAAATAGCAGATAAATTAAAGTGATAATCTTGTGAGTGTGAACGGTACTCTAGGTTCAGGGAGTTGTTTCACTAGCTAAGTTCTGCATATTCTACTACTTAAGTGGAGACTTGGATCGGCTTGTAATTCTCAATTATCTATTCTGTATTAAGTCTTAATTCCAGATAGCTCATCTAGACAGGGCATGTAGTTCTAGTCTAGACCTAGCAAGTATATCTAGATGGTTTTATTGCACAGAATTACTAGTCTGGTTTTAATCCGGACTAAACCTCCCAGTGACTAAAGTAATCTATCCGATTGCAATTATCACAGGTAACAGGTTAATAGGACCGTCAATGCTAATCACCTTATCTGATCATAACATGATTCGAGGGCTTATAATAAATTCATGACGTTTATTAAAAGCACTTAAAAGCATTAACCTGAGCAATCCAAATTGTCTCAACAAGCAGCAAAATAATGTAGAGTTTAACTAATTACAACATCCCTTCCCCTAGAGTAAATCCTTTTAGCTAGACATAGCGATTATAATAATAAATGAGAGAGAGTTAGAAGAAGTCATCTGTTACGAAGATCTACTTGCTCGCTCCGTCCTTTGTCACTGCGTTGTGCTGGCTTGAAGGTTGGTCTTGGTGATAATGGAGTGAACTGGGTGAAATGGGGCGAAAGTGGAATTTTTGGCGAGTTTTGTGAGGTGTCCGGCTAAATAGGGTCGGACACAGAGTCGGACAAGAGATGTCCGGATCTGTCTGGGTCGGACACGATCCGGACGTGGGTGGAATGAACGTGTCCGGATCCGGTCAAGGGTCGGACGTGGGTAAATTCTGTGAATAGATGCGAAATGTGTTTGTGGGTGAGCGCGAGTGATTACGGGGGAATTTTAGTGAGGATGAGCAGATGAACTGGGCTGAATCGTGAATGAGATGTGCAGAGTATGGAGAGGTTTTATGAATGGAGATGTATGTATGTGAGTGAACGATGCAGTTTTGTGGAGGAGGCTGATGAATGGAGATGGAGTAGTAGAGAGGAGAGGAGACTGTGAAGTCAGGTACGATTTGGAATGAAGGTAGGAGATGTTTATATAGAGTTAGAAAGGAAACACAGATTAGTGGGAGTTTGGTATAGTTGGTAAGTGAATAATTTGATTGAGTCTCTAATTGAGCATGGAACCTGGAGTCTTATCAATTAATGCTCCGCTCGTCTGTCTCCTTAATGCGCCGACTGATAATTTCGCCGAAAGGCTAATTATTAGTGCGTTTTTATTTTTCAATTCTGTGTGATGTCCGGATCGTGTCCGGATCAGGACGTGACACAGAGTTTTAGATCTGAAACGTGAACTCCGGATCTGGATTTTTAGGTCACGTCCGGATCTTGTCCGGCCAAACAGATCCGGACAAGAGACGTCCGGCTTTGTGTCCGGCCAAACTGATCCGGACAATACCAATTTTTGTGTCTCTTCTCATGATTTGTTCCCCGTTTGTTGTGTTGTAATCCTTATGATGTATAATCTTTATTTCCTGGGTTTTTCCTGTATTTAGCATATAAAATACATTAGTTCTTATCAAAACATCAATCTTAGGAAAAACACATAATAAGTGGGAAACATTGCCTGAATTGTTACAAATTATAAGGTATTTAAACCCTAAAAAGCCTATATGTTCACACTTATCAACTTCCTCACACTTAAGCTTTTGCTTGTCCTCAAGCAAAAATAGGAATAAGAATATCTCTAAAACCGTCAAATAATCTCAAGTTTTAAACAAGTGCAGAGCGAAATCAAACAAAGTGATAAATGAAAGAATAATCTTGCTCTCTAGAGGTAGGTTTTCACAAACATTGAAGCAAGAACGATTTTGTAAAAGCATAGAGAAACTAGATTGTAGAAAACAAGTTAACTTTAGCTTGGGACTTTCCACCATTTTCATTCCTCTAACCTTTGGATGACAAGGGGTGTGAAGTAATGCCTTATTCCGCAATACCTTTCAACACCACGTACTCGTGATCAAAAACAAAAAAAAATTAAACTGCAATGAATTTTTTCTTTCACATGCAAAAACATTCTTCTTCCAAGAATTATATACAAAACAAACGAAATATTGTGAATTGCAGAGTTTATTCCGTAACCCAGACTTTTCTCTCTATCCTTGTAACGGTGTTGGGCCAACTATTCCAGATCACGAGACCTTAGGTAGATAGGTGATAAAGCACCCTTAAGACTTAATAACCGGATAGACGAGGCCTGCTATTGTTAGGAAAAATTTTTTGATCAGTGGAGTACCTTGCCTTACCCTTTTCAGTCCAAACATTCACTTCATTTCCAAAATCCCAGCTAAAATAATCTAGTTTCCACAACTAGCCAATCTACCAGATTTTTAGTGAAAAGAGAGTAGTTTTAAAATAAAACTATTTTTATACAAACCTCATCAAGCAAAAAGATTCCTACGGTTTTCACTTTGGTTTAACATCACTTGGTGTGCATAGGCATTAGAGCAGCAAAAAGCAAGTGTGGCATTAAAGAACAATTAGCATGTTTTCAGGGAAAGGTCTCTCCTTCCTCACTTAATATGAGCAATGTCCTCATTGGTCAAAGAAGAAAAACAGAGAAAAGAGCTTTCAAAACATGCTATACTCATAATAGATGCATATGCCATAATTAACCCTCAACGCAACAATTGGGGAACATCAAATAAGTGAAATTATGAACTGAGACTCCCCTGGTGTTATGGATTGAGGAAGATGTTCTTCCTCACACTTGAAGTTTGGCAGGGGTCGAGAGATTCCTTATGAGTCACCGACAGTATAGGTTGTGTGCAGATTAAGAGTTGCTAAATTTTCACTGGCACGTACAACACAGAATAAAGTGCATTAACTCGAACTACAGAGAATATTTGAATCGAATGAGTCATATTTAGAGAAAGAGTACTCCCCATAGTTTAAGCTTAGCAGACGTTCGCAAGTAGTGTGGTTCCATTTCCTGTACTTATAGCCATTTGTTTCACAGTAGAGGTGACATGTAAAGTAATCATTTTAGAACGCTGCACTGCTCAGAGAAACAAGTAATTTAGCAATTTAGAATTTAAAACACTGCTGAATATATCTAATACCACTTCACCCGCAGCCCCATGTTTCCGTTAGTTTTAACAAACAAAAGTAAAATAAGTCTAAGAAGAAGAAAAGAAAAGTACAGAAAAACCAACAAAAGAAAAGAAAGCAGTAAAAAAAATAGAGTGGCTATCACTGAGGCGGTGGTGGTGGTGGTGGTGGCTGTCTCGCTCCCAACTGGGCAATGAGCATCTGCATGAGCTGGTAGTTCTGGGCCTGCTGAGTGGATGCATCTGCCATGAACCTAGCAGCCTCTCGTGTCGGTGTAAACCATCACTACGCTCTAAGCGCTCAGTGATGGAGGTCTGCTCTGCCTGGAGGTGGCCTGTGTCTGGCGGATCTCATCGATATGTCCCTCCATGCGCACCTGGCGCTGCTGGACCTCCCCTACCTGCTGCTGTACAGAACCAACTGCTGCTCCATACCCCCGAATCTCTGCTCCATCCTCTGCTGCTGCTGCTGGAGAATGGAGAATGGAGTCCATTAGAGTCTGCATCTCAGGTGGGATGCTCATCACTGGGGCCGTGGGGGGCGCCATGGTAGCAGTGGCCGGTGTAGAGCTAGAGCTTGCAGATGTACCAGTGGATCCGAGGCCCGAGCTGCCCTTCACCCAGCTGCCGTCGTCTAGGCGTAAGAAACCCCATCTCCTGAAGGTCGTAAGGGAGATGGGTCTCTCACCCTCCCTCACACGCATGTCAGTAAAGTCTCTCGGGGAGGGCAGAGGCAAGAAGAATGCTGGATGAAGATAGGGAAGATAGGTGTGATCTTCTTCTTCTTCGTCCACAGATATGTCACCACCTTATGCAGCTGTCTGAACATGACGTAGGCTAGTGAGATCTGCTGGGCTGCTGGATGTGGTGAGGCTATGAGGTAGTCTAGGAGGACACAATCCTCGTCAGAAGCATCATTCCCAGCCTGAGGCCGGATCTGATGACTGAGGATCTCTGCTAGGGTCCTTTACTGAAGGGAAGGAATAATGGCATACAGGAGTACAGTCTTATGCTCCTCACCCCGTCGGCGAGTAGTACTCCCGACCTCGCTTAACCACCTAGACTTACTCTCCCTAAGTGCATCCTCTGAAATATCTCTATGTGCGTCCGGGTTATCCGGGAGAAGTAAAATCTCAGAAAAAGACTCAGGGGTTACCTCCACCTCGAACTGTCGTACGTAAGAAGTAATGCGGTGTGTCGTGTCTGACGCCACAGCATTGGCGTAGAACTCGTGTACCAGCTGTAGTGAGAACACTCCCTCGCCCATGCGCAATATGTTGGTGGCCCCGATACTGTCGAAGATATAGCTGTAAGCCCGGCCTCAGCTGCTGCCTCGTCGGTGATACGCCTCTCGACGACGAAGGCTCCACCCCGCTCATACCAAGCCCGGGTGGTAGCAAAACGGAATCCATCCTCGCGTAGTGGAGCCTGGGCCGGCTCTGACTCGTCGTCAAGGCGTGGGTTCCTCGAAGAGGACCCTCTGCGTGCAGGACCACCTCTAGTGCGAGCCATCTATCAGATAAAACACAAGCAGTAAGTAAACAGAAGTAGCAGCCACGCCAAAACCCGAAACCAATCAAGCAGCATGTTCTATTTGAACATATTCTTTCACACAGTTTATTTACGGAACAAGGCATTAAAACAGCCAAACATTGCACACTATAACATTAAACAAGACAACAATCTCCTAGAAAAACAATTGCGCAAAAAATTGCAAATTTCACACATGTCCGGACCTACGTCCGGGTCACCTTTGCCGGACGCAGTCCGGACGCGACTATGAACCCTAAAAAAATTTTCGTCGCGACAACAGTTCCAGAATTACGCCAAATCTTCCAAAACTCACACATCATTAGCCACAACTCACAGATTTCTCAAAACAATCACGTTTTCGCCCCACAAGGACCAATTAACAGCCAAGACTATATATTAACTACCGATTCTACTGAAATTTGACAGAAATTGAAATTAACTTTCAAAAATCAAAAACCTGGTTAATTGATTTGTGTTTTTTCGGGTGCGATTGTGGGGGTTGCGGCGACTGGATGGTGGTGCTGGCGTCGGGACTGGTGCGGTGGTGGTGTTTAGGTGGTGGCGAAAATGGGGGAAGTAGAGATGGAGGTGGTGTTGATTTCAGGAGAGAGAGAGAGGAGTGTGGTGGTTTGGCGGTCTCGCGGTGGTGCTCTGGTGGTCGGGGTTGCGCGGCGCCGACGCGAAGGTGAAGAACGGTGTGTGTTTGTGGTTGCGTTATGGAGGAAGAGAGGTGGTTGGTTTCTGGGTTTGAGGCGTCGGGTTCGTGGTCCGACAGAGGTAGAAGACGGAAGTGAAGAAAGGGGGAAATAAAACTAAAAAACCGACGTGCTTGTTTAAGTCAAGTCCGGCTTTCCGTCCGGATCCGGACACTGCTTGGTTTTCTCGTGACCGGGTTTGTGTCCGGCTAAGTAGAGCCGGACACGTTAAATGCTTTTTTTTAATATATTTAAATTAAATTAAAAACCTACTAATCTGAATACTTCATGGATTTTTTTTTTTAAAAAAAGGACCCATTACCACAATTGCTCCAATGAGATAAACACAAGAATTTCAGAATTTAAAGGGCAAGAGTGTTTAAGGACTCCCTGAACATTTCCATGATTCTTCCTCACACTTGAGTTCAGTTTAGCATTAGAGTGAAGTATCTGAAAGATTATATCTGCAAAACTAGTAAAACTCAAGTGGTAACAGCTAAAACCATTAGTGGAATTTAAGAGTCATGGCTCTTTCAATTATGCACAATAGCTATTAACACACCTCAAAATAAGAACAAAAGAAGAAAATAATTAACTAAGCCAGGAAGAGATTAGAGATACAAACCGGTGGGTTGCCTCCCACCAAGCTGCCCGTTTTAAAGTCTCTGGCTGGACTTTACAGATAAGGTCAAGGAGGGCCGCCACAGCAGCTAGCAATGGCTTTCTTCCAGTCTGAAATACCATTGCGGGCGACTTATCTATCAAATACTTTGGAGCCTTAGAGACTACACTTGAACCAGTTGTAAGATTGGTATAAGCACCAATAAGAATCCTTGATATAGAGACTAAAGCCATTACCTTTTTAAGATCCTCTGACCCAATCATAATGTGAGATAGACTACATGGAACCTAGAATGCTCCATGACACATAAACATCTTGAACCTATGTTCAAGGATGATATAATGTTGATTACGTGGGCGTAATCTATTTTAAGGGGGGTAGAGTACAATCGTTAGCCTATATTTCATGTGATTGAGTACGTATACAAAGTATAGTAGTGCATAGCACAATACAATTAGTTGTGATGTTTGATACGTGTTATATAAAAACGTGTATTCATTCTGTCTTATGTGGTTGTGGTTATTACACACAATTAGATGCGAACACCAGATGTATTAAAGGCTTAACTCGTTAACTTCGATGCGAGAATTCAAGAAAAGAGGAGTAGAAACTCCAGAGGATTCAAATCCCTATGATATGTATTGATATGAGACCAAATATGGTAATGTTATGAGGTATGAATCGGTATGAGACCGATGTAGAACCTAGTAGGAATTAAATTCTCTAAGGAATTACTGAGAGGTGAATTAAGAATGACTGATGGACTGAGTTCCATAATTTGGAGATGTATTGATTTATGATTATGACTAGAAGGACTAAAAGAAATAAAATGCTACATGAATAATTATTTGATTGTTTTGAAGTTGACGTGGGAGGTAGAACTTGATCTTGGCCAGATCAAGGAAAACTGAACACAAATTGGGGTGAAAGGATAGTTCAACACTAATGTTGATCACATCAGGGTCGGATGATTCCTGAAACTCTCCACAAGTGGTCACAATTAACCACGTTAAGAGTAGATGCAGTAGCATAAAGTGGAATTGGAGTTGACATGTATTTTCTGTATTACTCACTCACGAACTCGAGGACATGAAAACCTTTGTCTCCGGACCGGTTACTTGAGTATACAACAAAGAATATACAAAGAGTATTTTGATTACTAAAACATGCAAAAGACAAGTTGTGTGACAAGTGTGGTAAATATATATACATATGGCAAACCTTATGAGTCAGAATGCCTATACAGATATTGAGAGATCTATATGATCTTTTAGTGTGAAGTTACCGGTGTGTTCTAAGAGATATAGATACATAGGAACTTTGGGGACAAAGTTCTTTTAAGGGGGGTAGATTGAAATACCCCAAACCTTAATATATTAATGAAATATCTAATTAGGATATACTAAGGCTAGAACGTGCCTTAGAAACATTATAAGAAGTGTCAAACAACAATTTACACCAAAACATGCTTTAAAACAATTAGAGAAAATGTGTTTTAAATAGCACAAATAAATTAGGGAACTACCAATAAGTTCCCAAGAGATTTCAAATGTGAAATACCGCTAATATTAGTAATACGCATTAAGCGGAATTAGCGTTTAAACCGAAAACGCACCTTAGAGCACAAAAATGTGCTTAAGGAAAAATGTGCTTTAAGCATGTATACATGGAACTAAAAGGATAATGAGCCTAAATACCAATAAGGAACAAGGTAACAACAACAACTGAAATGTTCATAGGAGCCATTGCATTATACAACAAAATTAAGTATACAAAGTCCACAGTAAAAGGTACTAAACTGTCGAAAGTCAAGGAGAAACCACTAAACGACTTGTTTAAATTGGAATGAGCAACATGCTATTCATGAAAATGTTTATAAAGGTTGTAAATATATTAAGGACACATTTAAACTAGCCAAAACAAATTGCATAATCAATGTGAACCGGAAGCACATAAAATGGTGTTTAAGGCATTTTTGGCTATGTAACATACCTAACACATGGTTTAAGTCCTTATGAACGAAATTAATTCATCAAATGTTACATAAATACAAGGTAAAAAAAGAAATCAGATCAAGGAGGTATAGGGCTGCCGACCTCAATGGTGACTCATTAAGGACAAAATGCTTTAATTTTTACTATTACAACAAACTAAGGACTTCTTTATTGCCAAATCATCTTGTCCCCTGAGGTGAATCATTAATCAGACACTTACCTGTCATATGAGAGCTCCCAAATCGTAGCTCTTCCTCTCTTTGAAGAAACAACCAAAAAAAACTCAATGTTTCTTATTTTGAGCCTTAAAAACACCTTGCCTTGTAGAAATATAACTTCTACGTCCTCACTCCAAATTACAAGCTGATAGCTCGTTGGAATCCTCTTTCAAGAGCTTTACAACCATAGTTCATGAGCCCCCAGATTCTCAGGGAAAAACCATGAAGAAGGCCTTTGATTCTCGAGGTAAAACATTGCCTTCTTGAAAAACTTCTTGTTCTGTGGTTTTGTTACAGCCGATTGGCATGGGATACTAACCCATCTTATCTTCATCTTGTTGTATAATTTTGGAGCCAATTTTCTCTAGCCAATTTCTGTCAAATTTCTAAGGAAATCAAGCTTAAATATTAAGCTAATGGTTAATATACAAGGTAAATCCTACAACTACCTATTTCAAGGTTCTAATTGTTGATCTATATATGATCTAACATATTGTTCATCTTATTATTTATTGCCGAAATTGTGTGATTATATTCAGTTTTAGCTTATTAAAAGTTAATGTTTATTAAAACTAAGAATAGATTTATACTCCTTATGATATAAGCTTCAATACAAGCTATCATAATATACAAAGAAAAATTCATAAACTATGGTTTATATTATGGCCGAAAATTATGGGTATTAATTGAGTTAGAAAAAAATATCTAACTTAGTTAAATTAAAGGAATTAGTATAATTAAGAGTAATATGTAAAATTTAAGAAGTTTTAGTACCTAATGGTGATTACCGAAAATATATGAGTCAATATAAAATTTTGAGAGTTTAGATGATGAGAAAATAATTGTAGAATTAAGTTTACAATTTATAAAGAGTTTATAAGTGTTATAAGGAATTTATAAGGTTTTTGGTGTATTTAAGGTTAATAAAAGATGGTATATATATACTAATAACATTAGATAATTAAATCTGGTGACTTAGAGATGTTTAAAATGATTTTTGATGTTCAAAATTCTGTAGGAAAATTAGTTACGAAAATTAGAAATTTATTTGAGTCAAATTGGTTAATAAATGAGTTAGGATAAAAGAAAAGACCACAAGGGTAAAATGGTAATTTCCCTGGTCAAACGTGGTCAAACTTGGTCAATGACAGTTTTAAAATGTTAAGAGGAGCTAGAATAAGATTTGTAGCAAAAGATTAGATATTAAAAGGATAAAGGAATAAAAAGTTAAGTTAAAAACTTTAGGGGTAATATTGTAAATTATGGAAGGTTAGGGGGTTGACCATAAAAGACTGGTCAACTTGGGTATATTTTGGTATTGACCAAAAGTATAAAAGAAATTAATTAAGTAAGACTTTGGAAGAAATTAGAAATAAAAAAATAATAACAAGTTTAGAACTTATTATGAGTAAAATAGAGATTATGAGAAAACTATGGGTAAGTAATGTAAATAACACATTTTTTTATGTGTTTAGAAGGTTAAGGAAATTAAATAAAGAATTTAGAAACAAGTTGTAAAAGAAACAGAGTTAAGACGGGGTTAAACGAGACCCGTATATAAATTAGGGTATACGAGGGGTATACCCGTAATTTAATAAGTATAGGAGAAATCAATACTTAAAGTATTTTTAATGAAAATACAAGTTTATTGGAAAAGGAAATAAATACGTATGATACGGAGTATCATACGGACGTATACGAATTTTTTGGTGTATATGAATAGTACTCATATACGTGAATAGTATACATATACATGAATAATAAATACGTATACATGAATAGTAAATACGTATACATGAATAGTAACAACATATATATGAATAGTCAAGTACGAGACGTATACGTGAATAGTAAAATACGTATACGTGAATAGTAAAATACATATATGTGAATAGTAAAATACGAATACATGAATAGTAAAATACGTATACGTGAATAGTAAAACATGATGAATAGTGAAAATACTAAAACCTAATACAAGGTCCGTATAAGTCTAAAGTTGTTAACAGTGCAACTAAATAACTGCTAACGACGTTCAGGGGCGGAGCCAGATATATAATTTGAGGGGGTCAAACACAGAATTATAAAAAATTAGGGGGGTTTTTACTAAATTTTTCAAAAAAAAAATTGCACTACAAATTTATGTAATTTAACAAAGTTATGGGGGTTTTGCTCCCTCCGGACAAAGCCTGCCTCCGCCACTGATGACGTTAGTATGTTAATGAATTGGAATTGAGCTTGAAAATGCTCCTAAATGAACGAACCCGTTTAACGGTATATATTATCCGGGTTAACCTAGGAAGCGGTTTAAGTTGAAAAGAGAACCAAATTAGTTCTAAGACACAGGATACTAATACTAGTTCTGGTTATAGATCTAGACAAGTCAGAGGCGTTCGGCGGATTAGGCGAACGAGGGATTAAGAGCTAGCCAGTCTCCGGTACGTATGATGTACGGTATGAGATTCTTGTAGCTTGTTTGCTAACGAGGTCTACCTCGGTTTGTGTGCTATGTGTTATTGTGATACGACCAAGCAAGATTAAACATGAAACCGATTTATTGTATTGTTATTGTGTGTCCACTGCACACTAACACGAATTGATTCAGAGCTTGTTCATTAACTATGTTTAGTAAACAATTGTATAAGGTTATAAATACTCCTTGTTATTAGTTGGTTAATACCGAGAGAGGTTTAACTAACAAATTGTCAATGAGACTTCAGCTAACTAGAACTTGGAGGAGAGGATCGGGACTGACTCCGGTCATGCATGTTTAGGTTAGGAGGTCGGCATCTGTATCAGATCTGTCTCCGCATATGGCTCGTCTACGACTTGTCGCCTAGGGTCGACAAACAGACCTGACCAGCTCGAGTGAACAGTTCGAGATGGGAGGCAAATTCAGGAGGCGCGGGAGGGTCAAGCCTACACCCCTCATAACTTAAGAATTAATGTTTATTAACCCAATGGAGCTAATAACTCAATGGCTAGGGTTACCTTAACCCGACAAAATAAACAATTCAATTAGAGAACAACCAGTTCTTTTAAGAGAACGGTTGACACTATAAGGTATAGTCAAACACGAGAACTAAACAATTCTCAGGCCTCAGGAGTTAGAAATCTAACTTACATCATTAATGGGCGTCCATTACGACGTTCGATTTATTTGAGCTGTGAATGTTTCACATAAATGTGTTGTTGTTATCGTACTTCTTATTATTATTTGTATGAATAAACAATTGCACGTGTATGACAAAGTAGTCATGTGTAACCCTGCTAGCTTGTGCAGGTAGGTGCTGAGCCATGTGCTGAGCCCCTTAGGGCCTGTGATTTAAACTTTGCAGGTAGGTACCAGACGAAGACTCAACCTGAGAGTAGGAGCGGGTAGAGTACTTCGGGTTGTTTTTACATTTGTTACACGAGTTGTGCATGTACTCGTTTAGTGTATTATTACTGAGATGTTAGTATGATGTATTAGGATAAGAGATACTCGGTATAAGTTGTGGTTTATGAATTGTAATGTTTTAGATGCTCGAGTAACTATCCGGTTAGTCAGACCGTGACTTGTTAAGAGAATAGGCCTAGTTAGTCACGTGGGTGACTAACGGCGGAAATACCAATTTAGTAGAACTTTTCCGCTGCATTGTTAATGTACGAGATGGACTTAGGGCGACAATCATTGTATTTGGAGATGGGGTGTTACAAAGAGTTTACTACTATTTACATTTCATATTCCTAGCTATCCCACAAGATCATTAGCTGCACGAGTGCAATACCATAACACTCAGTCATACAGAGTGCAGAGGCGTAAACGCTTGGCATTAAATCTCTTATGTGATAGGAATGAATATTTCTACCAGTCATCTCGTACTTACAACTCGATGTCATTGACTACTACTTCCTAATAACGGTCGCTTGTTGCGCACCATATTCTTACTTATTATACAACATTGTTTTTACTATCTCTGTTACTGTGGTTGCTCATCTTTACTCATTGCCATTGTGGTTGGCACCATTTCCTTATGGTGTGAATACACCGATGGTTTCTTATATCCGTGTGTATGTCGGTTGTTGTAGCATACCACAATGTTATTATCTTCCAAAGTGGAGATACTTTCATTTCCATTAGGTTTCATGTGTAGGTTAGCTCACCTCACATTACTTCCTTCTTCATGATATAATTTGCCAAATATCTTGGTTGATAAGCTCTTTTGAGCGTTGGTCATACGTGGTGTCCAATGTGCATTCACATGGATTGTTTCTGACAATTACTGTCTCCCCGTGCTGAGCATTGGTTATAGGCTCCAGTTAAGCGGTTTACTTTGTATATACATCACCGGGACATCCCAAGAAACTTCAAGGGTTTTTTGGTCCCGTCCTCTAATTGATGAGTACTCCATTACTGATAATAGAAGTTTTCGTTGAGGGGTTTGTAACACCCCTACCGATAATACCGTCATTACCATCCAATCTCCTTACACATCCAGATACAGGCAGCGGATACTTGCATGCACACGGTGGGTGATACAATGTCGTTAGTCACCCACGTGACTAACAAGGCTTGAAATACCCCAAACCCTAGTATGTTGTTTTAAACATTTAAATATGGTATATTAAGACTAAAAAGAGTCTTAGAAGCACTAGTAAGCAATTTAAACCATAGAAAACACAAATAAATACCTTAAGGTCAATAAAGGCTAAAATGTGCTCTAAGCTTGGGATAAGCTTGGTTAAGACCTAGTGAGCTTACCAAGACCTTATTTATATACCTATGGACATATTAAACCAATTACCAAAGAAAACCAAGCTTGAAAACAAGTTAAAATACAAAATGTGCTTTAAGGAGTCTTAAAGCACATTTTTGGAAAAATTGTCTTGTAAATGAGTTTTGAATGGCTAAATGTCCATCATTACTCTTTAATTAACATGTGTACTACATAGTATCACATTAGGAAGTCTAAATCAATGGGAAATCAAAAATTTCACAACTATGTGCCTTGTTTTTGTGAATAGTAACTAAAATAAGCAAGTTTATAACATAAGTCAAATAAGTAAGTTAATTGGTCAACAAAGATTAAAATACCCCTTAGTATAATATGGGGGCCGGTTTTCTTGGTGACTCACCACACTTAAACAAAAAATAAGTTAAGTAAAGTAATAAGTAAAGAGCACTATTTGCTTTACTACTTAAATATCCAAACTTGCAAACTTATCTTCATTCTCTCATTTATCTTGTTTTCCCACGCCTCCAACCTCTCTTCTTCCTTCCTCCATCGGTTTTGCTATAGTAACACACAACACCATCTTCAATCTCTTATATCTCCTAGCTCACTTTGCCAAATCAAAAACCAAGACCACCATTCTTCTAGTCTCATCAAGCTCTTCAACTTCATCCTTTCAAAATTCCAAGAGCTCCATTTCGGTGCCAAGAGGCCCAAGAGTTTTGAATCTCCATGGGAGGAGCTTGAGCTCATCTTTTCACATATTATTGTTCTCCTTTGCTTCTAGGTAAGGAAACTCAAAGAAAAACTCCACTTCCTTCATGTTTTTATGTTGTCCGAAAATCACCATTAATGGTGCCCTTACCTTGCTTTGTTTTAGCTTCATTTGAATCTTCCAAGGGCTAGGTGGAGTCCTCTCTTGCTACATATCCAAACTCTCTTTCATATCCAAGGTAAACAATCATCTAAATGTTCTAAGACAATATATATATATATATCTAGGGTTTACAATGAGATGAAGCTTAAAGCTTGTATACTCATTACATTGTTTGTATATTGTTTAGAAGTTGACAAGCAATCAAACATCCTTACCAATTTTAATCAAGGAAACAAGAAAGAAGTTTGTGAGGAAAAGAGGTAAATGTGCTAACCTAATGTAGTTTAATGTCTTAGGATAAATGAGCTTATATTGCTTATGAAAACTACCTAAGGAGCCAATGGTGAATGACTTAGTAAAATGTCCTCAAGGGGACTAGTAAAAAGGCATATGTGTTGTTGTGTGTATTTACAGGTCAAAGGCAAATATATTGTGGGAAATTCAGTGCTTATGGTTTATGCACTTTAAGGCCTAAGAGCCATGTTATTTAAGGGCCTAAGTGCCAAGCAATTTAAATAATGCACTATATTGTGATGTGGTGTAAGTTTGGTGAAGTTTTGTGTATAAGAATGCTCTTGATGGGTTTAAGTGTTCTTGAATGTTTAATGATGGGAACTGTGTTGTGTGTTGTGTGTAACAAGATGCTAGGAGAACCCATGTCAAAATTTAGATAATGTATAAGAAGTTTTAGGTGTTTAAAATGAGTTTTGATGAGTTAGGAAGTGTTTAGGGTGGTTAAGTGTTCTGCTAGGGAAAGAAATGTGCACTGAGGTATTCCAAGGTGTAAAAAAAAAAGACTTAAGCATTATTTTAGAGGATTTAGAATGCAAATGAGTGTGTTGGGATAGTTGGAGATCATGGTGAGATTGTGCTTAGGACTTGTGCAATGTTGGTGAATAAGGGAGGAGTGATGTGTTGCATGAAGGAGATATAAGCTTGTAGACATATTCAAGGAGTTTGGTTAGGAAGAAAAGATGCTTGGGAGATGATATTGTAGTAGTGAGGGAACATTTGGGACTAGTGGTAGTTATAGGTATAAAACACCACATGAAAACTTAGTGAAAAGTATTGCATGTGCCAACCTTTGTATAAGAAGTTGTGTAATGTTGAGGAGGTTTTTGATGAATGGTTTAAGGAGTTTAATGGAGGTCTTAAGGTGTGTTTGAAGTGCCCAAATGAGGTTAGAACATACTAGGATATATGAGGTGAAGTTTGGAGTTAAATGGGCAATTAAAAACAAGGGTCTGGAGTAGACCGACCTTGGGGACCGGACCTGCAAGGTCGGTCGAGCCCAGTTTACCCTGCGAGAAATGGTCTCTGGAATGGACCGACCTTGGGGACCGGACTTGCAAGGTCGGTCGGGCATGGATTTTTAGTACGGATTGAGTCTCTGGGATAGACCGACCTTGGGACCGAACTTACAAGGTCGGTCATGCCTAAATTTTTGTATGTAAGTGAGTCTCAGGAATAGACCGACCTTGTGGACCGAACTAGCAAGGTCGGTCGGAGTAGAATTTTTGACGGTAATGTGTTCTGGAATGGACCGATGTAACACCCCAACTACTAACAACACACTTAACAATACCTTGCAGCGGAAATCACAACTCACAACATAACTTATCTCCTAGGTGTTACACGCCGTTAGCCACCCACGTGGCTAACAAGGCTAACATACATACATTGTACCGGTCTGATGGACTATACTCCCGAGCAACTACACATAAATCCCGTTCCATGTCCAATAATCGTTATACACTTACATTACAACTGTACCGAGTATCTTCCAACTAACGCCGACACAACTTCGGTCTTACTACACCTACAATACATCCACAATCCTCATGACTACCACATACAAACAAATACCCCGTCCTACTCTCGAACGGCTTCCAGTTCCTGGTACCTGAAACAGGAAAGAGAGAGAAAGGGTGGCCCCTAAGGGGCTCAGCACCTTTGCTGGTATGGTAATCCCGCAGCCCGCATGCTACCGGGCCACGCACAACTAATTGTCGTCTTAGCATGCGTTTGATTTTATTTTAAACATACACAAACTACACACATACTTCATGCTTAAAAGCACACATCCATTAAAGGTATACAAACACAAGGTTAGCACACATACATAACAACACAATTCACTTATTAACACACACAAACTTATTTCCATTCTTCTTAGAGAATATAAACTTTACTTAGGGAGTGCCGGGGTGATATAAGCCCGAGCACAACATACATACATTTTCTTTACTTAGGTGTGGCGGCCTCATATAGGACCGATCACACCTTACACAATATTCCCCTAGCTCCAATAATGATGAGTTAGGTAAGCCTTGGTTAAGCTTGTGAGTGGTTGTAATTCAAGGAGGAAAAACAACCGTAAATAACAAAGAGGGAGTCGAAGCGAACTTAGGCATCGACACCCTACCAACATTATACATAATTTCCCTCCTAGCCCGATGTGGAGGTCGTGTAGGCAAGCTTTGGCTAAGCTAGTGGGAGGTCGAAATCCAATGAAGGGAAACAACCCTAACATAACAGGATGGGAGTTAATTCACATATATATATTAACTCCCAAACAACACGCGCGACCGGAACAACCGGATTCCTCTCCATACATAACATATACTTATTAGTTAAAGGTTCCCCTGTGGAACTTATCACATACATCCATCACATAGTATTACTAACTCGGTTAGACACATAAGGGGAGTAATATCCCTTTTATTAAACATGGATAACTGTATCCGATAACGACAACAACATACCAAACAAGTCACATACATCACACATAATCACAACATACACTAACGCACGGATAGCCGTAGTTAGAACGTTCCCACGGGTTGGGACGTTTATTCCGAATACCGATCTCTTATGTGAACCAAGGTCGGTTAACTATTATTTAACACATAACTAAGGTTAAGCGGTATCAGAATTAATTACGCCACAATAATGAATTACTGTAAACTCATTTCATGCTTTATCTTGCAAGGTGGCAACCACACAAAAACACATTGGCATACAAGCCGGTGTAATCCGGTAGGACACAGGTTGCAAGAAAACCATACCAGTCACCGAAGGTGCACTCTAGTGTGCCATCACATGTTTCTTGAAATCTTTGAACAACTGGGAACATTACAACTATCTTTATTAACATTGGGGTAACATAATAATTAACGACTAGTGCGCCCATGATTAACCCCGTTCGATAGTTTTATAACTTTACATTTTTATTACTACTTCTCACCACTCAATTACCATTGTACCTCACTAATTTATCCTTAACAACCTTATAACATCATCACATATCAATCCCCCATCATTGGGTATCATTTCCTACCCTTAAACAAAGTTTTTGCTCAAAATTACCCTATGTCCGATCTTGTGTCCGGGCTTTGAAGTTCGGACGCAAGTCGAGACTCAAATGGGTGAAAACTGACGAATGTCCGAACTTGTGTCCGAGCTTCGAAGTTCGGACACTAGTCGAAGCAAAATCCAAAGGAAATTTCCAACTGTCCGAACTTGTGTCCGAGCTTCTAAGTTCGGACACAAGTCGAGGCCAAAACTGAGGAAAACTTACAGGCGTCCAAACTTGTGTCCGGACATCGAAGGTCGGACCCAAGTCGAAACAGAATAGCCTGGGAAAAATTTTCGAGTGTCCGAACTTCCAAGTTCGGACGGAAGTTCGGACACCACTGAAACTTAGAAAAATTTTAAACGCGACGGGGTATGTCCGAACTTCCATGTCCGGACGGAAGTTCGGACGTACCCAAAAATTCAGCAAACAGAGGCAAATTCTACCCAGAATTGCACTTCTAATAAACCTACACTAACACCTTGTTTCACAAGCTACAAACAACCATTCTCTTCCACATTAAACATCCCAAATCAACACCTAAATTCTCTCATCCATAAGCCATCATCAAACACTCATTTCCCAACAAAATTTTGCCATAACCTCCCCATAAACCTTACACATTCATCCTCATCAATTATCATCCTTTTCATTCCTAAACAGCACATAACAATTCCTTAAATTCCATCAATAACAACTTATCAACCATAACTCCATAACCACAATATCAATCTCAAACTTAAAGCATTTGTCCCTTAAGGCCCTCAACTCAACATTAATTCACAACCTCTTCTAACATCAACTAAACACATTACAACATAGTTTTCAATCCATACATTTGGGTTCATTAATTTGTTTACCCATCCCAAACAACTTCAACAATTACAACAAGGTTTAAGGTAGTTTTCTTACCTTAATTTTACAAGTTTCCTCAATCCTCCTCTTGCTCCAAATCTTCTCCAAAAATCGGTTAAGAGGGTATGGAGTTTCCAAACTCCATCCCAACACCCAAGAACACAAAAACATGCTTAATTAATTATCTAAACCCTTGGAATATCCCAATTCACTAAAAGGGCTAGAACACAAAGTTAGGGTTTACCTTTGTGAAGCTTTTAAGAGGGATTTTCACCCTTGAATCAGGAGGGGAAACTTCTCCACCATTGAGGGACCAATTTGGAGCTCAAGAACAAGGAGAAAAACAAGGTGTCAAAAATGGTGAAAAATTGATTACACCAAGAGATGAAGAGGGAATTACTTTTTCTTGGAAATCTTTACCTTAGAAGGAAGAGGGGACTCCAAGCTTCTCATTGGTGCCATTTTCTCTTCAAATGGGGAAAACCCATGGAGGTCAACTTCATCCTTTTGGAATTTTGAAAGAGAGATGATGATAGAGGAAGATGAGAGGAAGAGAATATGTGATTTATTTTTGATTTGGAGCTCAAATGGAGCTTGGGGATGAATAAGAATGGAGGAAGCCATTGTTGGCTAGATGGAGAATTCCATCGGCAGAGAGGGAGGAAGGAGCCGGCTGGGAGAGGAAAGATAGGAAAGAGAATAGGAAAGAGAGAGGGAAAAAGAAAATAAAGGAGGAGAGAGAGTTGGGTGGGGTATTTGTGCCCCTTTATTATTTTGTCTCTCTCTTGACTTAATTAATTAGCTAACTAGTCATGTGAGGGTGGGCTGTTTACATAATTAAAACCGGCCCACTAATATAAACACGCTGGAGCGTTTTTCGTTTTTTAACAGAAAACGCTCGTTTATTCACCCGGTTTAGCACTATTCACTAACCGGGACCGTTTTCTGGAGTTTTCTCATTCCTTTAATTTTAATGGTTATTATACTCCCATTAATGTTTAATTATTGTTATAAAATCAACTATTATTTTTTTTACGGGGTCATTTAACTGTTTAAAATCACGTTTTCGGGTTTTCTCGAAGAACGTGTTTTAAGATTCTGTTAGCGTTTAAACGCATTATTTGAATCCGTTTTCTTCCGGGATTTTTCCCACATGTTCTTCATGTGTAATTAAGGTATAGAAATGTATTTATAACCCTTACGACGGTTATGTACTTCCTAAAATAGCTAAATATGTATTTTCACGTTTTGTGACTTTTACGCATTTTCTTTTTCTTTTTGGTTTTCATTTCTTCACCAATGATCTTAAGAACTTAATTAGCCTTAGAAAATTATAATTACATAATAAATAACACATTAAGGTTGGGGTATTTCAATCTACCCCCCTTAAAAGAACTTCGTCCTCGAAGTTCACACTTCCCACACATCATTGGTTAGAATACGGGGATTACTTGTAACATAAAACTTCCATAACAAACATACTTTTACATGACAACCTCGGACTTGATGGTCCGGGTAACACATCCACCTCCATACATATATAACATACTTACATAGTAACCTCGAACCCAATGGTCCGGGTACCTTGTCAACATTGTACTTACATAACAACCCTTAGACTCTTGGGTCTGGGTAACATAACAACATTTAGAAACTTAGGTCTTGATAACATAACAACCTGTAGACACATGGTCTAGGTAACATAACACTTTCGGAATTCTATCAACTTAGGACTCAAGGTCCGAAATAATAATTATTACACATACCACACAACATGTCATAGCATGTATATCAACCAGAAATTCCTTTTCCATCTCTTCATGAGTTCGAGACCCATGTAGAGTACATATACACTGTGATCCCGCAGAACCGGTCGCGATGGACACTCTGGTCCCCGTTCCTTTGGGAGATCAAAACAATTGCATACATCTTTAAAATATACTTCTCATGTCACCGGTCCTAAGACAAAGGCTCATACGTCCTCAGCTCGTGAGCAAGTAGTAGGAAAATACCCTCTATGAGGTTAAGTATCATGAAATCTTCTATTGGAAGGATACAAGTTGAAAATCCTCTACGAGGTCACATAAAGGTAGTCCTTCCTTTGAAAATACCACTAATGAATCTTAAAAATAATAATTGAAGTCTCGAAAATACCAATTGAAAATCTGAAACCACCATTTTAAAATTCTTTTGAAAACACCATACAACTCCAAGTCCAATTATTGTTAACTGCATCTTATTCTTGATGTGATTATTTCTGACCACTTATAGGGAGTTTCAAGAATCATCCAACCCTAATGTGATCAGCATCAGAGTTGAACTATCTTTCCACCCCAATTTGTGTTCGGCTTCCCTTGATCTCATGATAATCAAGTTTCACCTCCCACTTCATTTTCAAACAACAACTAATTCAAACATATGTCATCTTCTATCTTTTAATCCATCTAGTCGTAATCATTACATCTCCAAGGGATAGAACTCCGTCTATCAATCATTACCAAATTCGACTTAATCAAGTTACCTAGGGAATTTAATTCTCACTAGGTTCTATGTTGGTGTCATACCTCTTCATAAATCACAATACCGTATATATATATATACTACATTTATACATATTTTTTATCAAAATGCAATACACAATATTTCACTTGGTATCATATGAACATATACTGTCGGGGTTTTAGTTCCCCGGGAGTTTTTCTACTCCCTTACACTTATACTTTCATACATCTCTTAACAAAATAACACACTTATCACAATGGTATTCGCATCTTCAGTGCGCAATTACCACAATTAACCATGAGTGAATGCGTATGTTTATGTAACACACACACCAATCATCAAAACAAATCATTTTGTGCTATGCACACCATAGTTTACGTACGCTTGTACGGTAACAAACACTAAGTGGTTCTGCGCTCTACCCCCCTTAAAAGGGATTACGCCCATGTAATCAATCACTTAATCACTGGTTTATAACGGTCTACCGTCGTGAAGTGTTTTATCTCCACGCGGTTTATTATACAACATGTTCTGGTTTGAGGATCTTAGCCATATTGGCGGTTTAGTCCTTAACCAAGAATTCTCATTAGAGTTTATTTTAACTCTTAACTGGTTTCGATTCTGATCTGTGAGGTTTTTAGGCATCATTAATTGCCATTCACTCATGTTCACTATTCGCATCCAACACTTGAATCGCTGGCTCACTAGTTTCTGCTGCGCGACTCTTGATAATTTAGAGCTTAGCTTGCCCCATATATTATTCTTACCGTATTGTACATCCCCGATTACTACCTTTATCTTGGTAATAACGGTTACTCAACTGACGCGTGGTATCACTTACCATGAGCGAATTCGGTGAGTTACAAACTTTCTATTCATTTCCATGATAATTTACTGTATTCCACAATGATTTACTTGGTTTCTTCCGACTTACTGTTGGTTAAGTTTGAGCTACTACCTTTTGTGTAGTACTCTGTCGGTTACTTCCAACACTTGAGGTATACTCCATACCAATATTTAATAATTGTGTTACTGTAGTCACTTATGCCAATCGAGTACTCTTTGATTGGTACGACCGTGCTTCTCTTAGGCATCGGTCCTATCACACCATAAGTCTTTTCTTCTATAACATTTGACATTACCCAAACTTCCTAGCTATCTCACTCGATCATTACTGCGCAAGCGCAATACCAAAACACTCAGTCATACAGAGTGCAGAGGCGTAAACTCTCGACAGTAAATCTCTTATGCGATAGCAATAAGAATTCACACTGTTTTCCTTATCACATAGTATCGACTACTGGCTTATTGCCCAGTCTGTTTATCATCACTTACTTGTATGTTCATTGAGTTTCACTCATTACTGGTCTTATTTGCCATACAATTATTTAGCAACACTTATATAACGGTCGCTTACTGCGCACCGTGCTCTTACTCATTGTATAACATTAGTTTACATTGCATTCGCTATTATCTTAGCTTCCGTCATAACACTGTGTTTCTCCACTTGCTTGGCTGATTGCTGAATACTCTATTCTTCGAGTCCCTACGCTCCGTGAGCGTTGTTCACTACACATTTGGCATCCCACACCTATGGTGGTTGCTATTGACTTATCCCTCTTTCAGTCTCCACAACTGGTGCAACTCTTTTCGTAGTAACAACATGGTCATCTCTTAACATATTTCTAAAGCTTAGTTCACATAACTGCCGCTGTTGCGGTCTCACAGCATCAAGAGGTATCCCCACTCTTAAGGCAGTGGTTCGTTATCCGCTTTACTTACTTATATAACATAAACTTCCGTAATCAATAGAATTTACTTGTGGCTTATAAGCTCTATTGCCTCGAGCTCTGCTCATTGTAGGCTGTTCACACATATTTACTTCTCTGCATAATATTACATGGCTTATAGGTTGCATTGAGCTCCATGACAAGCTCGTTGTTCCTTTCATGGTATGCCCCTTCGAGGATGTCAGACTTTCTCCGGCGATTTATGTTTAAACTGGGTGTTAGTTTTAACCCTTGCGTTTCTGTCATGTTATTTTGTTCAACCACTGTTGATCCTAGCACCCTTTAAGGATAGTTCCTGGGTGTTACTAGATCATGTCATTACATCTGGCTTGCACTTATTGGTATGTGTATTTACTACTTCGCCCTGCGTTCTTGCTGGGTTGAATATTATCCTTAGTGAGATTGTTATCCTTCTGATAATCCAAGTATCTCTCCGGGAGTCTCTTCCCGGTCATTGCACATTAACATATCCATTGTAAGCATCTGCCTCACCATATGTAGGCTGGGTACTTACTCCAGCTATTATGTTCATCCATCCATTCCTTGAGACATATGCTATGTCTTTACTTACTAACCAGTGCACTTTGCACTTGTTCACCTTTAGACATTTCCTTAAAATGAACTTACTAATTCCTTTAGTCTTCCTTATCTTAGCTGGGTTCCTTCACTTCCACCATTCGATGGTAATCCATTGCTCTTGCTTGACTTTCACTTCGGTCCGTAGTATGGAGTCGACTATTTCCCGTGTTCCAGACTCCACTCGTATACATACATGGGGTATCCTACTGATACATTGCTACTTACCTGACTACCCCATAAGAAGGTTTGTCAGGCCCACAAGCTCCTAGCGGAGTGCGGTCGTCCCACATTACTGTTGGTACACTCGTAGTGTCCGTCACACGCCTAGGTGAAGTATTCCGTTGTTAACTCCCTTATATTATCCCGTGATAATATGCATTCTGTGCTTCCCGAACTTAATCCAGGGAAAGTTTATCCACCGTTGTATTATTATGAACTCAATCCATTCCTCGGGTCGTTACCCTTGGGTTTACCGGTTTCCATACGGTTATTCGAAAGTAAACTGAGGCCGGTGTAGGTCTTCTGGTCTGGTTTTAAAAGAAGAAGAATTTAAAATAGATTGGGTTTGAAAGAAAATTTGGTTTTGAAAACGGTTTTGAAAATGAATTTAAGTTGAAAGAAATATTTCTCCTGGTTCCACAATGTTTTCTTGTCTTAACCAAGTCTAGCTTCTTGCTGACTGGTGTACTTCCAATTACAGGGGTCAGGCTGTTAAGCCTTTCCTTGGTTATGATGTTCTCACTTAACTTCATGGTACTTTACTAAGTACTTGGTAGTTGTTACAAATTTCCCGCACAGCCTTGTTGTAGCAGCACTTGCCATGGCAAGTGCGCCATGCTAACTGGTTATCGGTTCAATACACACCGGTTGCGGTATCGGTTTCATCCGCACTGAAATCAGTGGCCTTGCTGGCCCTTTCTTGATCTTACAGTCTTAACAATAAATCCTCTGGTTACTTCTCACTGTCTTCACATGACAACCATTAACTAGGGTGTTTCCCATCCCGGGAGACCCCTTTTTACTTAGTATCATCCTCCTCGTACTACGTTGTAGTTCCTTAATCGGTTGGTATACCATTGGTGTATTAGTTAACATTGTAGTCCCGTAGACACTCGTCTCGGGTTCCACTACTTCAGTTCTCTACTGTTGCACGGTTAGTGCTTGCAAGCTGGTTGTCCTCGACTGCTTCGCATGTCGACCCAGGGTGTTGGAAATTCTATTCTCCTGTGCATAAGATTCTTCACTTTTCGCTAACAAGAGCGGTTAATATTGTTAAAATGGAGACCATCTTCGGGATCACACCTTTCGGGATCTACCGTATGACAGGTCCTCCGTACTTACAGGGGTAAATATCAACTGCCAGATCGGGTTTTTCCCGAGTAAGAGATGACCCTCATCTCTCTGGCGTTCTTTCCCGAGTTATAAAATAGGGTTTGTGGAGGGCGGGATGGATACTGTAGGTATCCAGTACACACTGGTATTTCCCTAACTAGCGTACTTCTCACGCTATCACTCAACCTTTAACCCAAAGTACTAAACTCTTAACTCGGTACTTCCTAAGCTCGGTATTTCAGTCATCAGAGCGATACTTCGCTCTGATACCACTTTTTGTAACACCCCAACTACTAACAACACACTTAACAATACCTTGCAGCGGAAATCACAACTCACAACATAACTTAACTCCTTGGTGTTACACGCCGTTAGCCACCCACGTGGCTAACAAGGCTAACATACATACATTGTACCGGTCTGATGGACTATACTCCCGAGCAACTACACATAAATCCCGTTCCATGTCCAATAATCGTTATACACTTACATTACAACTGTACCGAGTATCTTCCAACTAACGCCGACACAACTTCGGTCTTACTACACCTACAATACATCCACAATCCTCATGACTACCACATACAAACAACTACCCCGTCCTACTCTCGAACGGCTTCCAGTTCCTGGTACCTGAAACAGGAAAGAGAGAGAAAGGGTGGCCCCCAAGGGGCTCAGCACCTTTGCTGGTATGGTAATCCCGCAGCCCGCATGCTACCGGGCCACACACAACTAATTGTCGTCTTAGCATGCGTTTGACTTTATTTTAAACATACACAAACTACACACATACTTCATGCTTAAAGCACACATCCATTAAAGGTACACAAACACAAGGGTAGCACACATACATAACAACACACTTCACTTATTAACACACACAAACTTATTTCCGTTCTTCTTAGAGAATATAAACTTTACTTAGGGAGTGCCGGGGTGATATAAGCCAGAGCACAACATACATACGTTTTCTTTACTTTGGTGTGGCAGCCTCATATAGGACCGATCACACCTTACACAATTTCCCCCTAGCTCCAATAATGATGAGTTAGGTAAGCCTTGGTTAAGATTGTGGGTGGTTGTAATTCAAGGAGGAAAAACAACCGTAACATAACAAAGAGGGAGTCGAAACGAACTTAGGCATCGACACCCTACCAACATTATACATAATTTCCCTCCTAGCCCGATGTGGAGGTCGGGTAGGCAAGCTTTGGCTAAGCTAGTGGGAGGTCGAAATCCAATGAAGGAAAACAACCCTAACATAACAGGATGGGAGTTAATTCACATATATATATTAACTCCCAAACAACACGCGCGACCGGAACAACCGGATTCCTCTCCATACATAACATATACTTATTAGTTAAAGGTTCCCCTGTGGAACTTATCACATACATCCATCACATAGTATTACTAACTCGGTTAGACACATAAGGGGAGTAATATCCCTTTTTAACAAACATTGATAACTGTATCCGATAACGACAACAACATACCAAACAAGTCACATACATCACACATAATCACAACATACACTAACGCACGGATAACCGTAGTTAGAACGTTCCCACGGGTTGGGACGTTTATTCCGAATACCGATCTCTTATTTGAACCCAAGGTCGGTTAACTATTATTTAACACATAACTAAGGTTAAGCGGTATCGGAATTAATTACGCCACAATAATGAATTACTGTAAACTCATTTCATGCTTTATCTTGCAAGGTGGCAAACACACAGAAAACATATTGGCATACAAGCCGGTGTAATCCGGTAGGACACAGGTTGCAAGAAAACCATACCTGTCACCGAAGGTGCACTCTATTGTGCCATCACATGTTTTCTTGAAATCTTTGAACAACTGGGAATATTACAACTATCTTTATTAACATTGGGGTAACATAATAATTTAACGACTAGTGCGCCCATGATTAACCCCGTTCGATAGTTTTATAACTTTACATTTTTATTACTACTTCTCACCACTCAATTACCATTGTAACTCACTTAATTTATCCTTAACAACCTTATAACATCATCACATATCAATCCCCCATCATTGGGTATCATTTCCTACCCTTAAACAAAGTTTTTGCTCAAAATTACCCTATGTCCGAACTTGTGTCCGGGCTTTGAAGTTCGGACGCAAGTCGAGACTCAAATGGGTGAAAACTGACGAATGTCCGAACTTGTGTCCGAGCTTCGAAGTTCGGACACTAGTCGAAGCAAAATCCAAAGGAAATTTTCAACTGTCCGAACTTGTGTCCGAGCTTCTAAGTTCGGGCACAAGTCGAGGCCAAAACTGAGGAAAACTTATAGGCGTCCGAACTTGTGTCCGGACATCGAAGGTCGGACACAAGTCGAAACAGAATAGCCTGGGAAAAATTTTCGAGTGTCCGAACTTCCAAGTTCGGACGGAAGTTCGGACACCACTGAAACTCATAAAAATTTTAAACGCGACGGGGTATGTCCGAACTTCCAAGTCCGGACGGAAGTTCGGACGTACCCAAAAATTCAGCAAACAGAGGCAAATTCTACCCAGAATTGCAATTCTAATAAACCTACACTAACACCTTGTTTCACAAGCTACAAACAACATTCTCTTCCTCATTAAACATCCCAAATCAACACCTAAATCTCTCATCCATAAGCCATCATCAAACACTCATTTCCCAACAAAATTTTGCCATAACCTCCCCATAAACCTTACACATTCATCCTCATCAATTATCATCCTTTTCATTCCTAAACAGCACATAACAATTCCTTAATTCCATCAACAACAACTTATCAACCATAACTCCATAACCACAATATCAATCTCAAACTTAAAGCATTTGTTCCTTAAGGCCCTCAACTCAACATTAATTCACAACCTCTTCTAACATCAACTAAACACATTACAACATAGTTTTCAATCCATACATTTGGGTTTATTAATTTTTTACCCATCCCAAACAACTTCAACAATTACAACAAGGTTTAAGGTAGTTTTCTTACCTTAATTTTACAAGTTTCCTCAATCCTCCTCTTGCTCCAAATCTTCTCCAAAAATCGGTTAAGAGGGTATGGAGTTTCCAAACTCCATCCCAACACCCAAGAACACAAAAACATGCTTAATTAATTATCTAAACCCTTGGAATATCCCAATTCACTAAAAGGGCTAGAACACAAAGTTAGGGTTTACCTTTGTGAAGCTTTTAAGAGGGATTTTTACCCTTGAATCAAGAGGGGAAACTTCTCCACCATTGAAGGACCAATTTGGAGCTCAAGAACAAGGAGAAAAACAAGGTGTCAAAAATGGTGAAAAATTGATTACACCAAGAGATTAAGAGGGAATGACTTTTTCTTGGAAATCTTTACCTTAGAAGGAAGAGGGGAGTCCAAGCTTCTCATTGGTGCCATTTTCTCTTCAAATGGGGAAAACCCATGGAGGTCAACTTCATCCTTTGGAATTTTGAAAAGAGAGGATGATAGAGGAAGATGAGAGGAAGGAGAATATGTGATTTATTTTTGATTTGGAGCTCAAATGGAGCTTGGGGATGAAGAAGAATGGAGGAAGCCATTGTTGGCAAGATGGAGAATTCCATCGGCAGAGAGGGAGGAAGGAGCCGGCTGGGAGAGGAAAGAGAATAGGAAAGAGAGAGGGAAAAAGAAAATAAAAGGAGGAGAGAGGGTTAGGTGGGGTATTTGTGCCCTTTATTATTTTGTCTCTCTCTTGACTTAATTAATTAGCTAACTAGTCATGTGAGGGTGGGCTGTTTACATAATTAAAACCGGCCCACTAATATAAACACGCTGGAGCGTTTTTCGTTTTTTAACAGAAAACGCTCGTTTATTCACCCGGTTTAGCACTATTCACTAACCGGGACCGTTTTCCGGAATTTTCTCATTCCTTTAATTTTAATGGTTATTATACTCCCATTAATGTTTAAGTATTGTTATAAAATCAACTATTATTTTTTTACGGGGTCATTTAACTGTTTAAAATCACGTTTTCGGGTTTCCTCGAAGAACGTGTTTTAAGATTCTGTTAGCGTTTAAACGCATTATTTGAATCCGTTTTCTTCCGGGATTTTCCCACATGTTCTTAATGTGTAATTAAGGTATAGAAATGTATTTATAACCCTTACGAAGGTTATGTACTTCCTAAAATAGCTAAATACGTATTTTCGCGTTTTGTGACTTTTACGCATTTTCTTTTTCTTTTTGGTTTTCATTTCTTCACCAATGATCTTAAGGACTTAATTAGACTTAGAAAATTATAATTACTTAATTAAATAACACATTAAGGTTTGGGGTATTTCAACCGACCTTGTGTAAGGTCGGTCGGTAAGGTCGGTCGGACCAAAACTTGTAAAAAAAAACAAAAAAACAAACAAAGTGTGGCTTAAGTAGTTAACCCTAGGGGGTATAATGTATGTAATCACGGATAAGTTTGGGCATTAAAACATGTCATATAACCATGTAAAATGCTTAGTTAAATTCAAAGTTAAGCAAGTAAATTGACCGACGTTATTAATCAAGTATAGGAGTGACCTACGGTGGAAACCAGTCGAAGTAAGGACCGAGGTATGGTTTTCTTGCAGTCTGTTGCCTACCGGTTTACACCGGCTTATGTGTTGTTTGTTTTTCTGTTTGTTTATGACCTTGTAAGACTTAAGTCATGTAACGAGTTTACAGTTGTTCATATTATTGTATTGTTGAAGTGTGACTCATACCCCATGTGTGTGACTAACAAGACTTAACCACATGTTGTGATTTGTTATTGAGTTCCAACAGTGAACTTCTAACGAGTGTTAACTGGGGGTGAGGAATCCGGTTGTCCGGTCGCGGTGTGTAAGTATAAGAGTAGATATCTGTATCAGATTCGACTCTTATGATGTTAAGATTGTTCTCCTTTATTTGGCGTTCGATCTCCCGCTAGCTTCCTCCAAAGCTTACCTATTCTGACTTATGATCGGTTTAGTGGGAACATGTGTTTGTGTGGTGTGTTCGGGTCACAATATCCGAACCATCTGTGACTTAAGTTACTCGTTCAGCTAACAAAACGGTAACGAGTGTGTGTAACAAGCTTAACATGAGGGTGAACCATTCTCTAGGCTTCTTATGTTGATTAACCTTCTTGTTTGTTGTTGTGGAAAGTGTACTCACTATGTATGTGATGTTGTGCTATGCAATATATTGCTATGCCATATGTATATATTATATGTTAAAGTGAATGCCATGTCATCATGACAATTAGTTGCGCGTATCCCGGTAGCCGATGGGCTGCGCGTTAACCATACCAGCCAAGGGTTGCTGACCCCCTCCGGGGGCTCCATATTTATACTGCAGGATGAGGATCGAGGAAGCAGATTGGTTGTAGATCAAGGTTATGACATACTTTTGATTATTTTGGACGGTAGGCCCGGGATGCGCCTGTGCTCCCGTGGCGTTATATTTTGGTACCGTTTGTTTTACAGTGATGGTCATTTATAGTTGACAGTGGAGTTAATGTGTACAATTTACAGTGACGGTTTGTATTAAATACTCGGTATGTTGGTTATGTATATATGGTTGTTGTTACCTAATGCTCGGGAGTCTGATCATCAGACCGGTACACTTGTATTTATTCTGCCTAGTTAACCACGTGGGTGGTTAACGGCGTTGTAGCACCGAATCGTTTAGTTATTGTTTAGTTGTTTTTCCGCTACGTTTTCAGTTATTGTTAAGTGATTAGTAGGGGTGTTACAAAAAGTGGTATCAGAGCGAAGTATCGCTCTGATGACTAGAATACCGAGTTTAGGAATATACCGAGTTAGGAAACCTAACCACAATTACCTAAGTGAGCAGTTGTGTGAAGGTTAACCACTAACTAAGTGTGGAGATACCTTGTTGTCGGGAAGATGTTACAATCGTTGGAACCAATAAGTGTGCAAGCACAATGCTAATGAATGTACGTGTGAATTCTGATGTCAGGTAGACCACGAGGTCGAGGTCGCGGGCGCGGCATTGGTGATACTGGGAACCAGGGAGAGAACCCTACGACACAAGTCATGGCCGATGCTTTAGCGGCCGCCGTAGCCCAGATGGTCCCACAGTTAGTGGCTGCGATTCAGCAAAGGCAACAGCCCGAAGTTCAACCACCACCGCCACCGCCACGAGAGACCAACTGGGTCAAGGCGTTGGCAGATTTAAGAGCCCCGTCGTTTCATGGGGAGACTGACCCTCGTAAGCTGGAGGAGTACATCTCCGAGTTGGAGACCGCCTACGAGACCTTGGATGTTCCTGCTGGAGCCAAGGTCCGTCTTGCTGCTTACTACCTAAAGGGTTCGGCACAAAGTTGGTGGAAGAGATGGAGCTTATGGAGAGGATGGCGGATCCTGTTTGGTTGGAGAGAGTATACGGCTCTGCTGTGAGCCAAGTATTATCCTGTGCATGTGCAAGAGGCTAAGCGCCTAGAGCTGGATAGTCTGAGGCAGGGGGATAAGATGTCAGTCGATGACTACTACACTGCCTTCACCGGCCTTATCCACCTGTTACCGGACCTGGGATACTCGAACGGGTGCTGGTGTAAACCGTTTCTACAACGATCTCAGCCACCGTCTTCGCTATGGGATGGGGCCAGCTGAGTATACTACCTTGCAGGAGTGCTATCATGCCGCTGCTAAGGTTGAGATTACCGTCTGACTGAGAGACGAGGAGAATGCGCACAAGCGCAAGGCCACGAGCGAGGGCCAGAGTCCGCAGGGGTACGGGGGAGGAAAGAAGAAGAAGAAGCCTTACCCCCAACCCCAGAAGAGTCAGCACCAGGGTGACAAGGGCCAAGCCCAGACCACCAAATTGAGGAGCCACTGAAGCTCACATACGCATATGCGGCGAAACCCCTACGCTCCTACCCGCCTAAGGGTAATTATTTAATCATGTGTGTCAAGTTAAAGTGTATGTTGTTAAGTTATGAGATAAGTAATGATTGTGTACTGTGATAGCATCCAGCGCGGGTTCTGGACCGGAGCGCCACTACTACTGTAAGTGGTGTAACGGAGACCACCCCGGTAAAGACTACAAAAGAAAATCACGTGCAGTGTCGCTACTGCGAGAAGTGGGGTCACCGTGACTATGAGTGTTATCGGAACCCCAACAGCAGAGTCAACAAGCCCAAGGGGCAGTGGAAGGGTACGGGCCACAGCGACCACATCGATGGCCCGAAGTCGGCTAACCAGCCACCCACAGATCAGAGGAACACAGATTCCCAGAAGGGGAAAGGGTCGGGACTTAGCAAGGCCGCCCTGAATGTGGTGGACCGGTCCGAGGCGCCAGGGCCCTCTACTAGACCAGGTACCGCCTAAAACTGTTGAGTGAAATAAGTGATTGCATACCGCATTTCATGCATGTGTGTTAGTGAGTCCAAGTGTACTACCATGTGAATAAAGAATTAAAGTATAATGTGAAAGTCACCTAAATAGGTAATTTGGAAATCTAGGAACCTTCAATATTTGTTATCCAATCCCACCCACCCAAACCTGAAGAAAACCACCATCAACATCACCGACTTTCCAATGGAGCAATGTCAGGTCATCCAACCAGGTATGATACTCTTAAATGGATACCTGACACCAGAAGCACAATCCACATCATCAGACGATGCAATGAACTGGGAGCAGCACCAGGAGGTTTCTACACACCCGAATACCCGAACGGATCAACGATGAAATTGAAGATGATGTGCATGGGTAAGGACTGGAATCCTTACACCTGGACATATCAAGAAGTGCGAGCTGAAGATGGAGCAACGGTACCGATGATACCTGAGGAGTTCCTAGCGGTCGTTAACCACGCCGTGGGAATTGCTCAGAAAGTTGAATCAGACTCAATACCAAGTGTTAAGGTGGATTTATGTATTGTGAACTTCTACCAGAAAGGTGGACGGTTGGGGTTACACCAAGATAAGGACGAGTCACCTGAGTCTCTAAGTAAGGGAGTACCCGTAGTGTCTTGGTCCATTGGTGATACCACAGTGTTTATATATGGCGAGCAGAAGCGTGCTGATCTCGCAAAGAAGTTAGTGTTGAAATCAGGAGATGTGCTAATCATGGGTGGGCAGTCAAGGATGTTATATCATGGCATCAGGAAGATCAAACTGAATACCGCACCATCGGCAGTGATCAATGCCACACACATGAAACCCGGACGTTTGAATTTGACCTTCAGACAGTTTAAAGCCTTGTATAATTATGTAATGTGTAAGCCAGTTGTATATTAAGAATGCTATATCTAGCTAAGTTTACAATGTAATCGACTTGTGATGTGAAGGGAGTGGTAATCAATAAAGTGGAGTTGTTCGAAGTATATCAACCGTGTTGTTACCAAATACTTATAAGTTGCCAATGAATTAGGCTGTGCACTCGGAACGGGAGGTATACTGGGCGTTTGTAATGAGGCAGAAGCCGGCAAGAGCGGCACAATCCTCACCGGTACCTTTTCAGTCAATGGAGTGGACGCTTCGATCTTGTTCGACTCCGGAGCCTCACATACATTTATCTCGCTAACTTTTGTGAAGAGGCAGGGGTTAGACGGTGAAGAGATGCCAGACTTCCTAGTCACTCTCCCGTCGAAAAGAGCGGATCAGGTGTACCCGCTATCACCGAGATGCTATTGTACGAATTCATGGTGAAGAGTTTCCGATCGACTTAATAGAGTTCGACGGACTTGGTTTTGATGTGATTGTCAGGATGAACTGGTTGGAGCGGTACAAGGGCAGAATCCAGTGTGTGCCGAGCATCGTCTGCTTCTTCGGAGTCCGTCTGGGGTTACAATATCTTACCGCCAGAGGCCCAAGGAGCCTTCGACTCAGATCATCACCGCCATGGCTATGTATCGTGAACTACGACAAGGGAATGATGTATACCTCTTCTATGTTCAACACATAGAGAGAGACCCGGAGTTTAGCCCAGATGTGCTGGTAGTATCGGAGTTTCCTGATGTATTTCCTAAGGAACTGTCGGGCATGCCGCCAACACGGGAGTTGAGTTTGAGATTGATTTGGTTCTGGGCACCGGACCAATTACGAAGGCGCCCTATCGTATGGCTCAGCAGAAATGACAGAGCTCAGGGAGCAGCTGAGAGACCTACTCGACAAGGGATTTATCCGCCCTAGCGTTTCACCATGGGAGCACCGGTCCTCTTCGTGAAGGAGAAGGATTGTAGCCTCCGCCTTTGTATTGATTATCATGAGCTTAATGCAGTTACGGTGAAGAACCGTTATCCTTTACCACGCATTGACGACTTATTTGATCAGTTGAGAGGAGCATCAGTGTTCTCCAAGATAGATTTACGATCCGGATACCATCAGATTGCCATCTGTGAGTGTGACATAGAGAAGACCGCTTTCAGAACCAGATATGGACACTATGAATTTACGGTTATGCCGTTTGGTTTATCCAATGCACCAGCCAAGTTCATGGACTTAATGAACCGCTTGTTCCAAGATCAATTGGACAAGTTAGTGGTAGTCTTCATCGACGATATTCTTGTGTACTCGAAATCGAGAGGTGAGCATGAAAGCCACCTGAGAAATGTGTTACAAACATTGAGAAAGAATCAGTTGTATGCTAAGTTTTCAAAGTGTGAGTTTTGGTTGAACCAAGTATCCTTTCTTGGTCATGTGATTTCTGAGGCCGGGATCACTGTTGATCCGGCAAAGATAGATGCAGTGGCACCTGGCCTAGGCCGAAGATAGTTACCGACATCCGGAGCTTCCTCGGTCTGGCAGGTTATTATAGGAGGTTTGTGAAGGACTTCTCCAGTGTCTCGAAGCCGATGACTTCCTAGATGAAGAAGGATGCACCATTCGAGTGGACAGTCGACTGTGAGAGTTCTTTCTAGAGTCTCAAGGATGCTCTGACATCTGCACCAGTCCTGACTATACCAGACGGTCCAGATGGTTTTGAGGTCTATTGCGATGCATCAGGCAGAGGTATGGGTTGTGTACTGATGCAACACGGGAAGGTCGTAGCATACGCCTCCCAACAGCTGAAGAAGCATGAAGAGAACTCCCCTACCCACGATTTAGAACTGTGTGCCATTGTCTTCGCATTGAAGATATGGCGACATTATTTGTATGGGGTAAGTGTGACAATTTATTCTGACCACAAAAGTTTAAAGTACTTGTTCACTCAGAAGGAGTTGAACATGAAACAAAGAAGGTGGGTCGAGTTTCTAAACGATTATGACATCAATCTATAGTATAAAGAGAGGTAAGGCAAATGTGGTAGCTGACACATGAGTCGCCGAGTTCACTCTCAATTCGCTAGTCTCTCATACTATCTTGGTTGAAGAGGTGCGGAGTGCTCAGATGATGGATCAGTATATGTTAGAGATTAGACAGAAGCTTATTGATGGCACATTCGAGGGTCAGAAGTACGACTTCCGACTCCACGATGATGACCTAATTTGGCTCAATGGCCGACTGTGTATTCCAAGGAGTAGCGCTGAACTGAAGGAGCGCATACTGAGTGAATCCCACTGTTCTACGACTTTGATTCACCCCGGAGCTTCAAGATGTATAAGGGTATGGAACGGTATTTTTGGTGGGCTGGAATGGAATGAAGAAAGATGTGAATGATTATGTGTTGAGGTGTCTCACTTGTCAGAAGGTCAAGTTTGAGCACCGACGGCCTGGTGGTATGGTACAGCCAATGCCAGTGCCTGAGTGGAAGTTCCATGACATTTCTATGGACTTCGTAGTAGGGCTTCGCCTACAAGGGGAGGTCTGAATATGATTTGGGTGTTGTTGACCGACTGATCAAGGTGGCTCGATTAATACCGATGAAGGACACCTGGAAAGTGGCAAAACTAGCAGAGCTTCTTCGACAGAGAGATTGTAAGACATCATGGGTACTGAAAACAATTGTGTCTGACAGGGATACCAGATTCCTCTCAAGGTATTGGAAATCCACAGGGGAAGCGCTTGGTACCGAGCTGAAGCTAAGTACAGCATTCCACCCACAGACTGATGGTCAGAGTGAGCGCTCAATCCAGACACTTGAGGATATGTTACATGCATGTGCACTTGATTTTCAGACCAGCTGGATTGATAAGTTACATCTGATCGAGTTTAGTTACAACAATAGTTACCATGCTTCGATAAAGATGTCTCCCTTCTAGGCTTTGTACGGTAGACCATGCCGCACGCCATTATGCTGGGATGAGTCGAGTGAGACGGTCATTATAGGACCAGAGTATCTGGAGCAAGTTCAAGCGGAAGTACGACAGATCCGGGCTAACATGAAGTCAGCTCAGGATAGGCAGAAATCATACGCCGATGTGCGCAGACGTGACCTGGAGTTTGCCGTGGGAGATCAGGTATTTCTTAGAGTATCCCCCATGAAGGGAGTGTTTCGTTTTGGCCAGAAAGGCAAGTTGAGCCCAAAATATGTGGGGCCTTATGTTGTGACGGAGTGGATCGGCCCGGTAGCTTATAGACTTGATTTACCCGCCGAGCTGGGCAAGGTACATGATGTATTTCATGTGTCCCAGTTGAAGAAATATATGTCTCATCCGTCTCATGTACTTCAGCCTGAAAGGCTAACCTTAGAGCCGACCATGCGATTAGTGGAGACTCCGGTACGGATTCTGGATACTAAGACTCGAGACACTCGCCATAAGTCTGTGAGACTGGCGTGAAGGTCCTCTGGTATAACCAGGACATCGAGGAGGCCACTTGGGAGCTGGAAGATAAGATGAAGGTGAAAGTACCCGTCATGTTTACTTCTTAGTATTTATGTGTATAGGGTACGGGCGTACCCCTTTTAAGGGGGGTAGAGCCCATTCCGGTTATGTGTGTACGACGTGTATTTAAATACATCGTCTATGTTATGTTTTATGTTACAGACCGTTGTGTCTGAATGATGTTGTTGTATGGACCTTGTGTCCAATGTTATGTAAGTATGTTGTTAATGTTGTTATGGAGATATTGTTTTATGAGAATTCCCGTGTCGTTTTCTAATATAAGGATATGTGGAAGTATGAACTTTGGGGACAAAGTTCTTTTAAGGGGGGTAGATGGAAATACCCCAAACCCTAGTATGTTGTTTTTTAAACATTTAAATATGGTTATTAAGACTAAAAAGAGTCTTAGAAGCACTAGTAAGCAATTTAAACCATAGAAAACACAAATAAATACCTTAAGGTCAATAAAGGCTAAAATGTGCTCTAAGCTTGGGATAAGATTGGTTAAGACCTAGTGAGCTTACCAAGACCTTATTTATATACTAATGGACATATTAATCCAATTACCAAAGAAAACCAAGCTTGAAAACAAGTTAAAATACAAAATGTGCTTTAAGGAGTCTTAAAGCACATTTTTGGAAAAATTGTCTTGTAAATGAGTTTTGAATGGCTAAATGTCCATCATTACTCCTAATTAACATGTGTACTACTTAGTATCACATTAGGAAGTCTAAATCAATGGGAAATCAAAATTTCACAACTATGTGCCTTGTTTTTATGAATAGTAACTAAAATAAGCAAGTTTATAACATAAGTCAAATAAGTAAGTTAATTGGTCAACAAAGACTAAAATACCCCTTAGTATAATATGGGGGCTGGTTTTCTTGGTGACTCACCCCACACTTAAACAAAAAATAAGTTAAGTAAAGTAATAAAGTAAAGAGCACTATTTGCTTTACTACTTAAATATCCAAACTTGCAAACATATCTCATTCTCTCATTTCTCTGGATTTCCCACGCCTCCAACCTCTCTTCTTCCTTCCTCCATCGGTTTTGCTATAGTACCACACATAACACCCTCTTCAATCTCTTATATCTCCTAGCTCACTTTGCCAAATCAAAAACCAAGACCACCATTCTTCTATTCTCATCAAGCTCTTCAACTTCATCCTTACAAAATTCCAAGAGCTCCATTTCGGTGCCAAGAGGAATCTCCATGGAGGAGCTTGAGCTCATCTTTCACATATTATTGTTCTCCTTTGCTTCTAGGTAAGGAAACTCAAAGAAAAACTCCACTCCTTCATGTTTTATGTTGTCTGAAAATCACCATTAATGGTGCCCTTACCTTGCTTTGTTTTAGCTTCATTTGAATCTTCCAAGGGCTTGGTGGAGTCCTCTCTTGCTACATATCCAACTCTCTTTCATATCCAAGGTAAAACAATCATCTAAATGTTCTAAGACAATATATATCTAGGGTTTACAATGAGATGAAGCTTAAAGCTTGTATACTCATTACATTGTTTGTATATTGTTTAGAAGTTGACAAGCAATCAAACATCCTTACCGATTTTAATCAAGGAAACAAGAAAGAAGTTTGTGAGGAAAAGAGGTAAATGTGCTAACCTAATGTAGTTAATGTCTTAGGATAAATGAGCTATATTGCTTATGAAAACTACCTAAGGAGCCAATGGTGAATGACTTAGTAAAATGTCCTCAAGGAGACTAGTAAAAAGGCATATGTGTTGTTGTGTGTATTTGCTGGTCAAAGGCAATATATTTGTGGGAAATTCAGTGCTTATGGTTTATGCACTTTAAGGGCCTAAGAGCCATGTTATTTAAGGGCCTAAGTGCCAAGCAATTTAAATAATGCACTATATTGTGATGTGGTGTAAGTTTGGTGAAGTTTTGTGTATAAGAATGCTCTTGATGGGTTTAAGTGTTCTTGAAGTTTAATGATGGGAACTTTGTGTTTCGGTTGTAACAAGGTGCTAGGAGAACCCATGTCGAAATTTAGATAATGTATAAGAAGTTTTAGGTGTTTAAAATGAGTTTTGATGAGTTAGGAAGTGTTTAGGGTGGTTAAGTGTTCTGCTAGGGAAAGAAATGTGCACTAGGTATTCCAAGGTGTAAAAAAAAAGACTTAAGCATTATTTTAGAGGATTTAGAATGCAAATGAGTGTTTTGGGATAGTGGAGATCATGGTGAGATTGTGCTTAGGACTTGTGCAATGTTGGTGCATAAGGGAGGAGTGATGTGTGCATAAAGGAGCTATAACTTGTAGACATATTCAAGGAGTGTGGTTAGGAAGAAAAATGCTTGGGAGATGATATGAGTAGGGTGAGGGAACAATTGGGACTAGTGGTAGTGTAACACCCCAACCACAACACACACTTTATAACCATCTGCAGCGGAAAACATAAACCAACACAACACTTAATCCATTGGTGTTACACGCCGTTAACCACCTACGTGGCTAACAAGGCTAACACATACACATTGTATCGGTCTGATGGACTAGATTCCCGAGCAACTACATAATACAATCCTTATTCCATTTCCAACCAACCTATTTTACAACATACATCCCCCACCGTACGAGTATTCATTAACCAATGCCGATAACAAATTCGGTCTTACTACAACCTATAATACATACACCCATTAAAAAGCTACCCATGTATAAACAACCACCCGTCCTACTCTCGAACGGCTTCCAGCTCCTTGTACCTGAAATAGAAAAGGAAGAAAAGGGTGGCCCCCAAGGGGCTCAGCACCTTTGCTGGTATGGTAATCCCGCAGCCCGCATGCTACCGGGCCACGCACAACTAATTGTCGTCTTAGCATGCAGTTGATTATATTTAAATCACGCATGTAAACCATAAACACACAACACATTGCATACTCCCAACTATAGGGCTCAACAATACAACACATCCACACATCCACACATAACAAACCATCCATTATACCTTTAACCTTAAAGTGGCTCTCCTCTAAACGGAGATACTTCCTTAATAGACGACACTTACCCATTAATCGGGTTATTCTTAGACACTTTTATTTAAACTATGTTTCATATCCATGACCACATATTCCATAATTTACAACCTATAGCACCGCATCGCTATAGCGATTGCAGAGTACAACACAACACATAACATAACGGGTACGGTCCTCTTAGGAACCGTCCCTACCATAATTAGTTTACTGTAGAGCCTAGAGAATATTGTCAAACTCATGATAAGCTCGTTACATACCTTGTTACCGTCCTGTTATATGGAACGGTTAACTTAAACCCCAAGGTGTGTCGGATATAGTCATCCAAGCACACCGAACCACCATTGTATGCCCCAGTAAACCGACGTGAGTCAGTAATATAGCTTTGGTTAAGCTAAAGGGAAGGTTGGAAACCCAATGAGTAAACAACCAAACATACACCAAGAGAGTCGAACCGGGTATGACATCGACTCCCGTCCATCACACGCGTGGCCGGAACATGACCGGTCTCCTCACCCCCCATTAGTACACAAAACTTATAATTAAGTAATTAGAGCTCCTTTATGGAACCTATCACATCCACACACCATACGGTATCAACCGAGTTAAACACGCAAGGGAGGTTCACACACTTGCAAACAATAACCATACACAACTAACTCACGCATAGCCGTGGTTAGAACGTTCCCAAGGTTTGGGTCGTTAAATCCGTATACCGATAACTCATGTGTCCCTAGATTTAGTTAGCTAAGGTTTAACACTTATTGAGGTTAAACGGTATCGGGACCAATTGCGCCACATAAATGAATTACTATAAACTCATTCCATGTTTTATCTTACAAGGTGGCAAACACTCAGAAAAACACATTGGCATTCAAGCCGGTGTAATCCGGTAGGACACAGGTTGCAAGAAAACCATACCTGTCTCCGGAGTCCACTCCACCATGTCCACTTACGTTCCTCGAACAATTCTCGAACAACTGGTACATTAAAGTTGTTTTCATTAACATTTGGGGTAACATGTTTGTGTAACGTCGAATGACCGTAGTTATCCCCGTTAACTAGTTAAATGACTTAACATTTTTAACTTGATTTACTCTCACATTTTATTCCAACTTCCCACCCACCAAATTGTCATTATAACTCACCAACATGTCCTTAATAACCTTACAACATCATTATCCATCAATCCCCATCATTAGACACCATTTTCCAACCTTAAACAACAATTTAGAGTGGTCCGGGACTTGGTCCTTACCCTAAGTCCCGGACCAACACTTACAAACATTCTTCGGCGTATTTCATATTGTGGTCCGGGACCTTGTACTCACCCCAAGTCCCGGACCAAGCCAGTACTCCACTCTCGACCTGTTTTTGGTATATGGTCCTGGACTTGAACCATAACCTAAGTTCCGGACCAAACCTACAGAATTGTTAAAATGTCATTTTTCAATGGTTGTTACCTTAGTTCTCCACCTCCATTAATTGTATAAACTTACCAAATGATCTTAGGTATATTCTAATGCCAAAATATCATCTTAAACATCCCTAGTTTCATGTTCAACTTGTTACTCAATTTCCTTATATATTCACCAACATTACCTAAACCTTAAACCAATTTCTCCAAGACTTGAACACATCCTAAGAACACCCATTAGATTTCTAAAACTTCCAAGATAATGCCTAAGTCCTTGTAGCACCTTAGAACACCTTAATGCATGTTTTCTTCCTTAGCAAAACATTTACCCATTCCTTACATTTCCTAGTTCACCAAAGTTCACTTAAACACTTAAGACTCCTTATTCATTTTACAAATTTTCGCCATAGGTTTCTCTTAGCATATCATCATTCCAAAACTCATAGTTTCACCCTTAAACATTCAAGATCACCTAAATCCATCAAGAACACCATCACACACAAACCTTCACCAAATTACACCACAACACAATATAGTGCATAACTTAAATTGCTTGGCACTTAGGCCCTTAAATAACATAAACCTTAAACACTGAATTTCCACAAGTATATATTGCCTTTGACCTGCAAATACACCCAACAAAACATATTCCCTTAATAATCTCTTTGAGAGCATTTCACTAGCTCATTTACCATTGGCTCCTTAGGTATTTTATTAAGCAAATCAAGCTCATTTTCCTAAGGCATTTAAACCACTTTGAGATAGTATTTTTACCTCTTTTTCCACACAAACTTCTTCCTTGTTCCTTGCTTAAAAATCGGCAAGCTTAGTTGCTTGTCAACTTCTAAACATTAACAAACAATATAATGAGTATACAAGCTTTAAGCTTCATCTCATTGTAAACCCTAGTTACATATATTATCTTAAGGTATTAAAATGATTGTTTTACCTTGGAATGGAAAGAGAGCTTGAATATATATCAAGAGAGGACTCCACCAAGCCCTTGGAAGATTCAAATGAAGCTAGAACAAGCAAGGTAAAGACACCATGGTAAGGTAAATTTTCGGCCATGTATAAAAGGAGAGGAAACTTGATTTTCCTTTGAGATTCCTTACCTAGAAGCAAAGGAGAACAATAATATGTTGAAATATGAGCTCAAGCTCCTTCAATGGTGAATCTCCATGGCACCAAAATGAGGCTTTTGAAGATTTGAAAAGGTAGGAGTGTAGAGCTTGCTCCAACTAGAAGAACGGTGGTCTCGAAACTGAATTTGGACCATGGAGCTAGGAGATACCAACCATGGAAGTTGAGAAATGGTGAAGCTGCTGTAGCATAACCGATGGAGAGCAAGAAGAAGATAGAAGAGAGGTTTGCTACGTGGGAAATGAAGAAGGAAAGGAGAAGATGAGGATAAGTCTTGCTTTTACAAGATATTTCCATTATAAAAGGTAACTTTCTTCTTTTACCTTCCTACCCTTCATTATTTGATTTCCTTTTACATGTTGGTGACTCACCATGATAAAAACCGGCCCCCATCTTAACTTAGGGGTATTTTAGTCTTCATTTGTCAATTTAATTACTTATAGTAACATATGTTACAAACTAGCTTATTTTAGTTACTATTCACTAAAACAAGGCACATAGATGTGAAATTTTTGATTTCCCATTGACCTAGACCTCCAAATGTGTTACAAATTAGTACACATATTTATTTAAGAGTAATGATGGACACCTAGCCATTCAAAACTCATTTACAAGACAATTTTCCAAAAATGTGCTTTAAGACTCCTTAAAGCACATTTTGTGTTTTAACTTGTTTTCAAGCTTGGTTTCTTCAGTAATTGATTTAATATGTTCATTAACATATTTCCAAGGTCTAGAAATGACCTTTAGGTTTTATACAAGGTTAACCAAGTCTAGAGCAATTATTTGCTTAAATTGACCTTAAGGTGTTTCCTTGTATTTTGCTTGGTTTAATTGTTCACTGATGTTGTTAAGGCACTTTTTAGCCTTTGAATACCATAGTTTAACATTTAACCAACATATGAAGGTTTGGGGTATTTCAATCTACCCCCCTTAAAAGAACTTCGTCCTCGAAGTTCACATTTCCCACACATCATTTGATTAGAATACGGGAATTACTTTCAAGATAAACTTCCATTACCAACACACCTTACACCACAACCTCGGACTTGACGGTCCGGGTACATATACACATCCATCCATAACATATCATTCTCACATGATTACCTCGGACTCAATGGTCCGGGTACCTTAACAGTAATGTACTCACATAACAACCCTTAGACTCTCAGGTCTGGGTAACATAACCACCTTTGGACTCATAGGCCCAAGTAACATAATCATTTCAGAACTCAACCCTATTAAGACTCAAGGTCAAAGTAATATTTATTACTCGCACCACACAACATGCCTTAGCATGTATAACAACCAGAAATACCTTTTCCATCTCTTTATGGGCTCGAGTCCCATGTTGAGTACATATACACTGTGATCCCCGCAGAACCCGGTCGCGATGGACACCTTCTGGTCCCCGTTCCTTTGGGAGATCAAAACATTCACTTAAGTTTTAACATATGTACTTCTCATGTCACCGGTCCGAAGACAAAGGCTCATACGTCCCAGCTCGTGAGCAAGTACTACAAAAAAAAATCTAATTTCTTTACCAGGTTAAGTAACAAGAGAATCCTTTATTCAAATATCAATCCCACTGTTCTGGAAATACCAATTGAAAACCCTTTTGAAAGTTCAAAATACAACTCCAAGTCCAACTTATGCTCTTTGCATCCTTTCTTAGATGGTGTGTTACTTGTGACCATTATGGGGAGCTTCAAGAGTCATCCAACCTGGTGTGATCAGCATCAGTGTTGAACTATTCTTCCACCCCAATTGTGTTCGGCTTCCCTTGATCACATGCAAATCAAGTTCCACCTCCCACTTCATTTTCAAGGATAAAATAATACAAATTTCCCTTTTCTATCTTTTCAATCATTCTAATCATAATCATCACATCTCCAAGGGATAGAACTCAGTCCATCAATTATATCCATTTTCTTTTAATCAAGTTACTAGGGAATCTAATTCTTACTAGGTTCCATGTCAGTTTCATACCCTTCATAAATCACCACACATATATATATATATATACAATTTTTAATCAAAATACAATACATCGTGTCACATTTGGTATTATGCAAAACACACACCATTGGGGTTTAGTTCCCAGGGGTTATTTACTCCTTAACACTTGTACTAACCCACAACCATTAACAAGGTAGTCTCACCTACCACAACGGTATTTCGCATCTTCTGTGCGCAAATACCACCATTTAACCAAACAACCATCACAACCAATTATTAACCATGCCAACCATCATAACAAATTATTTTTGTGCTATGCACAAAATAGTTCACGTACACTTGTACGGTAAAACACACTAAGCGGCTTTGCGCTCTACCCCCCTTAAAAGGGATTACGCCACGTAATCAATCACTGAACATTGGCTTAAAATGTTCTGCCGTCGTGAAGTGTTTTAACTACCACGGGTCTGTTAAAGGATTTGACCATATTAGCGGTTTAGTTCCTTTACCAAGAATTCTCATTGGAGTTTTCTTAAATCCTAACCAGTTTCGATTCTGGCCTGTCCATTCGTTATTCATACTGTATTGTACACCTCCAATTCTTTACCTTTATCTTGGTAACCATGGTTTCTCAACCAACGCGTGGTATCTCTTACCGTGCGCGATTTCGGTGAGTTACGAACTTTCTATTCACCTCCACAGTAGTTACTGTGTATACTGCTATGTATTTCACAATGATTGCCTCAATTCCTTTCGACTTACTGTCGGTTGAGGTTGAGCTACACCTAATGTGTAGTGCTCTTTCAGCTATTCCTACACCTGAGGTACATTTCATACCGATCTTTGATATTTAGTGCTACTGTAGTCACTTATCGCCAGTCCTACTTCCCATTTATTCTGCACCTCATATCATTTCATTGATATGACCTTGCATTTCATACGCTTCAGTCTATATAGTGTTATAATCTGTTTTCGCCTTCCACCATTATCATCTTCCAATCCTAGCTATCCCACTCGATCATTACTGTGCAAACGCCTACCCAATACCACAAACACTCAGTCATACAGAGTGCAGAGGCGTAAAACTCTTGGCAGTAAATCTCTCATGCAATTGCAATAGGAATTCACACTGTGTTTCACTGAGATTCTTATCTTATTACTGGCTACTGGCTTACTGTCCAGTTATTTTGCTATCACTTCCCATTGTATCTGTACTGGTTAAACTCACTCCGCTTATTTGTCATACCATACTTAATCAATACATATACAACACGGTAGCTTTTTCTGCGTACCGTGTTCTTTTTACTTGCACAAACTAACTTACATGGTATTCACTGTCTATTAGTTTCCACACATATACTTGCAATCATCTCATGGATGACTACTGAATGCTCCTTGAGCGTCGCTCACTAAAGGCTACTTCCACACATTTACTTTTCTGCACGACATTACATGGTTTAACAATTTCAGGTCGTACATCTCGATTCCTTCCAAGTTGTCTCTTTGGCAACTTAGGGTCCTACTGTAAGTGGGTTTCTTCGGTGTTTAAACCCGAGTAATTATTTCATACACACTTTGAGTTTCTGTTACATTGTCTCATTCCACAATGTTTGATCCAAACACCCCTCAAGGATTGCTCCTGGGTGTTGCTAAGGTTTGCCATTACATTTGGCTTGCACTCATGGGTGCTTTCAGTAAACTTCGCCTTCTTATGTTCTTAGCTGGGTATTCGTTCCAGCTACCATGTCTCA